>JABMCL010000438.1:87500-187500 GCA_018857735.1 Alviniconcha marisindica | reverse complement strand
GGCTTGCAGCCATACGGGAAGTCATGTTTGCACACTCAGTCACAACTGCTTGGTAATTTAGTTAAAACATCATACTAACGAAACACGAGGGGACTCAAGTCAGCATTCCCTTTCTATCCAGTCTGTCTCCCTCCTTACACCTGAACACCCAAACCCAGCTCCATCCCACCAGTTTCAGGAACAGGAAACTTTGGTGGCTGGGCTTCTCTCGTCACTTGGTCACGCAGCGGTTGGCCAAACGGCTGCTGTGCTGCATCTGGGCCGCTCGGAGGCTGTCCGCTGACGTCATGCAGATGCCCGCCCTCGGGTCGCGCCTCCGCGGCGTAGGCAGCACCACTTCGATCATCATCCGGCACGTCATCCTGTAGCAGCTCTTCATGAAGCGGCTGGGCCTCGGGGTTCATCTCGTGATGCTGACCTTCAACGTAGTCTGGGGGGTTGTTGTTGTTGTTGTTGTTGTTGTACCTTCTCCAGGCTACCACGCGTGGCTGCAGGGATTGGTATTTTTTTATCACAAATGCGCCCAGGACTGTGATAATGGATCCGAGCACTACAGCCACTGCTACCCCTGCGATGAGACCAGGACTGCTGTGCGAGCCAGCTAGTGGTTTAGGTTGTGCTCTAAGGTGGGCAGGGGCTGCCGGAGTAGCGACGGCCTTGTAACCTGAACAACAGACAAGCACAGGAGAGTCCAGGAGTGAGGCAATAGCGTCGTAAAAACAAACAAAAACAAACAAAACAACAACAAACTTTAAAAAAAATTGAACACTTAAAAAACAGAACAAAACAAACAAACAAAAAAACAATATAAAAACGAAAACAAAATAAAATAATAAAAAAGCAAACAAAACAACAACAACAACAAAACAATAGTTTCTGCAGAGTTGTAATCCAGACAAGAAAACTAGCAAAACTAACTCAACGAACGGAACTGGTAACAGCGTCGTAAATATTGACAAACAAATACAACAAAAACAAATCAAACGAAATCAAAAATTAAATGGCTGGGGGGGGGGGGGGGGGGGGGGGGGGGGAGGGGGCTGGGAGGGGGGAGAGAGAGAGAGAACGGAAGAGCAATGGAGACGGGAACAAAATCACAGGGCAGGCAGTTTGATTTTTTTTGAGTGGAGTCTGGTCAAAATTTTGAAGGAGAAAAAATCTGGTGAACGTTTAAATATATACCTCGTGTTAACATACACAGGACCTATAACGATAGGGAAAGCGTTATTGCCACTGTGTAAGTAAATTGCACGAGACAAACGTCTCGGTGTGCGTGTGGTTAATTAAAATGAACTGCAGTTAGCATAAAGCTATAACGCACAGGCTGTAAGTGTAACGCATGGCAGACGTGAAGGCATAAGAGAAAGAGTAGACAGTGAAACGGGAAGGAGGGAAGGAATTAGGTTTGGCTCGGTCTAAAACAACGGGAACTGTAGGCCAACAGGGAACATCACTTCTGCATTGAAACGTCACGAGCATTTTTCTTCACCCTCACGGTTCTTCTGTTAGGTTTTGGCACGCGCGTGCGTTCGTGAGTGTGTGAGTGCGTGGCGCGCGCGTGTGTGTTCTCAAATCGAGATTGATGGTGGCTGAACCAACGTGTGCCTGACGTCATCTAACGTGAAACTCGCCGAACGACCAGGAATTGTTGAAAAATCCGAAAACTCATGTATCTTTCATTGATAACTGAACCATCACAAGGAGTACGCACGCCAGGCAGTAGACTACATACAGAACAAGCTCAGAACCGCGCGAGGAAATCATCAGCATATTTATAATATATATATATACACGGTCGTGTACGAAGTATAAAAGCAGTGAACGACAAAATAATAATAACAATAAAAATTTAAATGCGAGTTTACCTGGGCAAAATGTATTGCAGGGCTCTTCTGTTCCTTGGAATTTAGCATTCTCGCAAATTTCGAAGCAACATTCGCTTCGACCCGTGATCTTGTCATAATAGGTACCACCGGGTGGACAGTTTGGAACTCCGACAACTGTGGCTATAGTCACACTTAACAACAACGGCGTCCACATCTTTTGCCACCCCAAAAAATTAACTTTTAAAAATATTTTTTAAACCAGTTCAAAGATGACTGCTACGGTCACTGCACAGCCAAGCCGACGAACCGCAACCTGTTCCCGCGGCTAAGTGGCACCCTTGCGAAAAAATAAATAAATAAATGCAGTGAGAGAAACGGGACGTCGAACCTCTGACACTGAAGAACCACGCTGGGCAGCAACCGAGCTGTCTAGCCAATATTTTAGTGTCACTTTTTAACCAGTATTTTAGTGTCACTTTCGTTTTTCACAGTCCGAATTAGGATTACAATGAAAATTAATTTTCTGCCGCTGTAGAGGTTCGATCTGTTGTTTTTGTTGTTTTGAGCACGTCAAGCTGAAGTAATCAGTACCGGTGTGACGGGTGTCACTGAAATACCCGATGTGTGTAACAGGTATTTATGCTCCTCGCCAGAGCCTACCCGTGCACCCGGCGGTCAAAAAAAAAAAAAAAAAAAAAAAGTCTATACACGCTGCCTATAATATTGGTCCTGTGCGTGTGTGCGTGCACATAAACAATAAAACACACGGGTGCACAGACCGCAGCTCTCCGAGATATTATATGCATGCAAAGCATTGATATGTTCTTATTCATTCCCTCGGCACCCCCACCACCCCATAACGTGTTTTACGCTTACGTGTAGACACCGACTTAAGCCGGTTTTGAAGTCCGGGAGTCCAAAGTTTTTTTTAGCTACACCTCATACGGTGTGTTTAAATTACGTGTTTCGTGACGAATACAACAATTTCTGTGGGCCTAGGCCCTCACACATCATTTACTGACTGTGCCTGCCTGTTTGTTTTTTCCACCAGCGTGACGGCCGCTAACTCTTCACGAAGTAACTGACCTCTTGTCAGATGCCACCCCTGTCTGAATCTCAGGGCTGTCATGTTTTTAAATTAATTTGTTCTTTCTAGTACTTCACCGTCACTTGAGGGGAAATTCGGGTCGCCTTCCCTGGCTAAGGCACAGAAGCTGCAAGAGCAGCGCTATACCCATATTCCTATCAGTGCCTGCAGTATTTTCGTGTAAACATGGTGCTTCGTAACGTCCACAGAAACCATAAGGCTTATTAGGGACGGGGAGAAGGGGGTGGGGGAGGGGTTATGGAGGTGGGGGGAGAGGGAAATTATATACCTATCGCTACACTGTCACCACCAGATGGGCAGCGATGAGAGCCATTTTAATGTTTCAGTAGGAAGTGATGGACAAAGTCACAGGACAATGTCCACAAACTACAACCTTTTTGAAGAGAAAGGAGAGCCGAAGCGGTATCGAACCGAGGTCCTTCCGCTTACCAACCTAACGCCTTACCGCTAGGCCAAACCGGCTCGTGTGTCCAAACAGTGATCTGGCTGGTGGTCTGTTTGGGGACTTTTAACGTGCGCACAAAATAATGCTGATGCATGCGATTGCACACGGGGGCTGTACGGACACCGTTAGAGAGTCTGCACCGAAAGCCGACTCTGGGCGCAAAAACAACAACAGTTGCCGCACCAGGGGACTCGAACCACTGAGCGTCAGTATCGCGCGGCCTGGCTTTTCAGTCGTACGCCCTACCAGCTGAGCTATCCCCAACCCCTTGACTCCCCTTTTCCATCTCCTCCCTTGCGCCTCTGATTAGTCCTGCTGCTGTTGTTTTTGCCTTGTTGTTTTTCTGCATCCAGTCTCCTGAGTTTTGTTTCCAGAAAGTTCTCCAATACAGTTTAGGCCGCTTGTTTTGTTGTTGTGGTATTTTAATGTAGGAAAGCGGGGTGGGGAGTTGAGGGAGGCAGGTTGGAAGTATAAATGAAGCCACAAGTCAGAGGCTGCTATAACACAACTGTTATTTACACCAACCAGGAAACAGTGTAGGCTCTCCACCGAATCAGACACATGGGTGCCCATGCAGGCAGCAGCTCAAAACAGACCAGCTTCTGCAGGGACACTGGGAGAAAGAGGACGCGGCGGATGGTTGAGTGTTTGCCTTACGTCCACAGAAACCGTAGGCTTATTAGGGACGGGAGCCCAGGACGGCCACCTCGACTTTCACACAGCTCCTGAACTCTGTTTACCACATTGGTTGGTTGTGTTGCTTTACGTCCACAGAAACCGTAGGCTTATCAGGGACGGGAGCCCAGGACGGCCACCTCGACTTTGACGCAGCTCCTGAGCTCTTGAGACGCGGCTGGCCCAGCGCGCAAGTTCTGGCACTTCTAAGGGCCATAAAACTTTCGCCCAATCAAAAAAGAGAAAGAAAGGTTAGAAGGTCATGGCCCGGAACAATGCACTCGGTTACATTAATGGCTAGGAACCCGTCCCTAATAAGCCTTATGGTTTCTGCGGACGTTAAGCACCATGTTTACTTTGCAGCTAGGAGATGATAGTAGCTTGCTCCCATACAGCACTAGTATTTGTCTCCATGTATTTCTATAACGGTCATTAATTTTTTGTTTGTCCATTCCTTTTTCATATTTTTCTTTAACCTGGTGTTGATAATTCAGATGGAATGGTTGACAGTAACAGCATGTCCTAGCCCTGTATATTTTTTTGTTTTGTTTAGTTAGTTCTTGGATTTTAATGTCCCAGGGGAAAAGCAGAACTGACGAGTCTGAGGACAAACCTTTCTGTCGACAAGGCTTTTATTCACAGCCTGAGAACTGGACTGTGACATGTAAGCAGAAACTGATGCTGCTGAGACTGCATATGCCAATGGGACACTTCTTGGTCTGGTGCTACACACACATACACACACACAGAGGCACGCACACACAGAGGCATACTCACACATGCACGTATGCACACACACACACACACAGAGGCACGCGCGCACACACAGGCATACACATGCACTCAAACACACACATGCTCACATACAGAAACAGAGACAAAGACAGAGACAGAGTGAGAGAGACTTACAAATCTTCTGCAGAGTAAAGAAAACACAAGAAAGAGAAAATCTTTGTTTACTTCATTTGCTTTCCTTCTATTGTACACTACAGAAAACTGGCTCACTGTCAGTGTACATAAAAGGCCACTTCAAAATGACGCAAACACAATGTAAATTTTTGACTAGCTTCTTGAAGCCCTGCAATCTCTGAAACATCCTAAAATAGGATGATTTCAGAGTACACTTACAGAACAAGTATACAACATGCATGTACATTTATATTTGAAAAAGAAAATAGGCTGATTTCAGACTATGCACACAGAACAAGTACACATTACATGTACATTTGAAAACTAAAAGGAAAATAAAAAATGGTATTCACATCTGGGCACAAGTCTGAAAATACATGCCACCAACAAAACAAAACAAAAAATCCACAAATATAACAGAATAACTATTTCTGGACAAAAGTTTGAATACCCTACAAATCACCACCGACTAAACAGATTACCCAGGTAAAGATTTTCCGTTGTCTTTGGCTGGCGGGAATTGCTAACCATGCCAAAGATGGCAGACTGGAAACAAAAACGTCTGAACTCAAAACCTCTGAACATAACCAGCCCACACAAAAACATCTCTTAATTTTACTATGTATGTACAGGGCATTTACAAAATGTACATATCATTTAACCCTTTCACTGCCCCAGCCTGTAAAATTTCTGGGCTAAAAAGGTCACACACACGGCTGCAAACAGCGTATTTTCCGGTCCTATAACAACTCTACTTTCATTATTGTGCATTTTGATGGAAATCCTTCTGCACACTAGTGCATAAAAGAAGAGAGAGGGGTTCAAGAATTTCAAATTTAGCACTTTTTATTGGTCGTCTTCAAGCGACACTGTGGCAGTGAAAGGGTTAATATGTCACAGAATTACAACAGTACCACAAGTTTGAAGACACCTTGCTGTCATGTAAACAAGAGAGCCTGAATATGGTAAAGAGTGGTTCAGTGAGTTGACTACTTGTCTAAATCTACAATATATATATATATATAGAGAGAGAGAGAGAGAGAGAGAGAGAGAGAGAGAGAGAGAGAGAGAGAGAGAGAGAGAGAGAGAGAGAGAGAGAATGCTACTGCAGAGACGCTGACATTCCAGGTGTCCCGAACTTGTCAGATGACATCACCATGGAAGACTCAAGCAGAACATGACATCAGCCTTTAAGCAACACTGAAGAGGCTTGAAGAGAGAGGCGCAAAGCTGAACTAAGGAAAATGCAAGTTTTCCGTTCATGGACTTACCTTTTCCAGACACGTGTTCAGTGCTGAAGGAAATCAAGGCTGATCAGAAAAAGACAGACTCAACTGTCAACTGTGAAGCTCTGAAGAGCATCAATGAAAATTCAGTCCTTCCTGGGAATGCTGCAACATGTTGCGCATTTCATCCCTGACTTTGCATCACGGACAGAACCTCTCTGCATATTGACAAAGAAAGATGTTTCATTGGAATGGACACAGCAGGAGCTAGAAGCCCTGAACAACATCAACGAAGCACTGACAGGTATGCAAGTCACGGCATATTTCAGTCCTGCCAAGCAGAGAGACAGAAGTTCTTGTCGACACCAGCCAAGTCAGCGTGGGTGCAATCCCAACACAAGAGGGCAGGATCACCCCTTACGCCAGCAGAGTGCTGACAGATGTGGAACAGAGGTACTCACAGACAGACCCTGGGTTACAAGGAAAGACGACTTGAGTTCAGACCCAACCGGCTCCACGGTATTCAGCAAGCTAGACTTGTCCAGTGCGTATTATCAGCTTGAACTTGACGAAGCCAGTCGCCAGGTTATGGCATTCACTACATATGCTGGCATTTGACATCGCAAGCGTGTCCAGCCTTCTACTTCAGTGCTACTTGCACTGCAATTAAAACAATGACCAAATGAGTCTACATACTCATAACGCATGCACTACCAACAACCTTAAAGCACAATGGGACTGCATTTATGATGTGCAGCCACCTGAGAAGGTCCACTGGTTAATACTTCAACTAATAGGTCATAGTGCAGAGCACCATAGAGAGGTCCACTGGTTAATACTTCAACTAAAAGGTCATAGTGCAGAGCACCATAGAGAGGTCCACTGGTTAATACTTCAACTAAAAGGTCATAGTGCTGAGCAGCAAAGAGATGTCCACTGGTATAATACCGACACTACAACATCACAAAACATATAGCACACAAACAAGTCCACTGGTACAGTGAAACAAGATAATTGTATAACCTACAGCAATGGAATATGTCCGCTGGTGTAATAATGAGACTAGAAAATAATGGAATGTAGAGAAGATACGCCCTTGTGTAATAATGAGACTAGATAATCATGCAATGCAGAGCATAAAGAGATGCCCTTGTGTAATATAACAAAGCTAGAAAATCATATAATGCAGAACACAGACATCCTTGTGTAATAATCATTTATAATGAGACTCAGAAATCATAGATTGCAGAACACAAAGACTTGTCCTTGTGCAATAACAAGCCTAAAAAAAAGAGAGCATGCAATGCAGAGCACAAAGGGATGTCCTTGTGCAGTAACATGACTACAAAATAATATCATGACCAACCAAAAGAAACATCCACTGGTCCAATACTGACGAGAAACTTATAATGTACAGTAACAGACACATCATCTGGTGTAATACTGAGGCTAGAAAATAATATAACAATTACTGCTAAGCATAAAGAAATGTCGACTAACACTCAGAGATCAGTGGGGAAATGGGCTGTATTGTTTCACCCCAATGGCATATCATTCAAACAAAACAGTAGTAGTAGTAATTGGATTTTAATGTCCTGTCAACCACTCAGGGTCACCTCAGGACAGTCAGACTCAGGTCATAAGCAAATACACCTTTCTAAACTCTTCTCAAATATATATCAACCCTCTGTCAAGTCAATCTACAAAACCAATCACTTTGCAAACATACATACACAAAAATCAGACACAAATTTTCGAAGAGTTAGTCCCTTCAATATTACCCCTGTTAAAAAAGCACATAAGGCTAGGACATCCTGATATCGTCAACCATTCTGTCTAATTTATCAATACCAGGTTAAAAAAAATATAAAAAAGGAATGGACCTTTTATTTAAAAAAATAAAAAAAGTTATATAAATGCATAATGGCAAATACCAGTGCCATATGGCAGCAAGCTGCACATACCACCTACCATCATCTCCTAGATGCTCAACAAGAGCCATACAAAAAAGCCTAACCCTTAACGAAAAATATTTGAGAGTTTTCTGGAAAAAAGTCAGGAGAATGGACCATTAGCAGAAAAATGACAAGACAGAAAGAGCAAGAGGACTAGGCAGAAAAAACAAGAGAGAAGATAGGAAAGGGGAATCAAATAACAGCCCTGAGATTCCAGACAGGAGAGAGACTTCAGACATCCCCGGCCTCCCTTCGGGGTCATTCAAACTAAACTCGCAATCATAAAATAAAGACTATAACTAATGGCCAACAAATTAAAAATTCTCCATCTCCGACATGGGGAAAAATGGACTTGGCAAAAAATGATTTTGGAAGCTGTTTATCACTTTGACAAACAAGAATCTACAAGTACAAGAAGAGAAAAATATTTTGTTAAAAACAAAGCACAAACAAATGTCAGATTATCCAGAGGAATTCATGAAAATTCAATCAAAAATGAACCACAAACAAGTGGAAAATTGCAGAAAACAAAACACATGCAAAATGAGATTCAGTTATTTTGATCAAAAAAGGAATCATTCTCATAAAACAGGCCAACCAAGTTGTTCAGCGAAAAAGATTCCCCCCACTTCTTTCTCTTGCTGCCTAACAAGCATGCAGTTATCACAAAACAGTTTTCCCACATACAACAAAATGCTGCACCTTCAGCTTAGATTCATTTAATTTGATGTCACAAGATCAAGTGACACATACATCACTCAGCAGACCCTGACTATAATTTTCAAACAACTACAAAACATTCCAGCCTGGGCGAGATTTACCTGTCAAGATCACCTGAGTCCCAGCTCCTTTGGAGGTAAAAGTGATCAATCAATCAATCAATCCGTTTTATTTTATGCCTGTTCACAGCAAGGTGAGATTGGACAAGGAAAAGTGATCGACACTACAGCCAAGCATGACCTACACTACTGACTGAGAAATAACACGCACAAATAAACCAGTTTCATCGTTGTTGTTGAGATAAAGTGCACATTATCAACAGAAAGAACAAGACCTCAAGCCTAACCTAACCACACATAATCATCTGATTCTTATGACTACCCCCCCAGCCTCCCCTAACCACATATAATCACTGAATTCTTATGACTAACGGTTGGCACCTCCTGCACGTTATTGACTTTCCCAGCAAAAACAACTGCAGTGGATTCAGTGACACTGACAGTTTAGATTGTCTACTTCAGGTTCTCATTACAAACAAGAGGATACAAATGAGAAATGTGGAAAATTAGATTCAGTGGGGATTAAGAGTGAAAATGCCTCTCAAACTATCAGTGAAATTCCCTGAAAGCAGCTCCTGTCTTTATTCACAACAACAGTAAAATTTGGATTCACAACCTCGCAGATGCAAAACAGACCATAAACTGGTATAAAATAATTTCACTTGGCAAAGCAAGCAATGGCACATTTGTATTATTGCAATTAACCAAATACTGGCACATTTGTATTATTGCAGTTAACCAAATACTGGCACATTTGTAATTACTGCAATTACCCAAATACTGGCACATTTGTGTTATTGCAATGACCCAAATACTGGCACTTTTGTTTTATTGCAATTAACCAAATACTAGCACATCTGTATTATTGTGATTAACTGGAATGTTTGCTAGTTTGTATAACTGTAACTGGATCTCACAGCAACACAGACAAAATGATTAATATCACAAACACAAATACCATTTAAAATACTGCTTTGCAAAATTACAAAACATTATTGTAAACATAATCCACATCACTCCACAAAAAGCTCCAACAAACCATCTCAGTGCAAACTTGTGCAGTGCACTTAGTTGAATATTACTTGAGAAAACCACAATGAAATAAACCACACTGATGTTACAGCTTTGCATGGGCATAAGACACAAATGTAAGCTGCAAAGGAGAGGAAACGTCAATGACAACAACAACACGATCAAGTGGTACATTTACTTTATATGAACACTTGTTGAGCGCCTCATCTCAAGAAGAGCCATAAGCGCTTCACAATGGCAGGTAAAGCGATATTCTGCATCTGCGTTCTAGTCGTATGCAACTATGAATGAGTGACTGTAGCTTTACACAGTGTAATTTTGAATATCCACCGAAGCGGTTACAGCACTGTTTGGTTGTTACATGGCTGGTGCCACATGAAACTGCTGCTGTCTCTGCGCAAGTTCTGTGTATACCGTACAACCACCCACCAGTTCACAGTGTCACTTTATTTCAAGCCACATACGTAGGACGCATGTCTGTTTAGCGGTAACCTGCCACCTGCACTTCTGGTACAATGACTGGAATTTTTTACATGCTCCTGCAGTACAAGCAGGATCCAAGTTTGATGAGCGGACTGTTCCAGTCTCTGAAGCTTGAATGCAGAGCAGAGGAACACAACCCACCTGCTCTTCTCCGCAGGCCTCTCAGCCCCTCTGTGCATGATGACCACTACTGCCCAGTGTTCTTCAGACCTGGCAGCTGGACACATATTGGCCAAGGGCACGACGCATGCACTTTAAGCACTGTCCTTTGAACCACTGTCGGCAGCGCCCGCATGCCTGCAAAGAATGATGAATGGATGAGGTGCGGCTGGACAAACGTGAATTTTTTCACAAGACTCTTTTCATTCTTTAATCTTCTTCCTGCTCTTGTTCTTTTGCTCTCCCTTTGCAGGACCCCAGCTGGCCTGTTCTTGCCTTGGCCTCTGCAGCAACCTCCAGTTCAAATTTCTACTTCTTCTGGACCTAGACCTGGCTATTGATGTCAAAGCCCGGGAGGCATGCAGCAGTGCTATGTAGGAGAAAAATGTTTCATACAGTGTTGTATGCCACTGTTTTTGTGTCAACTGGGCAGTATTCCACTGAAAGTCTATAAAGGAGAAAATATGTTTTACACAGTGCTGTCTGCCACTGTTTTTGTGTCAGCTGGGCAGTAGTCCATTAAAAGTACAGGACAGAAAAAAGATCTTGGATTGCCTATAGATGATGGAATGCCTTGACAGAAGCCGTGGCACTTCCACTGCCTGATCTTTCGCCAGGTGCCTGCCTGGCTTTGATTTTGCGCACTGCTCAGTGTCATTAAAACCAGCATGGGCCATCATTGAAACCAGCATGGGCCATCATTAAAACCAGCATGGGCCATCATTGAAACCAGCATGGGCCAAACTCAAAGTTACATGGCATAATTATGTGCAGCTGGGAAAACAGGCAAAGCGTTTGCCTCAATTTGGCTGATGCAGAAACTTGAAGCCAGTCACATATTTTATATAGATATATATATATATATATGTACTGGCAAAGAGTTGCAACCTCAATAAGTTTAGCCGCTCAACAACAGCATCTCCTTCACAGTGCACTTTCTCTTCTTGTCTGCCATTTGCCCCGTGACCTGCACACCTGACTGGGTGTTAGAAACCAATAACTGCTTGTCTGAAATGGTTCTGGAGGGTGGCAAATTTGAGTCTGCAGCGAAACCACTGATAAGGAGAGTCCTCACAAAAGACCAGCCCCTCTTTCAATTTAAGTCTTAAGACCACTTCAGTGAAACCTTACTCTGGGTTTTTTCACATAAATGAACCCCTCACTAGTTCTAGAGTACTCCTTCATCAAGAGTGCCTCTGTATCACTGAAGCAAAATGGCTGCTGCTGCAGAAAGGGAGAGAGAAAAAAAAAGAGAGAGAGAAAAAAAAAAAGGGCACAAAATGCAGAATCAATGACATGGAGGATACAACTGACCAAAACATTATTATATTCAGTTTGTCAAAGACATACGTCTAAAAAAAAATTGAATGAAATTGTACCTGCTGAAACAAATATTGTACTTTGCTGTCAAAAAGAAAATATACATTTTGTCTGAACTATGATACAGTTCTCTATTTTAGAAACTTTCTGTCAGAAATATCTACAAGAGACAAAGAAAAGGATAAAGAGCTTAGTTAGCTAATTACTATTTAACATCCAGTTGACAGACTTGAAGGTCATATTAGGAAGAAACACAATTCAACCTATATAGTCTAATTCACTGTTATACATCACTGTAGGTAAAGAGTATTCAGGGACAAAAATGAACTTCAATAAATCAAGACAGAAATCAGAGACAGAATTCCTGGCAGCAGGCAAAGCATGCAACTGTATTCTGACCTGCTGCAGGTTTTAAACAGAGAACTCTAAATTCAAGAGTGGGCATTAATTTCTGAACCATGGCACCCCAATGCAACAGACACAAAGCTGAAAAACAAATGGATAATGAGAAAAAAACATCAGAAAGACTGTGCTTCTGACCAGCATGCAGTCTTTTGCTCTCTAACATATTGTACACAAGATGCCAGGCAGCAACCATTTTACTGAACACACAACAATAACAACAAGACAAATTACCACAGTAATCACTGCCATCATAATCAATGAAAATGACTTACTTCGCAGTGTTTCTGAAAGCTTTTGGTGCATTTCTTGCATTTGTCACAGTGTTTTCTAGGCTCCTGAGATTCAATGAAGACCTTTGCTGCAAAACCAACAAATGACAAAGGTAATCAAATCAAACAAAAGCACATTTCCCATGACAACCCCCCCCCCCCCCCCCCACTGCATATACTTTTATTAACCACTTATCTGTTGTGCATGCATCAACACTGGGGAGAAAAATGTGAAATTTGACATCCACGGGCTTTCAGCATGAGGATGGCTTTGCATCAAAATGCACAGTAGGTAGGTAGTGTTGCTTAATGTCCTCAGATGTCAGTTGACATATTAGGGACAAGCTGAAACCAATGCCGAAGCATGGTTCAATATAACTTTACGTCCACAGAAACCAGATGGCTCATTAGGACGGCCACCTCGACTCTCACACAGCTCCTGAACTATGAAAATGCACAGTATTGAAAGTAGGCTTGTTATAGGCCTGGTGTCTAAAATGTTTGCAGGCATCTGGGTGTACTCTTCAGTCTGGAAAATGTATGGCTTGGGGCAGTGAAGGGGTTAATGTGCTACTTCTCCATTAGGGCACATAGTCCTTTGGACAAAAACAAAAAATAAGGAATCATAGTCATAAACAAAACTTTTCTTTTTTTAAAGTTATGCACTGAGAAACAGGCAAAGAACACACCACACAAACACACGCTTGTGTATTGAAAGCACACAGAAAATCTCAAAGGGCTCTATTTCAACCCAAGTTCCATGGATCAACAAACCACAGAAATTTCTTCCCAAATCATTCTGGCCTGCCCACCATTAAATAACTGATTGAAATCATATCTAAGCAAACTGTGCTATGTATGTTCTATTTCTACGCTTCTTTTAAACAGTAAAAAGGGAATGCAAAAACATCAATAACACACACATGCACACACACAAACACGCAGACACAAACAAATGTTACCCCTTCTGGCATTTGCCAGGTGGGAAAAATTCACATTTTGAACGACCAGCTTTGAAATTACCTCCTTTACCTGTGGTGATGGAAATGACTGGACAAAAACCTGATTCCCCTATGTCACAAGCCATCTGCCTAAACAGTTGTTGATCAATGACATGAAAACACCTTCATTTCACAGCATTTTTCTTCAAACTCTTGCAATAAAAAAATTAAGTTTTACTGACCTGCCAAGAAACGGATATTTTTGAAATGGTAATTCCCAGAGAACACTGTTTTTTTTAACAAGACATCATTGCTGTTTTTTTCTTTCACTCATTGCCTACAAAGACACCACTGTGTTTTGTTTTGTTTCATACACACAAAACACCATTGTTTTTTACACAGATATGTGTGAGCCAGTTTGTCCTAGCAGTAAGGCATTAGGCTGTTAAGCAGACGGACCTCAGTTCGAATCTGCTTCAGCTCTCCTTTCTCTTCAAAAGTTGTGGTCTGTGGACACTGTCTGGTTTGTGACTTTGTCCCAACAATTAATGAAACATTAAAATGCCTCTTATCGCTGCCCATCTTAATGCAGGAGTCATTCTGGTGATGACAGTGTAATGATAGGTATACAATCTCCCTCTTGCTCCACTTCTATAAACCTCCCCCCCATCTCCCCATCCCTAATAAGCCTTGCGGTTTCTGTGGATGTAACTTTACACAGACATGCAGAGCTTAGGAGCTGTGTGAAATGTGTGTCAAGCTGGCCATCCTGGGTTCCCCATCCCTGATAGTCCTTATGGACTCTGTGGACGTCCCGACCCCTAACAGTCCTTATGGTCTCTGTGGACATCCCCATCCCTAATAGTTCTTATGGTCCCTGTGGACATACTACTAGCAAGACTGAATTCAAGTGAACACAGCCACTTACCAAAACACCACGAAAGCCCGATCAAAGCAGAACACTTGGGGCAGTGTTGGAGGTTAGGGACGCAGTCCAGGAATTTCACCTTTGCACCACAGCATTTCAGCTCGACAGGTGTGTCCAAAAACGAACCAATGTCCTTTAACTGAACCGGAAAGAAAAAGAAGAAGAAAAATATAAAAAAAGAGAAAAAAGAGGACAGGTCAGCATCACTTCAACACTACTGTTTCCGCCTGGGGATGGTTCAGGAATTCTGTGTCTGCACCACAGTTATGTCGCAGCCCCTCCCATGTGTTAGGAAAGCTGTGTGTTCTTGGCCTGTACCAGAGCAAAACAAACACAGACCAACAAAGCCTGCTGCGTTGCACTTGATCCCTGAACCACCACCTTTGCAGCACCAAGAGACATTTTCGCTGATGGTTCATTCATTAGTTAGATGTAGCCAACACACGTTCAAATGCCTTGATATTAAAGTACACACACACAAACATGTAAAGCAATACATGACAATACTCAGCTTCAAGGCAGTGATAACATGTATTAGTGTACTACACATGGCACTCAGACCAAATTCTTTTGGATATAAATGTACAATACCATTATTACAGATCAGCTGCATGCTAGCTAACCAAGACCACTTTACTGGAGAAAACACAACCACCTTACAATGTCTGATGAGAAAAGTGTAAAATACATAAATTAAAGAAAGGAGTTTCCAATGGAAGACTATACACACAGATGCTACACAGACATGCATGCAAGCACCTACTCACCACATCACCCCCCCCCCCCCCCCCCCCCCACAAATACAAGCCCACCCCCCCCCAAACACGCGTATATGTATTCACATTCTCTCTCTCTCTCACACACACACACAACATGCACACACACACTCCCCTCCCTCTCTGTTACACACACACACATACATACACAACACTACACACACATGCACGCACACACACACACACACACACACTCCCCTCCCTCTCTGTCACACACATATATACACAACATTACACACACGCGTGCACACATGCACGCGCGCGCACACACACACAAAACCACACACACATATTTACCTGACCCAGCCTGTCCATAAGGCAGCGATCAGATTGGACTTCACTTAACGACAACCCCAACCCATGGAACTGGTTGAAAGGGTTTTGACAGTTGCGGCAAGCACACCTCCCTGTGCACATGTGACCCAACTTCATGCAAAGACACTTTCCCTGCCGGCATCCATGTGTGCCCTTACACCGGCACAGCTGGCCTGGAAAGCAACGCAGTAACCCCATCTTAATCATGAACACTTGGAGTACAAGGACATGCTAACAGGCTAAAAACTATTTAAAATTAATTCTGGATTTTGCCGCCACTGTCCTAGGATTTAACCCATTTATTTTACATGCAGTCAGAGAGGCTCATGCATCCTACATGTATTCACACACACGGGATCCAAGGGATCAGTTTTTGCACTAGACTTCTTCATTTTTGTCTTTAAATTTTTTTAAAGTCTTTTTCACATAAGTGATATTAGACTGACCTTACAAGTATCAAGATAACAGCATATATCATCAAGTTACACCAAAACAATAACAAAACTTAAAAAAGAAAAAAGATACACCTATTTGCAGCCACAAAAACATACATTTGTACTGTATGTATGTATTTTTCGCACTAAACTGGAAGACACTGTCTTGAGGTGACCCTGTGTGGCTGACGGGACATGAAAATCCAATTACTAACTGGAAGACACTGTCTTGAGGTGACCCTGTGTGGCTGACAGGACATGAAAATCCAATTACTAACTGGAAGACACAGCACACTGGAAGACAACGGTTAGTGCTGAACTTGCATCGAGTCCAAATCAACCCCTGAGACCCTAGCAAGTAGCAGCGCAAAACACGACCTGATGAATGTCAGGAGTGATCACCACTCAGTCTCTTCACTAACCACAGTGGGACAGGCTGACAAGTCAGACTGGTCAGCTGGCTAGTGGAAGGCAAGTTGATAGGTTGGCTAACCAGACAGTTGATAGGTTGGTTTTTGATGTGGGGTTTTCTTTGGGGGGGGGGGGGTACAATAGCTGCCATTTACAAAATTACCACAGAACAAGTGAAGGGCCACCAGGTTTGCACACATTTGTCAGATCTCACCGCTCTGATCGGGAAAGCCTGGCGTCCTGTCCGTCAAAGGGAAAGCCTTGTACAGGTCAATGGTGACAGGACGGATCAGGAGGCTGCAGAAGAAAGGGTCCTCACACAGGCTGTGCTTGAGGTGTCGGATACCCTTGGCCTGGAAGAGCAGCTGGCCAACACACAAATTAAAACAGCTCAGTGAAAGTCAATGCCTCAAATGCAAATTAAAACAGCTTGACGAAAGTCAATGCCTCAAATACAAATTAAAACAGCTTGATGAAAGTCAATGCCTCAAATACAAACTAAAACTGCTCAATGAGGGTGAATGCCTCCAAAATTAAGAAATTCAAACAGAGGAGATGGCAGGGGCTCAGGCACTGTTTACATCAACTTTTGCACCAGTAAGAACTGAATGAACTGAGACAGGGCACATCTGCACTAGCAAGGACTGAATGAACTGACAGGGTACATTTGGCATTTGCACTGGTCAGCAATGACTGAATGAACAGAGACAGGGTACATCTACACCACCAAAGACTGAATAAACAGAGACACGGTCCAATTTCCTCTTTCCTTGCGGTATGTTACTTGAAGGAGAAATGACACAAGGATGCAAATAGGCCTAAAAAATGTAGAAATGGGCAAATATGTCTACTGGCAGGCTTCATTTTGGGCTGCTCTGTCAATATTCATACAGAAGCACTTTTTTTGCTTCAAATCTGAGCTCCTCAGGTGCAGCCATGTTGAGTTTTTTCTCTTTTTTATCAATGAAGAACCAGCAAACGTCAACTCCTGAAGTACTTCATACTTTTGCCACACATTCCAGTCTTGTTCATGACATCACTGGTACAGACTGCTGCGCACAGGATGGCAGTGTTCACAGTCATGACTTTGCACATGCAGAAGTAACAGGTGTGTGTGTGTGTGTGTGGAGTGGGGTGGATTCAGGGGGGTGGGGAGTCTCAAGATGAACTGCACTTATAAAAAAAAAATGCATTGTAGGTGAGTCAGAGTATGCCTGGCTTCCATGAGAAATTCCAAAGGTTCTATAAATTATAATATACAAGAAAGCAAAATGATGCATGGGAAAGTGGAGAAAACTTGGTTGTGGCTGAAAATCGAAGAAGAGAAAAGCAAATCACTGACTGGCACACTCACAAAATGGTAGGGCACCCTCCGAATCTGGCCCCCAGTGATATCGATGGCCTTGCGTTTTTTGATGCTGCTGTGCAGCCTTACAGTTCTAGAAGCCAGGAACATGTCTGGCACTGTGCTCAGTTCCAGCAGCAGTTTGTTTGTTTGTCCCCACAGTCCAACAATGCTGCTGAAGTTGATTTCGGTGCAGACAACCTGCTGCCGTCCATCCCAGTCTTCATCAGACACAGGTTGTGTCAGCACCATGTTGTAGAACACCTTCCTGTGTGACCAAGCAAGGAAGCATGTCACAACTTGTACTTCAAGCTAACCAGTGATCGTGAGAGACATTTTTTCAAACCGGTGTGATGTCTCTAAGGTGGTGAAAGTGGTTCACGGAAACCAGTCAGACACTCACTGTAACCGGTCAGATACACTAAACTAGACAGTCTAAACTACTACTGGAACTCTGCTAGAAAACACCCTGCTCCCTTCCCTGTCTAGAACACACACACACACACACACACACACACACACACACACACACACAGACACACACACACTCACACACACACACACACACACACCTCTCTCTCTGCTTTAAAAAATAACAATTGAGTATTGGTCAAACAAAAAAATGGCTGGTACATCTGACTGACTGCTGATATAGTTTCTGGCATATGCTGATCTTAACCAGTGAAATAACGGAAATTACTGGTTAACGCAAACCCTGACTAACTATTCGTGCAAGACCTAATACGGTAAAACACCGTGAGCCATTTTCTGCAAGCATTCTGGAACTCAGGAGCCCAAATCTCATTCTCTCTCACACACACATGACAACACATGCACACACACACACAGACATGCATGCACGTGTGCACACAGTGGTACATGTTGTGGCCAAAACTACTTACTTTTCACGGTATGAGAAACACACACTGGAGGCTTTACTGTACTTCTTGTTGGCGGCAGTGAACTGCAGAGGTAATGAAAACACAGCAAGTCCACACTTTATTCAGGGTCAATAAGAATATCCATTTTCAAAATCTACCCTTGAATATTCCATCAAAATCAAAGGGTTGGAACTGAAAAATACAGACAAAACACTCCTTTGTAAACTCTGCTACTACTGATGAGTGGGTCCTTTCGCCCAAGAATAAAACAATAATAAAGGAGATGTAATCTAAGCAGACTTGAAAGAAGGGTGGTCTCTCTCTCTCTATATACACCCATACAACTCCACCCAGTCTTTCCAATTGCCTTCCGACCCACCCCCTCCCCTGTTTTTCCCCCCCTCCCCTTCTCTTTTACTGTTCTTTATAAGATAAGCATTGACTGCTTCTGTTTTCTTTTCCAATACTAATCATATGAACTGATCAGATGTTCTGCTGCTTCATTTGCTTATAATATGTAACTGAATGTTGTATGGCATGTGTTCATCTGGCGCTGTGAGCACGCTATGTTTTGTGTGGAAATTCTCATGTATAATGTTTCACTAACTCATTCATGCCTATATGTATATAAATAATGCCTGTAATTTGATATCTATTCATCAGTAGCTTAGCAAGGACTAGTTGTTAGACAGGTTTTTGACTGAACCTAAACTACAATCCTTGTAAAATAAAGTTTTCGAGTTCAAGTTCTCTCTCTCTTTCTCTCATCAGGGAGGTCTTTCATATGGAGTAACACTACATGACACACACAGGGGGTTACACTGCATGACACAGAAAAGGATTACATTGCATGACACAGACAAGGGTTATATTGCATGACACAGATGGGGATTACACTGCATGACACAGACAGGAGTTACACTGCATGACTCAGACAAGGGTTACACTGCATGACTCTGACATGGGTTACACTGCATGACACAGACATGGGTAATACTGCATGACACAGACAGGAGTTACACTGCATGACACAAACAAGGGTTACACTGCATGACACAAACGAGGGTTATGCTGCCTGACAGACAAGGGTTACACTGCATGACACAGGCAAAGGTTACACTACATGGCACAGACAGGGGCAACACTGCATGACACAGATGGGAGTTACAGTGCATGACACAAGCATGGGTTACACTGCATGACACAGGCAAGGGTTACACTGCATGACATAGATGATGGTTACACTGCACCACAGACAAGGGTTACACTGCATAACACAAACAAGAGTTACAATGCACAACACAGACAGGAGTTACACTGCATGACACTGACGGGGGTTACACTGCATGACACAGGCAGGGGTTACACTGAACGATAGACAAATTCACAAAGGCCCATGAACATGTGCATTTGCTTACTGTGAAGTCCCCTATGCAGATGGTACTGATTTTATAGCTCTTGAAAGGCTTGCTGAAGAGGCTGGAGCTGCTGGCGCCTCCCTCGCGGAAGTTTCTGTACATGACCTGAGCCATATGGATGTCTGCTGCACTGGGACTAAACTTGTAGACACCTGGGTCAAAAATGAACCATGCAGCTGGGCAAAGAGATCACAGAAACAGACAGTCCATACAAAACACTTTGTGTGGTTTATGGCATGTACATGCAAGGATATATATATATATATATATATATATATATATATATATATATATATATATATATATATATATATATGTGACCCTCTCCCATGAAATCAGTTTAAAGTTGCAATTAGGGTATTTTGACACTTACCTTCACCAACAAAGCAGGAGCTCCATGGCACACAGCTATCAGACCTCCACAGGTGTGGCAGGGGTGCATGCAACAGAGCTCTGGCCAAGCGAGACCAACACTTACCTTCACTAACATGGCAAGAGTTCCATGGCACACAGGTGTCAGACCTCAACAGGTGTGGCAGGGGTGCGTGCGACAGAGCTCTGGCCAAGCGAGACCAACACCTACCTTCACTAACACGGCAGGAGTTCCACAGCACACATGTGTCAGAGCCACACCAATGTGGCATGGGTGCATGCGACAAGAGCTCTGGCTGAGTGAGACCACCACCTACCTTCACTGATGCAGCAGGAGTTCCATGGCTCACAGGTATCAGACCTCCACAGGTGTGGAAGGGGTGTGGGCGAAAGAGATCTGGCCAAGCAAGACCAACACCTACCTTCACTGATGCAGCAGGGGTTCTGGGGCAGATCGTCAGGGCAGGCCATCACAGGGGGTGTAGCCTTCATGGTCGGGCAGTTGAGCATGGCCGGGCTGAACGGAATGCAGGGTGGACCTGGGGTTTTGCCTCCCGTGTCCAAGGTCAGAGGGTGGCAGGGGCAGGAGGGGTGGAACCTGTACGAAGGAGCGGACAAACTTTAGTCCTGCTCAGACCACATGCACTAATACTGTGTACCATACCACTCAAACAGAACCAGCTACAGCCACCTATATGATATAGGCAGGTGTGAAATGGGGATAGGCTTGGAGACAGATTGGTCAAAGACCACACAATGCATGGGAACAATTAAAATGTAGGTAGGTTGGAGTGGATGGGTAGGGGGTGGACCGGGGAAGTGACCTGTACTGCTGTAGATAGGTGCCATTCCCAATCCATAAAAAAACAGACTACAACTGATCAGTTGCAGGGGTACTGATCAGTCAGGACTGGTATTGTTACAACCGGTTCGGCTGCACATAGAACATGGACATCAGGGCACCAGCGTGCTGTAGAGAAAAAAATGCTGACCCAGAATGGTTTCTAAACTGACCTGTTTGAGGGCACAGGGGTGATGACGAACTTCACAGAAGACGTCCAAAGAGCTGATGGCGACATGGATGACAAGGTCAGGGGCGGCAGATGGGCTGAAGGTTTTGCTGTTCTTGAACACACTGCCACTGCCACTGCAGAGCTGACTGATGTTGTTGCCAGTGAACACAAGGAGTCAACAGGATGTGCTGCAGATGACCAATGGGCTGAAGGTTTTGCTGTTCTTGAACACACCGTCACTGCCACTGCAGAGCTGACTGATGTTGTTGCCAGCGAACACAAGGAGTCAACAGGACATGCTGCAGATGACCATGCGTGTGAACGTTCTGGCACACACACACGTGTGCTAGAAGCATAAATGCTGGCCATTGAGCCATACCCAGAGCAGCTGGTTGATGTGACCGCCCTGCTTAAACATGCTGGTAAGGACCTGCTGGCTAATTCTGCAGACATATTTCTTGAACCTGCCCCCACTGGGGATGTTGATGGATGTGAAAATTGTGCACACCTTGAACTCAAGGACAAGAGCTCCAGTGCAGTGGAGTAGGTGTCTGGTGAAAATGTGCCACCTATGGGTGTAGGGGTGCATGTTCTCCCAGATGCAACAACTGCCGGTGGAGGAAGTGTTACCCGGGGTGTATCAGCTGACTGATGCATGCTACTCCCTGCGCTGGTCTCCAGTGCAGGATTCGGTGGGTCTGAGCCACGCAGTGTGCTAGTCAAGCAAGAGTGTGCCGTGTTAACAAGAGAAGTGTCTGAGTGGGTCTGTGCCACACTGTGCTGCTTCAGGGACAGGGATTGTGATGATGTCACTGTCTCGCAAGAGAAACTGCTTAAACCCTTTGGCAGTTTTGCTGCAGAAGAGCTCAAGCCTGTCAAGGAACATGCTCCCTCAGCTCGCAAAGCTGGCCCTGGGTGGCTTGGATTCACCTGAAGGAGACTTGACAACACAGGTTTGGTCTCAAACAACCCTGAAATATGCTTGGCTGAGGCAGTCACTGTGGGCGATGGTGCGGACAAGCCTGATGAACCGGACAACAATAGGAGGGAAGTTCCTGAGGCCGTGGGTATGCACACAGGCAATGCTGATGCCGATGTTACTGAGATCATATCTGCCGTTGAAGGAATCTGTCCTTGGAACAGAGATGACACCAACAAGTTGACTGGAATGGAATCAGACTCTGAAATCTTTGACCAGGCTTTCTGGCAGTGACCAAGAGGCTGCAGTGAAGAGGATTCATTTTCTTGCTTCAGAAACAACTGAGAGTTAAAGTGAGAAGAAGCAGAGATAACCGGAACTTTATCTTTTGGTGGAGAGAATGCAGTTGCTATGGGAGCAGTAGCTGTAGAACTTGATGTCATGGACAGCAGTGAACAACGCAACTGAGATCCACCAAAGGAAAGTGGTGCACAAGAAACTGCCAGGGATGCAGGAATGGTTGTGTATGAAAACAACCCAGGGGTACAAAGTGGAGAGGATTGCCTTGGAACGTGACTTTGACTGTTATCCAAGCTCTTGTCCTTGTTGACTACATCCCCTACCTCTGAAAACTGGTGATTGCTCATGACTGATGCCAAATTCACAGAACTTACACAGTCCTGCACATCTGTGAGGCTGGTCAAAGATAGGGAAGGCCTGATGCTTGCACCAGGCACAGAAGCGGCATCAGACTTTGACACGTTTCCTGGCAGCAAGGAAGCCAAGTCACTCAAAGTGAAAGTCTCAGGAGGACAAGATGAGAGAGCCTGCTGACTGCGGCCACTGTCCTGTGCTTCTAGTATTTTCAAGGGATCAGTCACCTTCAACTTTGCAGACTCAAAGGAAGTATAACTACACACATCTTCAGGAAAAGTAGTTGACAGAGAAATCTGAGAAAGGTATACATTCTCCAGGTCATCAGTGGCTTCAGTCCTGAAGTGATCTTCATCACCTGAACTAGAAGCATGCCTGCCAAAAGCTTCTGAAGATGCTGGCACATCAACTACAACAGGGGACGGACTGGGAATGTCAGGCAAGGTCACAGCTGAACAAGCATCATGCACGCCTGTTGCAGTCAGGCGGGAATGCTGAATGCTCAGCACAGCTGGACATGGGTCTTGAACAGGCATCAGCGAAGGGCAAGAGTCATGCGTGTGCAGTGCTTTGCATGCACTTTTTATGGGTGGAGCAGCAGCGCTGTGTATGGCTTGGCCACTGCAGACAGAAACACTGTGTTGATCCAAAGCTTGAAAAAGCATGTCAAAGCAGGAGTTGCTATCCCCAGAGTTATTTTGATTCTGAACATCATCACCACTTTCAAACACATTTGTTGGAGTGTCACTCCCAACCGCAGCAGTAGTGAAACACATCAAAATGTCTGTGCTCGACTCACGGGTTGTGGGAATATTTGCATCTGGCTTCCAAAGTGATGAATCTAGACAGGCCGTTAAAAGATCAGGGAAATAATTTTCGATGCAACTATCAACTATGTCTTGTGCTTTTGGAACAGCTGTTTTTGGCGCTTCAACAACAACCAAGAACTTGTTGTTTGGGCTCCCATTCTCACTTGCATTTTTAACATTCTGAGTGCTGATGCTCTGATTGGCTGAATCTGATCGATTCTCCATCCAAATTTCAAGAGGATCAGGTTCACTGGCATGGAGGGTATTCTGAATATGATTTTCATGCTCAGTTAACATTTTTGTTCCAACAACAAAATTTTGATTCAGCTTCTGCAATTCTTGAAAAACAGGATTTTCATCACTCCCATCAGGCAGGATCTGGTGATGGCTGGAAGTTGAACAGTTTTTGTCTGATTTCTCAATGCTGTCAGTAACTTCAGGGGTGTGCAGCTCTGCATGTGTAGAGTCACAAGTTCCCGAACTCTTGGAATGGTCACTGTCACTGTTCAAAAGAGAACTGTCATGCTCTGAAACACTGAGCACCCTGAACTCCTGCACAACAGGCAGAAATACCTCAGGCTTGGTGATGCTCACAACTGGCAGAGCAGGTGTCAGTCTGTCTAAATCACATCTTGACTCAAACACAAAACTGTCTTTGCTCTCAGAACCTGGTGAGATCTGAGCTGATACAGAACCTGGCCCATCTACACAATGTACCTGGCAAGCTACGCCACCTGCCACTTCCTTGGTCCCGTTTTGCCCAGATTGTCCATATGGCCCATCAGGATTAAGACATTCTGTACACACTAATCCGGGGTGCATTCCATTACCAGTCAAAGTTTCTGAAACTTCTGCAGTGTCAGTGAGATTAGGCAATGGCGCTGGAGCATGGAAGCCTGCTGATGCCACAGCGCTGAAATCAACTACACCACCTCCAGCCTCTTGTCTTGATGCTGATGCAGCATCCCCTACCAGCTCTGGTGACACTGTTGAATCGCAGTCTCCTACAAAGTCTACTGGGGCGCCAGAAAAACAATCCCCCATAAAGTCTTCCAAAGCTGTCACAGGAGCGCATTCTCCAACAAAGTCTGCCAGCCTCATTGTTGAAGGAGTGCTACTTAGTGCTAATGAAGGGAAATGGGTTGTGGGTGCACGAGCATTTGCTCTACCAGACTCCACGAAGGCATATGTTCCCTGAAAATTTTCATGTACATAGTTAGCTGCTAGATGAGCTCCATCTTCCACTGAGGCACAGTGGGGCATTGCAGTTACATCGTCTTCCTCAGGAAGATCAGCAGCTGCTGTCAGAGGCACAAATGCCGGCTGTGTTGTGCAAGTACTGTCTCCAGTAAAACCTGTTGGTGCTGCTGAAGCTGTAACAACTCTGTCTCCCATGACATAACTTGATGCTCCCAAGAAACTGCCATCTTCAGTTAAACTGCCTTCAGCTGCATACCTTGGGCCATGGGAAGAATATCTTGTGGAATCTGCCACATCTGCAGATCCTGAACAAGAAAGTCGAGTTCCCAAGGAATGTAGGGTTTCGTTATCGACTAGCAGAGAGTGGCTGTCAGAGTCAGGAGGCTCCCCCTGACAATCGAGCTCCAGTAAATCCTTCAGGTCAACAAAGTCTGGGTTATCAGTTGGCACGGACACAGGCATGTTTTCAGTGTACAGCAAGTTCTCCGTAGCATGGCTTTTATGTGTAGCAGAATGGACAGCTATGCCTGAATCCTGGGCTCCTGTTTGTGTATTGTTCTCATGCAAGGACTCTGTAACATCCTCAACACTAACAGGGGCTGTTCCTTCTGTAACTGTATGTCTGGCATCTGCTTTGGAGGTGGTGCTCTGACTGGCTGACTGTGGTGACTGATGGATGACTAAAATGAACGGTGTTCGATACAGGGTTTCAATGTCACCATTGTGGAGGGTCTCCGAGTCAAGGAACTTGCCATGTTTCTCTACAATGGGAAGACTGTTCAGGTCTAGTTCAGGGTTGGCTTTTGAAGTGATCACTGCTTGGTTTTCGCTCTCACAGTCACAGTCTTCTGATGAAGCAGGGTCATTCATGGAATGAGACTCCGCAACAATGGTCGATTCCTCATCACACACTCCCTGTACAGATGACTCACAGTTAACAGACTCACAAGATGGAATGGTGATGACAGTTTGAGACTGCAGTGCACCTCCACTCATAGCATTATTATTTAAACTACAGTCTTTGTCACACTCATCATCACTGTAAACATTAACACTATCAGAACCTTCTTTACTTCTGGCATCAGTGGGTGGGTTGTCACAATCACCCTTACTCTGGGCTTCAGCTTGAATACCATCAAAATCATCCATATCTTTGATGTCCGGAGTAGTTTCAGCTTCCAAATCAACGCAAACACTTTGCTGTTCACCTTCAATGTCAGTGTGAACACAACCAGATCCATCCTTAACTTTGGTACCAATGGGTATGCTGTCAGAGTGACACTTACTTTTTGTTTCAGTTTGTGTACTGCCACAACCACCAAGATCTTTGAAGTCAGGATTGTAGTCTTCAGCATTCGGACTTCTCCTGTCTTCTACGTCAAAACAAATACTAATAGAATCGCATTCATCCTCAGCATTGACATGAATACAACCAGACTTCTCCCCGCCATTAATGCCAGTGCATATAATGCTGCAAGAATCACCCTCCTCATCTTCAGCATCAACATGTGTACTCTTGGAAGCACCCTCCCCTTCAATGTCAAACAAAATGCTATCAGGTGCTTTAGTCAGTTTCTTTCTATTGTGCAAAAGAGCACAAGTGGAGCTTTCTCCAGCTGTTACGGCACCTTTAGTTTCCTGGCCATGGCTCTGATCTCTCTTGGATTGTTTATCACTCTTGGATCGTTTCCTTGATTCCCTAAACTGGTCAGCTGTTGAAACACCATTAGGCAGTGTTTGGTTCTGCCCACAAACCTTAAGTGTCTGCTTGCCAGTACCTTTGTCCACTTGATGTTGCATAGACTTTGACTCCAGATGTGGAAAGATGTGAGGCTCCAGGCGTGGAAAAATGTGAGGTTCCAGACATGAAAAGCTGCAAGGTTCTTCAAGTCTGCTGGACTGACATTTTCGGTGAACTTCAGGGTCATCAGGGACGCCTTGGTCTTCAATATTTGGATGCCACATGGACGATAATTCTTCCTGTTCTTTCTGCTGTTCAAGATCTGGGCACTGTGCTGTGTCTTCCGATTTCTGCTGCTGCTGTTCATCACTGGAGTGTGTCTCTATAACAACCTGATCACAACTCACACCAGCTCTTTGTTCAAAGGTGTGTTGCTGCTCACCAGGCAGTACAGTTCTTGGCACCATCTGCCTATCACTCTCTTCAACCTGCTCACCAATGTCATGATGCTCATCACAAAGTGTGGCTCCTTCATCATGCTCACCACCTCTAGGTTTCCTGCCCTGGAGTGCAGCTCCTGCCACCATTTTGTCAAAGTCTTTGTTAATTTTCTCAACATGCTCAGAAGTTTCTAGTTGTTCCCCACACAGTACATTGCTTGACACCACCTGTTTGCCACATTCTTCACACAACTCATTGGTTCCACATGGTCTAGGGCTTTGTGATATCAAAGAAACGCTTTGTTCTTCCAGCACAGCAGTTTCTTTCCCTTCACTGCCAGTTCCTGCAACAGTTTCCTTTTCATTCTGAACATGCTTTTCTCGTTTCCGAGAATGTGCTCTGCCTGTACCAATCCACTTTTTGTTTTCCTTGTTGGTTTCATCTCGCTCACTGCAAGTGCAAAGCCCAGCTTCTACAACATCTCCAACTTCTTTCCGCTCATTGCTTTTATGTTCAACACAGGGAGGTGGAAGAACTCTTCTTGAGTCACTCTGTTCTGCAGCCTGCTCACCATGTTTCACAGATCCTCCAGTGGGCTGCTCAACAGGGTGTTGTTCACCATCTTGTACAGAGCCTCCCTCGACAGTCTGCCCACTTGTCTGTTGCTCACCATCTTGTACAGAGCCTTCCCTGACACTCTGCTCCCTAGACTGTTGCTCACCATCTTGTACAGAGCCTGCCTGACACTCTGCTCCCTAGACTGTTGCTCACCATCTTGTACAGAGCCTGCCCTGACACTCTGCTCCCTAGATTGTTGCTCACCATCTTGTACAGAGCCTGCCCTGACACTCTGGTCCCTAGATTGTTGCTCACCATCTTGTACAGAGCCTTCCCTGACACTCTGCTCTCTAGATTGTTGCTCACCATCTTGTACAGAGCCTTCCCTGACACTCTGCTCTCTATCCTGTTGCTCACCATCTTGTACAGAGCCTGCCCTGACACTCTGCTCTCTAGATTGTTGCTCACCATCTTGTACAGAGCCTGCCCTGACACTCTGCTCTCTATCCTGTTGCTCACCATCTAGTACAGAGCCTGCCCTGACACTCTGCTCCCTAGATTGTTGCTCACCATCTTGTACAGAGCCTTCCCTGACACTCTGCTCACTATCCTGTTGCTCACCATCTTGTACAGAGCCTTCCCTGACACTCTGCTCCCTAGATTGTTGCTTATCATCTTGTACAGAGCCTGCCCTGACACTCTGCTCTCTATCCTGTTGCTCACCATCTTGTACAGAGCCTGCCCTGACACTCTGCTCTCTAGATTGTTGCTCATCATCTTGTACAGAGCCTTCCCTGACACTCTGCTCACTATCCTGTTGCTCACCATCTTGAACAGAGCCTTCCCTGACACTCTGCTCTCTAGGTTGTTGCTCACCATCTTGTACAGAGCCTGCCCTGACACTCTGCTCTCTAGATTGTTGCTCACCATCTTGAACAGAGCCTTCCCTGACACTCTGCTCACTATCCTGTTGCTCACCATCTTGAACAGAGCCTTCCCTGACACTCTGCTCACTAGTCTGTCGCTCACCATCTTGTACAGAGCCTCCCTCAAAACTCTGCTCACTGGTTTGATGCCCACCATCTTTAACAGAGCCTCCTCTGACACTCTGCTCACCACTTTGATGCTCACCATACTGTATATCACCTCCAACACTCTGCTCACTATACTGCACAGCACCTTTGATGCTCTGTTCAACACTTTGTTGCTGACACTGCCTAGCATCTTGGGCACTCTGCTCACCAGTTATTTGTGGCTCACCACATTGTACATCAGCTCCAGTATTCTGATCACACATCACTTCAGTCTGCTCACTAGATTTTACATGCAAAGATCCCAGGTCTGTGTTCTTGCAACTGACTGTGCAACGTGCAATTTTCCACTTGCTGTGATGCTGGAGTGCTTCATCATCAGTCTCCCCTGCCAATGCGGGTTCTTCTGCCTTCCTTTTCTTCCCAGCCTCTCCTTTGCCATTGAGGACACCTGGGTCAGGTTTCTGAGGAGACAGCTTCTTATGGGTGTGCAGCCCGTTCCTGAGCTTGTGTGCTGGCCTCCCTACTGGCAGTTTGATGTCACACTCCTGCCGTTCAAACCCAGTGTCCTGCAGCATTTGCCTGACGGTTTTTTGACGTATGTAGTTCCCATCAAAACAGAACTCCCCCTGTCCTGTTTTCACCTTGCCTACTGAACGGGCTGAGATGATACGCTTCAACTTTTCAGAAGCCTCTCTGGATCCAGCCTGGCACTTTTCCGTGAGAGCCAGAAACGTCGAAATTCTGCCAGTAGCTTCATCCAATGGAAACTGTGCCAGGCTGGGCACTTCTCTGCTTCCTTTCTCTGAGTCAAACGGACAGATGTAAATATTTTCTGGGTACTGTTTGATTTGAAAAGGCACTTTTAAAGTTATAGGTGACTTTGGTGAAGCCTCCATACCTTCAGCACTGATTTCACCACCATTAGACTCGCCATCCTTTTGAGAAGATGCATGTGTTTCTTGTGCAGACTTGTTAGTGTTGCATAGTCTGGGAGGAAACAATCTTGGACATTTTGTTGTGCTCTCCTTTTCAGCTTTGCGTTTATCACTCATCTCATAACATCTCTTGGGCCTGGACCTTGCACTACACACACTAGACTGTTTTTTCTCCTGGTCTGTCTCTATTTCCAAGCTGGTGTTAGGTGCAGAATCGCTTTGTTGATCAGTACTAGCAATATCTGTCACAGGTAATGGAAATTCATGGTCAGTCTGAGCTTGTGCAGATGTCTTTTCAGATTCTACTGCTGCTGTCAAATGCATCAATGAAGCATCTGTCTGTATTTCCATGCTGGTGTTGGGTGCAGAATCACTTTGCTGATCAGCAATAGCTACATCATCCACAGGTAATGGGACTTGAAGGTCAGATGGACCTTGTGTGGCTGTCTTTTCAGATTCTGCTGCTGCTGTCACATGCACCAGCAAAGTATCTGTCAAATGCACTCTGTTACTACTCCTCACATCATTAGGCTGTTGAAGAACAAACGCTTCATTTGCAAAACTTGAACATGACAATGTGTCACCTGATACACCAGCTTTGTTGAAACTACCATCCTGGCAGGCCAGTGTGACATCAGACGGTTGACTGACGACTACTTCGGAGGCAGAGGCGAGCATGTCTAAGTCTAAAACTCGAGGGAAACCTATCCTACTGTCGCATAATGCATGGCCTTGACTGGCCAAAATGCCCTTGGACAGTTGACTGATGACAGCTTCACAGGTGGTGGTAAGTGTATCCAATTCCATCTCCAGCACCTGAGGGTACCCAACACTGCTGTCAGAAGCCACAGTGCCTTGGCCAACCATCGTGACCTCAGTTGGCTGACTGGGGACTGTTTCACAGGTATCATAAACATCTGACAACTGAGGAAAACCTACATTGCTGTTGCAAACAATATTTCCTTGGCTGGCTTCTGTGGCCTCAAGCAGCTGATGAGCAAGTGCGCTGTAGGTGCTCTGAGTAGCAAACGCGTCTGCTTCCAACGCGCAGGAATGCGTCCCTTTCATGTCGTCACAAGACAAAATCACTTCTCCTTGATCAAGGCTGCTGTTGTACAATGTGCACACAATTGCCTGTCCATCAATGCTGGTTGGCTGATCTCCAGTGAGCACGACAGTTTCCAGCACCACAGGCTGTCCAGCCTGATCCTCCCCCCACAATATGTCTTGCATTGTCTCCAGCCTGCCACTCCTCTGACCTGACGCAGACTGAGCATCAAGACTGCTGTTAGTAACGTCAACCTGTCTAGTGCTGCTACTGCAGTCAACCGGTCCAGTTTCAAGATTGCCACTTCTCTCTGCAGTCCAGCTATTGCTGTTACACTGCTCCTCCAAAGTCAGTGCTTCCAGATATTTGGTACTCTGTCCGAATGCATCAACTTGCAAGTGGAGATCACGACAGAGTTCCAACTTTATCTGTCCTCCAATTTCAAGGCCGCTGCAGGTTTCAAACACATTTTGTGTGTCCAAACTGTCCAAATGATCCAACAAAATCCTGGCATCAAGACTGCTGCTGTTAGTATTATCACCTGGCTGCCCTGGCAGATGTGCTTGTCTGTGATCCGCCAAAGCATCCTCAGCTGCTGGCAGCAAATCATTTTCCTGGACAGAAAGCTCTGGGAAGGGCAGCTCACATGCTGAAGACACTCCAGTACATTCTTCTTGTTCTGGACACTCAGAGCATGCAGCTGCAACAGACCCTGGCGCTGCTGAGGTCGCTGGGAATGCTGTGTCACTTTTCTGGCTGGTGTGTGAACCATGCTGGTGGTCAATGTGCACTGTGGGTAGCAGTGTGCTGTCATGGTGACTGGTCTTTGATGGTATCTTCTTCACAGGTCCGCATGATGACCTCACTTGCTTGTTTGAACCCTGTGACAAATGTGGGTCAGAGTGCCCTGCAAAAACACAAGAGTGATGTAATTTCAGTAATACTAACAACTGTGATGATAAATGAACTACAATGGTTAGACAAACCATCAAGATACTACTAGTGCTAGTCAGTCACTTTCTATACTGGTTCCAGCCAACAGAATTATTCACTGATGCAGAACTGTTACAAGGTAAACTGTGATTGGCTATTTTTTCTCACTGTTGGAATATAATTTTACTACTTAGTGGCCAGTTTAATTATTTTTAATTAGTTTTTATAGCATCCCATCAACCTTGCACCTTGTTATTTCCTTGACTGTTACATTATTGATCCAACATTTCACACATGACGTTTGCCCTGATGGAAGGAACTTGGTTTAAAAAAATGTTATATCAGGGCAAATTTGCTCTGATATGACCTACAACTACAAGGTTGACAGGGTATTAACAATCAATTACTTACTTCTTCCACATAACTATGCAATCATACTCATAATCACAGCAAAACCTTTACTAGCTAACTACTAAACAAGGTTTAAACACATTATTCTTTGTGCCACAAACTATGTGTTTAACTTTAAAATGCTAAAAAGTAAAATGATGTATCAACATGCATATGATTTGATCAGTTAGTTGCAATGATCTAGATTATAAATGAGTGCCAGTGCCACTGGCAACTAAACTGCTGATATGATATGATTTGATATACTGTCAAACTGAGGATCAAAACCACTACCATAATACCAGTCAAATTATAATACAGTAACTAATTAATACAAGTAGTTTCACTTTCACACTCATTCAAAATGTCATTAAAATGTCAGTTTATCAGGCATGGAAGTCAAGCAATCTGAAATTAAAGCACACTGCTGTGTTGCAGCACAAAACTGCCAGAAGGATGTGCTGATTCACGTTCAGCTGACAGACAAAATGGCAGTGTCAACTGTAACAAAGAATATTCATCCATTGTCCATCAGGGCTCAAGAGCTGAAAGCAACAGCTCATGGAACCCCTGAAAACATACATTTACCAGAGCATTTCAGACTTACCTTCATCGCTCAGCCCTGTGCTGTTTGGGTTTAGCTCTGATTCATCCCTCCAGCTGTCTACTGTATTAAGGCTCTGCTCTGCAGGAACAGCACCACCTTCAAAAGAGAGCGACAGTGACCAGTCTGTGTCCACGCACCCTGAAGGAACCACTCCACCACCAAAGTCCCCGGATGGTCCAAGGACAGGTTCTTCCATACACAAGAATGAATCATAACCAAAACTGTGACCAAAATCCAGCTCATCAATGTCCATGCCCACTGCCACGGAAGGGCTCCCCAATCCAGCAACAAGGTCTTCTGCTGGCAACAGTTCTCTCGAAGGGCTACCCAAGTCCAGCATGATGTCAGACGGTACATTATCCACAACAGCTGTGGAGAGGAAAGTGTTCTTGCCATGGCAACTGTAGCTAAGGTCGTTGCCATGACCTCCCAGCAGGTCCTGAAGGCCTGTGGCCAGTGGAGTGTTTTCTGTTTGTATGTTGTCACCCTCCAGCTGCAGAGACGAGGGCTGAAGCATGGCTCAGCAAGACCACTGCAACAGAGCACATACGCAAGCATTTATAGTATACATTGACGTCACGCTTATGGTTGCAAACGGGTGTACTGTTCTTTCGACCTGATATAACCATTATGTTTGATCAAGCATAAAAAAAGCAAGTTCGTATGTATGCTGCTTTTTCAGTTTCAGTTTTATTTCTGAATCTGATCTCAATGGTATTAGAAATGATAAATGTCAGTTACTGATCTGAAAATGTGAGATCATATTGGAAGAAAACAAAAGTCATCAAATCACAAGTGAAACTAAAGTCTCTCTTGCTGTTCCTGAAATATGACACCTCTTTCTATACATTTCAAAGAGGATCATACTCATACAACTTTTTACATCTGTAGAAGAGCAAAACTTCCAGCAGTGGGTAAAACAAGCAAATAAGTAAACATATTATACAACAATACATATTCTGACCTAGTCCGCATTTAAAAATTAAAGACAGAAACAATAAGTGGAAATAAGTAGTCTGCTGCTCTCTCAGACAGAAGACCTGGTGGCTGTGGTTGACAGAGGACCTGTGGCTGTGCTTAAGACAGAAACACATGCCATATAACTCTAGGATGCCAAGAAGAAAAGCCTCACACAGTCATGCTGATAACCCTAGAACTCTGGCAACTCTTAGTCTTACACAAGAGTGGCAGGAAATATTGGCAGCTAAAGAAACTTGGAATGGGAGGTCAAGAATCTGAAGACAAAAGTGCAGAGAAAGTACAAAACTGACTGACTGACTTATAGATTGTTTTTCTAGCATACTAGGACAATACTAACAAACTCTTCACCCAAGAGATGCAATACAACTTTATTGCCAAGTGTCAACATCATTCCACAAGGAGTGTGTTATGGTTACTGATACCAACTGTACTCACTCATGGCTCACACTCACAGTTCACATGTATAATTCACATCAGTCATATTCATAACAGTAAGTAACTAGGTGCTTTATGCCCAGTCAACTATTATGGTTATATCATCAGGGCAGTCTAACATAATACCAAAGTTTTTATATAATACGTATATTATACAACTTGGAGAAGAAGAAAAATGAGTAAAAAGTCATTCATAGATAAATACATAAAAGATATCACTGACATCAGTGCTGCACATGCTGAGCATGTAAAGAAAAAAAGACAAGAGTATAAAAGTATTAAAACTATAATAATAATTTTAAAAAAGAGTATATTTATAATGTCAGATAAAAATTAAAACACCAAAAATCACAAAATTGCCTCCAAGTATAATCTACATGGTCTGTCTCAACTCTCATACAAATTGCTATGTCCTCCTACTACTATAGTACTAATAGCAATACTACTAAAACAGTAAAACCAAAAGTAATTACAAAAACATACAAAGATAGATCTACAACAAGCTAACTGACCTGACAAGGCCTATCTTATTACCAAGCCTATACCCAAAGCAGGGGAACTCAATGTCCACTTCAACAGTGTCTTCAGTAAAGGGAAATGGTACACAACTGAGCCACAACCCAGCAGCCAGTACAGTTATGGACTGACAGAGAGTTCACTGACATTGCCATTGGATTATTCTATTATGGAGGGGGGCACCACTGTCACAACATTAGGAGTGGATAATCTACCTCAATGACTAAACACAGCCAAAGTTACTGGTCCAGATGTGCATCAGCAAGTTCTGAAGAAGCTCATCCATGAACTTGATTTCTAACACAAACATACACTATTTATTATGCTAAAACTTCTGGTATTATCCTGCTCTTGTTCTTCCACTGTTCCAGTAATGGGATATATAATCAATATATATATATGCCGATATTATAATTACTGCTTTTGTGTGTGGGAGGGGGGGGGGTGGAGGGGGGTGGTTGAAGAAAAAAAGTGCACATGGCCATGTTAAAAATCTGGGTTTCCTCTGCCATGATTGGAACTGTGGGGATGGATTCTCACTACCCCCCATCCTTCACTTTGTGAAAGTGAAAGTAACTTCACCTGGTTTAGTACAAGTTATAGCGTTACTGTCATTCACTGATTTCTGAACAATTGCCCGGCGTTTGTTATTTGTGAGAACAGACACGTGAATGAAAATTAGAAAAAGTCGGGGACGGAGGTGGGGGGTGTCCTACGTGTCACGTTTTCGGCTAGTGCCATCTTTCTTTTTTGGAGTTTTTGCCAGGCGCGCGGTCACGCGCACGTACTAAATCAGTGAAATGTCCCTGCAAAGTCCCTGCAGAGTGATATGTGCGGATCTACATATCTACCATAGGCGGTCACCGACAATTTGTTGAACATTTTACACACTTTCTGTCACAATTATGAATTATTGAAACTTGAGTCGCCCTAACAATGGAGCCATCTTTCCGGCATCAGTCAGTCACGCCTGCGCATCAGTCCAATCAGGCGTAGAAGTTTTAGAACTACACTTCCTGTGTAACAGCCAAACAGAATTATGCAGATTAACTTAATCTACCTCGCACATCAACAAAAAACTGACGTTCTTATAGTAATTTGACTCTAAATGCCAGAACGCAACTTACTCAGTCACAACTTCTTCCAAATTTCGCGCACAAGTAAGTGAAGTCATGCACCGTGGGGTTTCGCACGGAGTTACCGACCTTGTGTAACCAATCGGCTCGTCGGAGGCGTTCCATTTCCAGTCACAGAACTTTGCAAGAACCCCGTTTGCCAACGCTATCCGCAAACTCCAAGCACTGGTTTACGACATCCTTCCTTCAACTTTGGAGCCGGAAGGTGCCGGAGTGTGCGCTATCCGTAGGCGTTACTTGTGAGCCGGTTTAGCCACGGGCTTTGGTTTAGCCTAGCCGGTTAGGCTGATAAGCAGGACTGACATCACGGTTCGATTCCCGGCTTCGGCGCTCGGGCCTTTCCGAGCTCATCAAAAGTTGTCAGGGTTTATGGACACTGCCTCAGTCGTGACTATCTTTACGGTCATTGATTATCCCATTACATCCCCTTACGGTTCTATCACTAGTGTGAACAGGCCGCTCAAGTTTATGCCGGGACACTGAGGCAGGAATAAAAGCGGTGTGAACTTATGGCTTCTTCACAGAGTTCCGCAGGAGCTGTGTGAGAGTCGAGGTGGCCGTCCTGGGCCGCTGTCCGTCCTAACGAGCCTTCTGCCTCAGTTCCGTGGACGTAAAGATTTATTGAACCATGCTTCGGCATTGGTCACAGCTTGTCCCTAATATGTCAGCCGACATCTGAGGATATTAAGCATCACTTCATCATGGCTTCTTCAGCCGGGTTCCAGGCGAGATTAAAAGATCATGAGATCTTAGAGGAGGGAGGTGGAGCTGGACCCTCAACTTAGCCCACTGAGAAGAGATCATGAGTAGGAGGTGGAGCTGGGCTAAGAAAGTTGGACTGCTTTTGCCGGCTTATCAGTTGAGTTGTCCAAGTTGTTCATCCGGCAACACTGAGCAGTGCAACGAACATTGTCTTTGTGACTCTGTCCAAGCACAGCAGTTGAAACAGCAATTGCGCAGTGCACAAGTCGCTGGGCAATGGCGAGGGGACACCGCCTTAACACTTCCATTGTTCTGGCGGCGGTCCACGGTCTCTCCGGTCTTTTTCGGGCGGTTTCCGCGGTCGACTGAGCCTTCACTCTGTCGTCCCCTTCCCATTCTGTCCCCGTCCCTAATAGGCCATCTCGCCTCCGTGGACGTAAAGCACCAAGAAAGAAAATGGCTTCTATATCATCTCATCGACATAGTTCAGGAGCTGTGAGAGTCGAGGTGGGCCGTCCTGGGCACACTCCGAGCATCGCTTTCCGGCATCTTCCTTGAAGCCGAAGGATGTCGTAAACCAGTGCTTGGAGTTTGCGTCCTGGGCTGTCCGTCCTAACAGGCTTTAAGGTTTCCGGCGTGGAGTGACGTAAAGCAATATTGAACCATGCTTCGGCGGCATTGGTCTCAGCTGTCAACCGACATCCGGCGAGGACAATGAAGCAACACAACCGAACCTTCTATATCAGTGAAAGCTGGTCGGCGCCTACAGAGAAAAACTTGAAGAAGACAAAGAAGAAGAACAAGACTGTCCAAACACTGAGCCAAGTTAATGAAACATTCTATCAAGTAGCGGCTTACACCACGGCTGCCCCATAGCTATGCAGAAACAATAATCATTCTGGTGCGGACAGCCACGGCCACGGTCATCACTCAGTGGTTCAGTGTAGTCTCGGCCCTCCATAGTGTCAGTAACCATGATGCGGCTTACCGTACCGCCGGCTTAACCGGAATGATGATAATCAAGTTATGAACACTGATTCTGGTGGTGACAGCCACGGTCATTGTTGCTTTAGGATAGTCTCGATCCTCTTCCCCCATGTAACGGCTAAGTTATACCGCTGCCCATGACTGAATTATATATGCAAAAACAATATGACCATTCTGGTGGTGACCGGCCACGGTCATTGGCATATTTAGGATAGTCAGTCTCCTTCCCCCACTGTCGGAACTCCTGCCTGTCCATATCAGCCTGAAGATCGTCATAGCTGTTCAGTTCAGTTCCCGCATTCTTAATGTCTTCACTGAGATGCTCAAACTCAAAGAGCATATTAGGGACAATGACAGTATAGCTAAAGCCATGGACCTCTCTCTCTCTCTCTCTCTCTCTCTCTCTCTCTCTCTCTCTCTCTCTCTCTATATATATATATATATATATATATATATATATATATATATATTTATATACATACATACGTGTGTGTGTGTGTGTGTGTGTGCGTGTGTGTGTGTGTCCATGGCTAAAGCTGTAGCAATACGGTCTTTGCCGTCAGCACCCGAGACAACTCGGCCGCTGCGTAACTTAAACAAGTGTGTCCCGATAACCATCCATTGCATACGTATGTTGCGGCACCACCCTGCGGGGCACAGTCATAGCCAGGCAATCATTTCAAGTCTCGGCTTCTGACTGTCCTGCCGCAGTGATTTATTTAAGTTATGGCAGCCCGAATCAGTCAGTGCATGATCAAAGGCCGAGTAGCACGATTAGTGAAGCGGACATAGGGTGGGGGAGGGGGGGGGGGGGGGGGGAACTTGAGAAAGAGAAAAAAGAAGTCTTGTAACTCTAGCAAGCGCTTCACTGAGTGTCACGTGACGTCGGACAACCGCTGTGAACAAGACTAAGCCGGTTCGTCACACAATAAAAACTCAAGTCAATAACTGACACGGTAACATTGTGCTTATTGTCTGAAAGTCTTTAGAGTCTAGTCATAATTCAGGAGCTGTGTGAGAGTCGAGGTGGCCGTCCTAACGAGCCTTCTGGCTTCCGTGGACGTAAAGATTTATTGAACCATGCTTCGGCATTGGTCACAGCTTGTCCGGCCTAATATGTCAGCCGACATCTGAGGACATTAAGCATCACTTCATCATCATCATCTTTGCGCTTCACACATAGTCCAGGAGCTGTGTGAGAGTCGAGGTGGCCGTCCTGGGCTGTCCGTCCTAACGAGCCTTCTGGCTTCCGTGGACGTAAAGCTATATTGAACCATGCTTCGGCATTGGTCTCAGCTTGTCCCTAATATGTCAACTGACATCTGAGGACATTAAGCAACACCATCTACCTAGAGTCTAGTCAGTCTGGCAGTAACTGGTACAAATAACCATCGTTTTGACTCGGTGACTCAGGCTGGAGCGGTAACGGCTAATGAGGCAGTTAACAGGCTGAAAAGAATGTCGGACACGTGCGGACACATTCACCAAATCACCAAAATGTCATCCAGGAAGCTGCTAACGTCATCACGACTGGCCAAAGGTTCCACTGAGCAACTTCCTTGCCATGCGGCTGAAGACTGCCGTAACAGCACTCTGCAACCCGAACGGAAAACTGTCTTTTGAAACTGACCCCGGTTTTGAGTCGTGAGCGCCATCTTCGGACTCTCCTCCCTGACGGGAATCAGGGGCAGCCAGTACCCTTTTGACGTATCGACCTTGGAGAACGGTACCTGGCCTTCCCGGCCCCAACCGACTGTACTGGCAAATTCTAAGTCAATGTCCGGCAGTGGCTCCGCGTCAAACTCCGTAACTTATTCAACCGTCGGTAGTTAACACAGAATCGTACAGTTCCATTCGATTTCTGGACCAACACTATAGGTGAACCGGCAATGTACGGAGAAGAAGCTGGTTCTGTGATCTCCAGACGCAACACCTCAGTCCCGGACTTCCGGCCTTTTCCACCACTGATCTGCCTCTTGGCATGAGGGAGAGGATACTGCTACGACGTCCTCATAGGACGGACGGTGTTTTCTCCAGCAAATTGAGGCCGAACTCAGTCAATCCCGTACAGAGTGGCTAATCCGTCAAGTTCGAATCGAACGGCGGCTCTTTGACCACGTCCACAGCTTCTTTCCGCTGAAAATCCGGAAGTTGCCGGAACCAAAATGTCTCGACGGAATACTCTCCTTCCACTGACTCAGGACAAAGTGGAATCTTACCTGCATCGAACTGACTCGGATCAAACTCTGTTCATCTTGCTCAGCACCCCAAGCAGCCGCTATTACAGGTTCCTTTTTGTGGAAGCCGGGTCGGAGTCAGCAACCGTAAGCTCCACATACTGTTTCAGCGGCAGGTTTGCATGGTACAACTTCTCTTTCCCATGGACACGAATACGGTAGTCGCATTCACCCACCCTTGCCCGCAACACCTCCCGAAAGCCGGTCACACTCCGAGCATCGCATTCCGGCACCTTCCTCCAAACTCTGCCAGACGGCTTGGTTACGCCACAGAAGGAGCACTCTATCTCCGCGCAGCTGTCCACCGATGCGGTATGAAGCGTCCTCCGAAAGGTTTGGGCCCTAATCAAACTCCAAGCACTGGTTTACGACATCCTTCCTTCAACCACTGCCGTACTTTAGTTCCGCCATAGGGTCCAGAAAACTCAGCTAACGATCAGTTTTTTGTTGGTGCTCAAACAGTAGTAAGTTTGTTACAAACAACTCCGGCAAATGATATCAGACGTTTGTTTTATAACTGACTATGTAGCTTACGCCAGCTCAAATAAAACCAAAATCGTTTGAATCTAGTCGGAACTCTTTTGTTTACCCGGGGTGGATGTACGTCACGTTTACGTGGGTACTTGGGCGCTAGGTTGCTTCTCACAGTCATATCCCTAGTACCCGAACCTTTCGGAGGGCGCTGACCGCGTCGTTGGACAGCTGCACAGTAATAAAGAGTGCCCCTTCAATGGCGTAACCAAATCTGGCAGTTTGGAGGAAGGTGCCGGAAAGCGATGCTCGGAGCCGGTGTGGGCCCTTGAAGTGTGGAAGCGGCCTAGCGCCCAAGCACCCACGTAAACCTGAGACGCATCTACGGCTGGTAAAAAATAAATAAAAATAATAATAAAATAAAAAAGGAGTTCCGTCAGTCCGATTCAAACGCCGCCGGGATTGTTTTATTCAGTTGTGCTGGTGTAAACTTTCAGGTTCAGTGGCGACTATACATGGTACACCTTGTTTTATTTGAGTTGTTTGTAACAAACTTAATTTAATTACTACTGTTTGAGCCGGCACCAACGTAAAAACTCGGCGTTACTGAGCTGACAGTTTTCATGAACCTATGACATAACTAAATGTGGCAGTTGTGGTTAAAGGAAGGATGTCGTAAGCCAGTACTTGGACTGAGTTTGGCTCATAGGGTGACCCCCCCCCCCCCCCCCCCCCCCACCCCCACGTCCCCCACTGAAATTGCAGCACCTCAGGCCGCGGGTGAGCGGCGAATAGCCGCCGGCAAAGCCGGCAGATTGACCGACCCACATCAGTCTGTGGATTGTCCTGACAGAAACGTCTCAACGGCATCGACTGACTTCAGCTGAAGCCGGTCCTGTTGAAACTGTGACATTCCGCGACTTCGACTTGACTGTCCGATGTCGCATGACGGCCGTTGCACTGTCAGTGGCCTTGAGTATGCCACCGCCCTTGTCACGTACTGACATGAGTAGCCGGCACTTGAAACCGTCATTGATGGACAAATCAGTGCCGTTCACCTCCCGCATAACGTCACTCAGAGTCATAACTGTTCCTGGTCAGTCACTGAAAAGTCATCGAGACCGTACCGGCTTCGGCCACTAGTGAATATCAGTCAGAGTCGGAGCTTCTGTGACGGACACTACTGACTCAGTGTCAGTCTCACTCATTGATGGCACTAACTCAAAAACTGAAAAGGGGCGCACTCTCTGTTTAGTTTATGCGCATTCTGAGTTTAGCCATAGATTATAAATAAAATGTATTTGTAATCACTGAGTTTGGTTTAGCGCAGACTACCGCGGCACGCGCAGCACGCTGTTCAGTACGGCGCGTTACCCTCTCCAAGCCAGCGGCATTCCGGCACCTTTCCACCAAGGAGGAAGGATGTCGCCGTACACCGATGCTTGGAGCTGAGCAGCGCGCTACTCTTTTTCATGCCGGTTGTTGTCCGCGTGGCCGGTGGGCAGTTGGACGAGCGCTTCACTGAGAGCCGGCTTTGCGCAGACACATGAGTTAAATAAAGTGTGCTGTGTTTGTTGCATTGTCAAAGACTGAAACAGCGTCCTTAGGTGACCCAGTGCGGTACATTCCAAGCCTAGTTTTCCGATTGGACTGAGTTAGCCGTACATATTTATCACTGACGATACTATGTTTGAGTCAGTAATGAACTGTGACTTTGATTTGTGTTGAGTTTTTTCTTTCTTATATATAAAGTGGTAGTTATTTATTAGTAGAACTTGTACTTGTTCATAATGAATGTCGTGTGCGAATTCATCTAACTTCGCTTTCTAGCCCCCAGGGGCAAAAAGCTCAATAAAACCAAACCAGCCAGTGCGGCACACCATAGTGGTGTACACCATTATTTAAACTATCAAACTGGCATACCGGAAGCAGGCACGATTTATGTTTCCTTGTTTCCGGTGCGGCGTACTATACTTTCAAGACGTTCAACAGAGTCCAATGCTTTCAAGAAGAAAAAAGCGTCATTGTACAAGTAGTCTTCAAAGTTAATTATATGATCAAGATACGCCGCATAGTTTGTTTGTTTTTTAATCACCACGAACAAGGTCAATAGACATAAACGTTGATGCACTGTGTCGAAAATGGTGTGTGCGTGAAATCTGGGTTTCAAATTCGAACGTTCTCGCTCACGGTCTTCAAAGACCATTTGAACTCAAAGAAGTGAAGACTGCAGAACACAGTTATGGACGGAAGTCAGTTTCCATCCTACGGGACGGGTCTCACGCCGCAACCAGCTCCAATTCAGGTATCTTAACACGATTCATCTGGTAGTAATTAGATTTAGAATGGGCACATGCCGATTACATTTTTTTGTTTACCCCAGCTTCAGCAGTTTAACTTTAAGGTAGCCTATCCCCTTTAGAATCTAAACACCTGTTGCTAGTTTTAGTTTTACTGTTTTAGCCTTGAGGTTGACCTTGGAAAAATTGTTATTGAGTGATTGATGTGCTTGTGCTTTATGCAATAGCTATACTGTTTGTGGTGACGAGGTACATGTTTTTTGTTTTGTTTAGTTTAAACTTTAAGTTTAACATCATAATCCATTATATACGTGCAATTTTTAATAACAGTGAGACGTATCTCATTCTCAAACATTGCATTTTGCACAGTTGCAGAAAAAGTATATAGTTAACTGAGTCATACAGAGCAAATGATGTAGTATTGCAAACTACTACTACTAGTACCGTGCTACTACTACACAACAGTTAGAGTAGACTATAGGGTTGCTAGTTAGACACAGAATGACTTGTGGCAGAAGAAGTCTTTGTCTGGAATTGATGCTTGGTTGCACTGTTTGCAACAGACCAACATTGTCATTGTTTGTTAAATTATAAATCAGTTATCTTCAATGGAATCATAGTGCATGTTGGAATCAACAAGAAGCCCCTTTGACTTTGACAGTCTGAGCTCAAGTTTGCAATAGTGTTTATTGATAGTATGACTTGAGTATTGAGTATGTAGTTATAAAAGTATAGCTAGTACTGTAGTATGAGTATGAATATGAATATTGCCGTTGTGTTGCATCATTGTAAAATTAAATTTTGATTTTTTTGTAATAATGCATTATTACTACACACACACACACACACACACACACACACACACACACACACACACACACATGTAATGATATATGTGTACAAATATTTCAGTTTGCAGATGGACCAAGGAAAACAAACTTTGGACACTTTTTTAAAACAGAAAACTCAAACAGAAGCAAAGATGCCCTCCTTTGCGAAAGATTTACCAGTATGTAACTTCTATATAAATATATATGATTACTGATAATAATATTTCTGTTGTGATTTCAGAGCCCAGGCTTGCTATCACCTGCCTTAAGTTTTGATATCGGAGCCACACCAAATCCAGTGTTACCACCCTCAAATGCCAGTCTTTATCCATCCACCCCGGGTGGGCCTATGACACCGATTTCACCAGCCACTCCAGCATCTGAAGGATCGGGTATTCGGCCACAGTTACAGTGTGTATTAATTATTTAAAACTTCTTTCTTCTTTTACACAGAAAAAATCCCCACCCCCCATTATTTTTGTTTTGATGTATATAAATTATAGTACATATTACTATTATATTTGTAGCAATTAGTGTTAGATCATTCAGCTAGCCATAGCATATAAACTTTAATGGTTTGGTTTTCTGGGCAGTTTGTCAATATATGTCTGGATTTTATTTTTGTGTGTGTGTTGTTTTAAAAATACTTTATGTAAATTGTTTTGGTAGGACTATGCTCTACATGTGTATAGAATATCATATTTAGGTTAATATGTATCATGTGAGCGCTCAGGGCGTTGATGAGTGCATAATAAATGTACATTATTATTATTATTATTATTATTAATTACCTTCAGTGCTACATAGCTTGAGCAGTGGATTAATGTATTTGTCAGTCTTAATACTATCACAATACAGGGCTTGATATTAGTTGATTAGGCACTGCCAGTCAGGCAACTCATATAATGATATATTCATGATAAAATTGCCTGGCCAGGAAAGTGATTTTTTTCAGTTGCAAGTCTGTCTCATTCTCCCTTTTTCCGCCTTTTTAAATATCAGATTTTGGATAATTTGATATGTGATGGCACACTTTTTCTCTCTTCCATTTCAGAAATATTGTATGTACAGTGAACCTTGTGTGCAAGCTTGATCTAAAGAAGATTGCTCTACATGCACGTAATGCTGAGTATAACCCCAAGCGCTTTGCTGCTGTCATCATGCGCATCAGGGACCCACGTACCACTGCCCTCATCTTCAGCTCAGGAAAGATGGTGTGCACTGGAGCAAAAAGGTATGCATCTGTCTGAATGACTTTGGGGGGGGGGGGGGGGTTACAAAATTTGTTTTCTCAAGGAGGAGGTCTGTTTTCTTTTTGCAAGTATGCCTGGATTGCAAAGGCACTTTTCAAAAACCTGAAGGCAACACAACCAGTTTAGAATTAGAGCTGTATTTGTTGTTGCATGTGAAAAATGAGCATCTTTGATACTAGTTCGTCCTCACCTAATCTCCACAACCCTGAAGAGAAGTTATCTGCTAATGGTGGCAGTGGACCATGCTATCCCCTTCTGATTCATGGAAGACAATAAGATTTATGTTGCAAATGTTCTGGAGTTCATATTGAATACATGTCGTTCTATTTGTTTAATTTTTTTGTTGTGTTAGGTTTGAGATTGAGAGCAAATATATCTGCTTCATTTTTTGCAGCGAAGACATGGCCAAGCTTGCTGCCAGAAAGTACGCCAGAATTGTCCAAAAGCTGGGATTTCCGGTAAGAATCTGTACAGATATAAAATAATGAATATTAGTGTGTCCTTGTCATAGTTCAGGAGCTGTGTGAGAGTCAAGGTGGCTGTCCTGGGCTGTCCGTCCTAATGAGCTTTATGGTTTCTGTGGACGTAAAGCAGTATTGAACCATGCTCATGCATTGGTCTCATCTTGTCCCTAATATGTCAACTGACATCTGAGGACATCAAGCAACACTAGAAGAAGAAGAGTCCTTATCTCTTTTGAAAAACAATAAAAGCAACATATTAACATAATACTGATAACTAAATAACAAATGTAGATATAAAAGTTAGAACAATATTTGGTGGCAGTTTGTTGTTAATGTTGGAGGGGGGGGGAGGGTAGTAGGATTTTGTGATTGGAAGGGTCTGCTGTATTTCGTTTTGTTTTACCACACACTGTAAGCATCCATGAGACAGTAATGTTTTAGTTTGGTATTCTCACTGCATTTGCTCAGGCTCTTTTGCTCGTGTTGCAGGCTCGTTTCCTTGACTTCAAGATTCAGAACATGGTGGGCAGCTGCGACGTCAAGTTCCCCATCCGTCTAGAGAGTTTAGTGCTAACACATAGTCAGTTCTCCAGGTAAGCATGTCTCCTCTGATCTTTTCAGACTGTAGCCTGGGTGTGAGGCGACTGACGCCTCTGTGAACCAACTTTGTCAGATTCATTCTAAGAGAGAGGATCCCAGGTCTTATTCAGCTTCATGTTGTGGAGATGCTGGCCCATTGGCTAGAAATGTGTGCAACTTTTGGGCTGTTAGCATTTCTGAAGTCCTCATACAGCTGCCAGAATGGCAGGGGACGTGTATCTGCATATTATATACTTGGTATGCACATATGCTGGGAGGCAGCTGTGTATGCAACAACTATGGGTGAACCTTGTTCTGGGGAGGACCAAATGCCACAATAAACAGGTAAAGATGCAGATTGTAGCCATGCAGCTGTTTGGCATATTTCAGATGTCACTTCATTTAGAAGTATCATTGTCAGTTGGATGCGTCTTTCTTTCCTCATCTAGAACATGAGGTTCACCCACAGCCAGATGAGATTTTGTGTATGCAGCTGTTTTCCTTTCGATATTTGATCAGTGCAATTTGCATTCCTCTCATTCAGACAGCTGCGCAATGCCTTCAGTGGTATTTCCTGCAGTAAAAGAGTAATGCAAGTGTTGCATGTTTTTAGTGTTCATGAGATAATTGTAAAATGTAATGTTTGTGCTGTTTCAGTTATGAACCAGAACTTTTCCCAGGGTTGATCTATCGAATGGTCAAGCCCAGAATTGTACTACTCATCTTCGTCTCAGGAAAAGTTGTGTTGACAGGTATGATGTGATGCTTCAGGCATAGCAGTCTTCAGGCTGTTGGCTAAAAGCTGAAGGACTTTGAGAGCCAGTTTCAAACTATTAAAGAGTGTGAACGCCCATTTTGCAAGTGTAAGGGTCTGCAGATCCTGCTGTTTTGGTGTGAAAGGGGATTTGGGAATCATTGATTCAGCCTGCTTCACATCAACACAAATCACAATAATATGTCTCTGTACTGCATGCATTATTTCACTTCTTGGAACTTGGTCTAGTTTGCCAAGTGCAGTTTGGGGGGTGGGGTTAATTTCATATGGGTTACTTCATCATGCTGCTGTTAGTGTTACTGGTTGTAGATACTGGTAGATGAGTAATTGTTAGGTCGAAACATTGTTTAATGGCAAGAACTCAGTGCATGTGAAGAACTGCAAACACACTAGTATGGGAATGCAGAATCTGTAAGCATATCACTTAGAAGTGGTAAAAGAATGATTCTGCTACTTCCATTGGGACATCAAAACTGTATACTTCCATTGGGACATCAAAACTATATCCATTAACTAATCATACAATCGGCTAATTAATTATATTCAGCTGTACTGTACCATATGGCGTGTAACTTATGATCTTGCTTGTGTTGCAGGAGCCAAGGTGAGGACAGAAATCTACGAAGCTTTTGAAAACATTTACCCAATCCTGAAGGGGTTCAGAAAGCAGTAGCAGCGACCCATGTGCAACACGGTTCTTCCCTCTGCCAACTGCTCCCTTCAGACTGCTGTTTTGTTTGCAATGGAATACCTTCTTTCATTGCTTGTGCTCAGAAGACTGTGAGAGGGGGAAGAAAGCCCAATGCAAACAAAGTTCTGGGAGTTTTCAGCAGCATTTCTGCAGGTTTCATCGATAGGAACTCTGTCGGGCCCAACATTCTTTGGACAACTGCCTGAAATCAGACCGTTTTAAGTGTGTGAAAGTGTGCAAACCCTACAGTTGTGGCATGTTAGTGATGGGTTGCTGGAGATTTCAGACTGCTTCGTGCTGTATCTGTCTCAGACCTGCTGGCAAAAGACCATTTCTGAACATTGCTGTACTGGTGGTACCCAGTGTGTGACAATTTGTGACAGGCAGACGAAGGAGTGGTCAACCGAGTGTACTTTTGAATACAGTTGACAGATGTCAAAGATGGCCTCAAACGCTGCACAGTAGCAGAGTTGTGACAGCTGCAGATGGCCCTGTCCTGCAGCATTTACATGGCTTGTCCACTTCTGTACAGTTCCCAGCAAAGCTCAGCCCACATCTTGGGACCACAAGCCTGGAAATACACAAATGTGAGGTGTGTGTGTGTGGTGGCTTGAAATGTCGGTCTCGAGCTTGGTGAATCCACCTGGCAAGTGTTAATTGTGACTTCTGTAGTGGAAGCAATCCCAAAGCATTTCTACTGCAAGGGGTACACCAGATTTTGTACCTGACAAAAGATGCTTAGTGGCGGTGGCCGGAACTGCAAGATGCCAGTGAAGTGGATCTGCCTTTGTTAAGTTTCACCAAGTCCAAAAGTGTTCTTGTACATTGTAGGTGTGTGTGAGTGGTGGTTTACGTGAAGCGTGCAGGCAGAAGCATTCACCCAACGAAGGCTGTAGTGTTCCGTAACATGCCCTGTGTTCTGATGTATATATGCTTCAGACTGAAGTTGAACACCACTTGCTCCTAGTCAGTAGTTACACTGACAGAACCCATCTCCTGTTGAAGGCTTCAAGTGGAACATACCCTGTGTTGTGATGTCCCCATCCACCTGACTAGAAGTGCTTACTACTAAAGTGAAACATAGCCTGGGTTATGATGTATCCACCTTTACTCCAAGTTAAACATAGCCTGCATTCCGATGCATCCAAGCAACAGGTTAGAAGTTGCACAACACTCACTCAGGACTAGTCAGCAATCACAGTGACAAGCTTCTAACTCTGAGCTGTTGTGTTGCGGTTTTTAGAGGGCTATGTTTTTGGTACTTGGTTGTGTGCATCACAGGTTTCCCACCTGAGGCAGAATTGGTAACATTTTGTTGTAAGGTGTTTTGTCTCCCATTTTATTTCATACCTTTATGTTTTTGTACTGTACATGGCTTCACTGAGTTTAAAAAAGAAAGAGCTGGGTTGTACACGTATCACATATATATTTATCTAAAAGTTAAAGCGAACTAAAAACAACAACAGTTATTGCAAATATACAAATTTCAGTGGCTGTTGCTGTTTGATGTATAGTCAACATGCACCACCATTGGTGATGGATTTTGTGATAAAAGTAGCAAAGGTCACAGTGTCAGAACATCACAACATTCTTTTCTACCATTGGAAGTAAAACTCATGCAAATGAGATCCCAGCACATAAAAGGTTAAAAAGAACATTATTTATTAGGACAAATCACAGTTTGTGAATTTTCACGGTAATCTGTATTTTTGCTCATGCAAATGGTTAATTGTAAATTGAAAAATAGAATATAAGTGATGCTGGGAGTTTAATTCTCAAAGTAAGGCAGAGTTAACAGGGTGTTTCAGTGATGTTGGGAGTTTAATCCTCAGAGTAAGGCAGAGTTAAGAGGGTGTTGCAGTGATGCTGGGAGTTTAATCCTCAAAGTAAGGTAGTTAACAGGGTGTTGCAGTGATGCTGGGAGTTTAATCCTCAAAGTAAGGTAGAGTTAACAGGGTGTTGCAGCGATGCTGAGAGTTTAAATCCTGCCATGACTGCAGTCCAAAAGGTTTCTTGATAGATTGGTCTCTTTGTTTTTTTACCCCTTACGTTCTGCACTGTGCCACTGCCAGTGGTGCACATATATTAGCATCTTAATAAATCAGCTTTGAAATTAGGCCTAAATGGTGAGTGGTATGAATGCTTGCTGTGAAATAACGATATGAATCTGTCAAATGTAAAAACTATATCATGTATGCACTTTGGGCAACATCATGTGTGACAGTGAAAAAAACCACTCCATGAAGAAATGTGAATACAAGTGAAGTTGTGTTTCAGAAGACAGGTTGTATGAATGCATGAATCATTGTTGTGCCAGAACTGTATGAACTTTCAGTAGTGTCCCATGTGTTAACTGAAATCACTGAAAAATTGTTTTGCAATGGCTGTGTGTGTGTGTGTGTGTGTGTGTGTTCCACTGTTCACTATTTCAACAAGAATTAATGAGATCTTTCAAATTTTGCACAATTATGATATATATATATATATATATATATATATATATATGTATATATATATTAACTTCATTCTTTCATAAGAGGATTGTTGGTTAAATTTAACACCAAGTTGTCACCAAAGATGTACTGGCAGCACCCGAGATCCCAGGAGGTGGGTGAAGAGGGAGATTATACCTAATGCATGCATTAAGAATGGCAGCAATCATTTTGAGTAAGTAATTTGGTGTTTTACGCCCAGTCAACCATTACGGTTATCTCAGGGCGTACAATAATTTTGAGGGAAGGTCACATGACAGTGTCCACACACTACAACTTTTGAAGAGAAGGGAGAGCTGAAGCGGAAATGAAGCCACGTCCTTTTGCTTACCAGCTTAATGCCTTACCGCTAGGCGAAACCAGCTCATGGTTCATTACAGGAGGAAGAAAGGGTAAACAAAATAATTTTTAAAAAATCACTAAGTGAGCTGCCTTGGTAACTTAGAACAATAAAGCTTTCTGTAAAATTCTTGCACCTGTTAAATTTGTGTGCATGCATAGAAACATTGTGTTGTGCACTCAAACTTGTCACAACATTAAATAAATCACAAGTCATTGCTGTTTTTTGTTTGTTTTGTTTTTAATGTTTCTTAACTCTTTTCATTCCACTCACACAATCAGGTCATGAAATTCATTCAGGGAACTGTCAGACAATTGAAAGGCACCAATACAACGATTAAGGAAAGCAAGGGGTTCCAACAAATGTAATGGTCATTAAAATTTGTTATTGCCCTGCAACTGCTGAAGCACATGCATGCAGTTTTTCAGAGCTCAGGAGCTGTTTTAAAGTCAAGATGGACATCTTGGGTTCCCCGTCCCTAATAGTCTTTGTGGACACACAGCAACATTTGGAGAAGAAGAAGAATGTAATTTTCTTTGTTTGGGGCTTTGCTTCACCTTGCATAACTTTACGCTTTGTAAAACTGCTCTGCAATTCAGTCAAACACATACAGAAAAAAGGAGAGGAAAAAAAGAAGTTTAAAAAGCACGCATCTGAAGCAACCGAACATCCTGATCTGGGCTTCAGTTTTTAAAAATTAATTATTAATATCTCAAATCAGTTTAGTTGTTAAGATTAACTGAATAATAAATACCTATGAAATTATTTCTCTTGATTACAGGGTCAGAAATACTGACTGACATGTATACAAACAGATGCACCTCAACTTTACTGAACAAGAATACACTCAAATGTGCAATCTTCAGTTTTAATCGTTTGATACTGCTATGACCTGTATGGTTAATGTTACTCAAAGCAGTATCAATCAAGGTATGGATAAAGCTGAACAAAGTACTACCATCATGCACAATCTCACATTAATTTATCATGGCATAGTGCTCAAGAAAATGATACAGCTCAGAAGCTGTGGGAATGCTGAGGTGGCTGTCCTGGACACCCTGTCCCTAACAGTCCATATGGTCTGTGTGGACTCCTAGGAAAATTGCAACTTTTTATCAGTTGCACCCTGGCCAGATTGACAGTGTAACACAGGTCACCATACTTACTGGGTTTTTGTTGTTTTCCACGTAAGTCAGAAACTACACAGAAGCTATTTGTGCAGTTGCTTGCATTGCATCAACTCCTGGTATCCTAGTCAATTTGTACATTTTCAGTCGCCCTGATATAACCGCACCAGTTGAGTGGGCGTAAAACACCAACTTACTTACTGGTACATTTTCAGGCCATACAGTTAGCCCATGCAGGTACCTGAAGCCTGCTAAATCAGTAAATGTGATCATGTTTTATTTTACGTTTTGACTGGTGCCTCCAGTGTCATGTTCTGCTAGATCCAAATGAAGATCTCTGGGAATGATGACATTGGTTTCTTTGCCCATGTTACTCATGAGCCACAAATTACCCTCCACCCTGCTCTGAAAGTAAGACAGAATCAATAACTAAAACATATACCTGAAGGTTATGCATCTTTTTCCTGGAGGGGTGGGGTGGGGGGGGGGCTTTTATACAAACCAATGAACACAGATACCAGGGCACATGTACCATGGTATGAAGCATATAAACACATTTCCCACATGCACGCACAATTCATGGCCACTTGAATAACACTTGGTTGACTGGAAGTTCATTTTCCCAGTTCCTGCACAGAGTACACCATCAACACAAATGAACCTGTAAGTCTGTTCAAGACAGTTCTTGAAGTTCAAAGGGTTATAATCACATGTATTTTGTGATCTCAAGCTGGAATGAACCTGCAAGTTTGTCAAGATAGTTCTGGAAGTTCAAAGGGTTATAATCACACATATTTCATGATCTCAAGCTGGAAATTGTTTTACAAATTCTTGATTAGAGCAAACACTAATAATGTAACATGGCTGCGCTTCGAGCTATACGGCCCATACACTGATGCTGTTGGTGGAGAATTGAAGTAGGACCAGTTTCAAGTTTTAAATGGCCTGCCCCAGTGGTGGTTCTGATTGTGTTCTGGTCAGAATACTCATTCTGTTTCAGCACAAAGCTGGTTCTACAAACTACAGTGAAGAGCTCCACTCACTTTTTGTTTGTGACAACCCTGTCATGTTGTTATAAACATCAAAATATCAAACAGGATTTCAATGCCTAACATGTATGCATTTAAGCTGGTTCACAAGCATGAGACAAAAATACCCACTGAGCACTGCTAAGATAACAGTAACAACATAATGTCACACAGTCATTATATTGCTCTGTTTTCAGATATTGTTATCTGTTTCTGGATATATAATAACAGAGCCAAGAAACTGCAAATAGAGAGCAGTTCTGTTTACATAATGTCATTTTGGAAGCCTTTGGCTAATTAGCTGTAATAATTAGTATAACTCATTTAATGTTTTCACCATTAATAAAAATTAAAAAAAGGGCATACATATTCAAGGAAATGAAACAGACCTAATTTTTCTCCACTCAAACTAGCACCACAGCAAGGGGAAACCACTCTTCCCCATTTGACATTTTCAGCCTAGCTGTTCGGAATGGTAATTAAATAATTTTAGATTTTTGTGCAAACGGTCATGAATGTTTTTTTAAATTTTTTAATTACCATATTTTCCACTTGTGGTTTGGTTTTGATGTGCAGGTACATCGCATATTGATAGTAATTGTTTCTTTTATATAGTTTGAACACTGTACTTTTGAAGATCAAAATTATAGTAAAAACAAACATTCTGGGGACAATTTTCCAAAGATTAAATTGTTGAATTATGCTGTCACACATAAAAAGATTCCATGAGGTCTGAGAAGCAAATAACAAATGATTAGCTCATGAATATGATCATCAGAACAAGGGAAGTAAAACTTAAAACTCAAAGAGAATAACTACAGCATATGAACTGAAAATAAAACACACTTGTGTGCAAAACCTGCAAGACAAATTAGATCACATTCACTTTCTAGAAACAATCAGAAAAAGCCCTTAGTGAAATAACTGCATAGGAAATAAAAGAATACTTGCATGCATATAACTTTAAATAATTGACAGGCTGTTCTGGTCAGGCTGGTATAAATGCTACACTTGGAAGGTCAAGTCTGCCTTGCTGAAGGACATTAAACTAAGTAACATTTGATTTAACATACTTTTCTTCATTTGAAATTTACTGCAGCAGCTGTCATTTGCATGTGATATGGTACTTAACATTTTGTATATGGTACTCCAACACAAGTACTGGTTTGAAACTCTGCCCCAAACTTCATCCCCCCCCACCCCACCCCCCCCCCTCCATAAATCAGCTATTTGAGCAGTCACTTTTTAAAAATTATTTTTATGATTTTTTAAAATTATTTTGTATCCCATTCTTATTTCTGCTTCCTTCATTTGAGGCTTAATTGAATAATTGCCTGGACAAAAGTGGATTTCCCCTTTCCATGTTTATCTTGTCAGTCAGAACTGCTTTGGGCTTTGCAAACCATTTTAGTCTGGCTTGATATAGAATGCATAATATATATATATATACTGCTCGGTCACCCAAGAATGTAACACCATAGTTCAGGAGCTGTGTGAGAGTCGAGGTGGCCGTCCTGGGCTGTCCGTCCTAACGAGCCTTCTGGTTTCCGTGGACGTAAAGCTATATTGAACCATGCTTCGGCATTGGTCCCAGCTTGTCCCTAGTATGTCAGCTGACATCTAAGGACATTAAGCAACACTACCTACCTACCTAGAATGTAACAAGGCCTGCAGGCAAGTCGCGATCAAACACCCCAAGCCCTTTAGGTGTGTAGCCTGCAGGCAAGTCGCGATCAAACACCCCAAGCCCTTTAGGTGTGTCATAATTTTGCCTTCTGCAGTGGTGATTTCTCTGAATTCATAAACCTTTTTGTCATCAGAGAAGACATCAGAGCAGTGCTGCCTACACTGCAGCGTCTTCACCATTTGAACCTGGCCAAAACTGCAAAAACAAGACTGAATGTGAAATGGAAAAGAAGAAGAAAAATCATTCAATTTTAGGGGAAAAACATGCTGGACTGGTATATAAACCTTTGGGTTAGTGAACTTTCATTTTGTGTCTGTCAGCCCAGTGGGTTAGTAGAAAATGTTCCAACTTTTGCAGACCTGCATACATATATATTCAAAACAAACCTGCATACATATTATATTCAAAACGATGATGATTACCATTAGCACTGTTAGTACTATGGTACAGAGTATTATTTGTGAACTCTGTAACTGCTGTTTTACTTGCACATTTGAAGGTTTTTCCCCTTCTCCTTCTTTGTTGTTGTCGTGTGTGTGTGTGTGTGTGTGTGTGTGTGTGTGTGTGTGTATAATTTACAAATTAAATCTGAATTAAATCTGTACAGTTTCAAGATTGTAAAATAATTCCAAGCACAAAGACATAATTTAACTCGAAAAGAATGCAAGATAAAGTGATACAACATTAAATAATTACATTCAAAACCATGGCACCAAAAACAAAAAGCACAAAAAACCCACAAAATGAAGACAAGTCTGGACTGTCCAAGCCCGGATATTGTGGGGGGTTTGGTAAATATCTCTGCCTGGACATTGTGGGTGTTTCAGCAAATATATCTGCCTGGACATTGTGGGTGTTTCAGTAAACATCCCTGCCTGGACATTGTGGGTGTTTCAGTAATATCCCTGCTCGGACATTGTGGGTGTATGTGCCCATACCCATACTTTTTTCACAGGAGTCTCAAAATAAAACTTTTTTCACAGGAGTCTCAAAATAATGTGGGTGTAGTCACACCCATGAAGCATGGTGCACATGAAAACTACACTGCTTCTGAAAAAGGTATGGGTGACTCCACACCCACAAAGTATGGCACATAAGATTTCCTCTCTGAATTGTATGGGTGTACATGCTATACATCATGCAAGGTTTCCTCTCTGAAGCATGGGTGTGCTCTCACCTATGCCATACTGCCATGTTCAGCAAAAACTTGGTGGTTATTTACTGTTTTCATTTTGTGACAAAAACATGCCATTTTTCAAGAACACATGCAACCATGCCTAGTTGACAAAATCCTAAAGTTTCAAGGAGGTGGTATGCAAATTGAGCAAGTTATGAACATGTAACTGAAACTTGTTAAAGTGTGGGTGATTTCCTGCCAGTGACATTTAATAAAGCCATTGAAGGTTAACATGATTATAAGCATTGATCTGGGTACAGCTGGATATGCAGGAAGCAATGGGGAAAACTGAACATAAATCAAGAAAATAATAACAACAAAATAAGTGAATGCATGAGAAATAAGCTTATATTTTATAAAGCAAAAAAACGGCTCAAGTGAAGTTGACTTCTAAGTAACTATAAGTACGACTCTAAGTACGACAAATCAATTTCAACAAGACCTGATATTTAAAAAGTATAATTTATGATTAAATGCGTACCAAAATCAAATGATAAATGAACAAGCAATAGTTCTAATTAGCATAAAAACCTGCATAAAATAATATTGATAAATATACATAGGCACAGATAGCATTAGCAGAAGGAAAAAAAAAGAAGCAAGTTATATCAACAACAGGATTTCTAATTAATACAAAAAGCAGCACATAAACAATAATGAAAATTTCCTTAGGCACAAATCTTCAATTTTATAAAATAATCTCTAGCACAAATTTCAACAGAGTGACAATGATTGTCCACCAAATTGATTCCTCCTCTTCTTCCTGTGAATCATCAACCAACCCAGAACTCTTGTCACTTCTTGACTTGCTGCTGTCTCTCAAATTTTCATCACCATTATCAAAGGTATAATAATTCAATGCATGGAAGAGCTGCTCATAGTCGTCCACTTCAACCTCCATCACCACCTGAATATCGAGTCTGAAGGTTGACTGAAGATAAAAAGGATGTGCATATAATCCAATCCCCACTGGCCTGCTCATGGACGCGTGAATATCCACCACATCTACTCCACAGGAGTCCGATTTCAACTCATACTCAAAAAACGAAGGATGCAGTGTCAAACCCGAGACATAGAGATCAACGTCACCCTCCAGACTGTGTAGCTCCAGTCGGAGCCAACCTTCGCCACTTAGTTTGTAGTACGTAAAGTTTTCTGCATGCAAGACCCCACTGACAGTCTGGATCAAGGATGCGCCGGAGGCTGAGGTTGCCTGGCAAGCGAGGAGCACAACAGCACTGAGCAAACTCATCACCAGTCTGCTGACTGTGTTGAAGGGGGACCAGGCCTTCCACTTCCTGCACTGGGACTGCATGATGAACGCTGATGGACAGACAAGAAAGACTCGTTTAGCTGTTGCATTGTTGCATACACTATTTGTCACTAATGCCAATCAGTGAAAACTGCACAAGTGTCTGGGAGTTTTATCCTCCATGTCCCCTTTAATCTGTAAGTGTAACAGCACTTGGTGAGAAGCATTCCCATACCAGCCAGGCCCACTTTTTTTTCAGTGCTCAGCTTTAGATCTTTGCCCCCAATCACCCTTCCAATCCACCTTGACAATTTTGCCATTATCTATGATTTTTGTGTGCGGATTTTTAGTTTCATGTTCAGGAAGCCCAGGATGTCATGTTCAGTCAGATGTGTTCCTATTTTCAGTATTTTTTGACTATCCAATATTGTGAATAAACTTTAACTGCACAGTCTAACATAGCTCATTTGAACTGCTATGGAAACTGACAGCTCCATAAGTTGATGGTCTGAAAATGTTTTGTCATGCTAAATTACTATTATTGTATTCATATTATTCTATTAATCGTTTAAAGACTTGAGTGAAGACTTTTTTTTATCAACAGGACTCGGTCTGTCAGTGTTGGTGATGAGTGCTCAGTGACAAGTGGTGATCACAAGGGGAGTGTCCTGGGTCCTTTATTATTTGTTTACTTCATTAAAATACTGATCAATGATATGCCAAACATTTGACAATGCTTCAGACGTTAAGGCATGTATACACAAATATGTATATTGAATATGCAGTCTGAGGAACATGGAAAATTGTTGTAAAACAGCAAAGATTAGTTCACACAATGGACAAAGAACTGGCAGATCAAATTTATTTATTCAACATTGATAAATGTAAATTATTTTGACATGATAGTTGATACACATGTAGGAAAGAATAATCCAGAGCAGTTTCATTTATTAATAATTATTCTGTGGATGGCAGGGAGCCATCTTGAGAGCAGAATAGAGAGCAGTAGAGAGAGATGCTTGGAGTTTTGTTGATAAGGACTTAAAATCTGAAAGCACGTCAATGAGAGCCGCTGTGAACAACTTTTTAAAAGCTGAAAAAATATAATTATAATTATAATATTAATAATAATGTACATTTATCATGCGCTCATCAATGCCCTGAGCCCTCACATGATACATATTAACCTAAATATGATATTCTATACACATGTAGAGCATAGCCCTACCAAAACAATTTGCATAAAGTATTATACAAAAAAAATACAAAAAACGCACTACACACACACACACACACAATAGATTATAAACGTATGGTGCCCCATCTCATAAGAGCCCAGAGCACTTATAAAGACGTAAGAAGGCACTCATTTTATCACACACACACACACACACACACACACACACACACACACACACACACTACAGATACATGCATTACTGGTGATGGGTTGGTAGAATGAGAAGAAAGAAAACAATGGATCAGTATGCAGAAGAAAATATGTGGGTTTTCAGTTTTTACTTGAAAGAACTTTTAAGAAGAGACTGTGAGTGAAGACAGTGCCTGCATTGCAATTTATGTTTAATACAAAACAAAGAAATCATGGTCCTACTTTTTAGATCCATAGTTAGACCAATCTTAGAATTTTATATGGTAATATTGTGAGCATATCATTCACTGTGTACTAAGTTTAAGAAAATTAAGAAATCGTATTAAAAATGTCACAATGTGCAAAGACACATTTTTAGATTTTATAACAAATTATTGGTTTAAATAGCCTGGAGTATGAACAAGGCTTAATGGTCCTGTTGGACCATAGGACATCCAATGCAAGAACACAGTTTAGTAAATTTATATAGTACTTAACTGTTAACATTTATGGTTTCATAATCATAGTATTATTAGAAACATGACCAACAATATAAATTATAATGCACATTTTTCTTTTTCTTTCCTAACAGTTATAAACATTTGGAACAACTTGCCATCCGGCATTGTTACCAGGAATACTGAACTCTTTTGAAAACCTAGATAAACACTGGGAACATAGTTCATTCTGTACAAATGTAACCGACGAAAACAAACCCAAATCAATGTATGCATTGAAATGACAACTTAGCATGAAAAAGGCTTAAAAGCCTATGAACCGTAAAATTCGTATGATATGAAATGATTATGTAACTGTTCAACAAACCCGAAAAGCTAAACCTTGCAGTCAAGCTTTACATTCAGCATGTACGCACAGTATTAAACATCTATCGCCCATTACTAGATGGCACAGTCAAGGGCGAATAATGCAGATTGGCAGTTTCCTGTAAGAAACAGTGGTTTCCCTTGATATCGCTCGCAAATGGAAAGGAAGGCAAAGCTGTAGTGTACAGTATAACTTCAGCAGTTTCTGAGTTGATTTCTTGTAACTCCTTTTTGATATTATAATACTTTGAGACGGTCTGAGCATGAAAGCTTCCCCGATGGACAATTCAAGCAATCCGCCAAGTTTCCCTGGTCTTTCCATGAAGGTTTGACTTCGATAGAACATCTTACAACTATGTAGAGAGAGCCCTGCGTCTTTTGGTTCGACCATTAGGAATATATTCCATTAGGAATATATTCTGTTTTTAATTAAAAATACAATTCATTTGTTACTTGTTCGTTGTCAAGAAGATTCATGAAAGCATTAATGTTTTGTGCACGTTTGACTTTAACTGGCAAACCGTTCCAGTAGGGTGCAACTGAATTACTGAGTTACTGAATGAAACGTTCCTGTAGTGTTAATAATTGTGTTCAGTGTGTCACTGTCAGTACAATTTCTACAAACTACAATGTCTTATCTTTTCAAAAGATTTTTTTATCAAACACCCCCTTCACCCCTTTCAGCAACTCTTTTGCCACTGGCCTCCCTTTTGTTAATTTTAAAGTCCAGAACCCTAACACAGTCAGTTAGTAACACTAACAGCAACAACATGATAACCAGTACCGTTAGCGTCTGTCGTGTTGTCATTTATTATGATAGAACTAGAAGTCACTGAATTAGTTGAATCACCCTGCATTAGTTATAAATGGAAAGAAAGTTGAATGCACTGACTACCCTGACTTTGACTTTTTTAATCCAGTCTATGTTCTGCCTGCAACCCACTTTTGATCAAAGTTTCACCTTTTTTTGTATTTCATTGACATTACAATGTAATGACATTACAATTTACATTGGACTAACTTTACAAGTTAAAATTACATTGATTGATGATTCTGTACATTTTCCTGGTGGCTCTGCGATGACCCACTGGGTCAAATGGTCTTCAGAATTTAGTGTTGCTTTTGTCCAAAACAGATCATCATTTGTAAAACTCCATTGATTGCCTTTGTGAGAATTTTTTCGATGAGATTTTCTTTCTGAGACTGAGGGTCAAAGGGTCTTTAGAACTTAGTGTTGGTTTTGCCCAAAGCATCATCATTTTTAAAACTCTCTTGATTTTCTTTGTTTTCAGGAAATGGAGTGGGAGTACAACTGGCGCCGGGAAATGCAGGTAAGGTTTATGTATTGTTATTTTTGTCTCTTAAGGCTCTATTAAAAAATGACATGGGTCTATCACTCTAGGTAATCTGTAATCAATGCTGCCAAGGGGGGTGGGTGGGTTAGCATGACCTGTATGTGGATAAGGCTACGAGTAAGACCTAGCTTTGGCTGTCCATCACTGTGACTGTATCACTATCAGTATTACAAACTGTGTGGTGTGTAAGCAGAATCTTTTAAACTGAACAGGATAGTAAAGTTCTGCCATTGGCATAATTAATTTACACTTTCAATCTACTTTAGTTTAGTAGTGAAGGTGAGCTTTACTTTATTTTATGGTCACAGATTTATTCATAAAAAATGTAAAATTGCCAGATGTGTTCTATCACTAAGACTTTGTGTAGCCTACTTTAGAAGATCATGCACAAAATGCATTTCCTTTATTTTCACTTGTGTTTAGTCGTGGAGATGTCTGAAGTGTTTCCAGACTTGGTAAACAAATTTAAACATTTTTTCTCTGAGAGTGTTATTTTTAAGCTTAAAACTTTGCATACTGTATTAATGATAACTTCCCAAATTTAAGCTTTCGTTTTCATATCCATTTGCTGACTTGGATGAATTATAAATTATCACAATGGCATCATAAAGACTAATCTGAAAATTTTAACAATTTTTATCCAGTAGAGTTCAGACTCAGCACGACTGCCACATGGACTTGATCAAAAACAAAGTGCTTGCAATATATATATAGCTTTTATTTATGGTAATTATACTGAAGAGAGATGATTAATGTGTATCCTGTGCATCTGCCTAAAAAGTAACAAGCACAAAAACAAGAAAACTTTCATGTTAGTGTTTGCTTGGGCGCTGTTTTGTCTTTGAAACAGTGTTTTCACATTTGTGATTGTACTTGTAACCAAGTGCATCTGCACAATGTGTAACATGTCTATGTTACTGTTCTCTGTATGTCACTCTGTCAATGTTCTTTCATGTGTGGACATCATTCAGTATTTTATGTGTTATTATTTTGGACGTCACAAAAAGATGTAGAGAGAGCGGAAGAGAAAGTGCGAGGTGACACCAACTGCCAACTCTTGTGACACCAACTCTTGTAGATATATCATGAGGAAAAAAACACTAAAAAACTGAATAACCTCTGGCTGTAACTCATTTGTTGTTGCCTACTTCCAACCTGCTAGTTTCATCCTTCCATTGACTGTTTATAATTATGTACATTTTTTTCTTCAGGAAATCATTCCAGGGCTGTATCTAGGTCCATATGCAGTTGCCACAAAGTCAAAGGTAAAACACACCTGCTGTTGCCTGCTGCCACCTGCTTCAGGTTGTTTGTTTTTTCATTCATTTTTGACCAACCACTTAAAGAAGTATGCAATGTAAACTGTAATGATCAGTGCTAATTGTCAGTTGAGCGTACCAGACGGTCATCTGTTGCAGAAACCTTAATGCTTAACACTGGAATGTTCTTACTTGTTTCTTTTATGAAAGTGATACCCTTCAAACTTTGCATGATGATAGCATCTGTTCAGCTTTCAAGTTTTGATGACTTTGACTGAGTTGTCACTGCAGTATCAGAAAGGCTGCATGGAATTCATAGTTTCTTCACAGGCCAAACATTGGCAGTTTCACATGCATTTCCATTGGCTGGGGTTGTTTGGGGATTTAAACTTGGTGGCAGGAACTGGTGATGAGATAGGGATGGCAGGAACTGGTGATGAAACCTGAAACTGGTGATGAAATGGGGGTGGCAGGAACTGGTGATGAAACCTGGAACTGGTGATGAAATGGTGGTGGCAGGAACTGGTGATGAAATAGGGGGTGGCAGGAACTGGTGATGAAACCTGGAACTGGTGATGAAATGGGGGTGGCAGGAACTGGTGATGAAATGGGGGTGGCAGAAACTGGTGATGGAACCCAGAACTGGTGATGAAATGGGGGTGTCAGAAACTGGTTTTGAAATAGGGATGTCAGGAACTGGTGATGAAATGGGGGTGGGAGGAACTGGTGATTAAACCTGGAACTGGTGATGAAATAGGGGATGGGAGGAACTGGTGATAAAACCTGGAACTGGTGATGAAATAGGGGTGGCAGGAACTGGTGATGAAATGGGGGTGGCAGGAACTGGTGATGAAATAGGGGGTGGCAGGAACTGGTGATGGAACCCAGAACTGGTGATGAAAAGGGGGTGGCAGGAACTGGTGCTGAAATGGGGGTGGCAGGAACTGGTGCTGAAATGGGGGTGGCAGGAACTGGTGCTGAAATGGGGGTGGCAGGAACTGGTGATGGAACCCAGAACTGGTGATGAAATAGGGGGTGGCAGGAACTGGTGATAAAATGGGGGTGGGAGGAACTGGTGATGAAATAGGGGGTGGCAGGAACTGGTGATAAAACCTGGAACTGGTGATGAAATAGGGGGTGGCAGGAACTGGTGCTGAAATGGGGGTGGCGGGAACTGGTGATAAAACCTGGAGCTGGTGATGAAATAGGGGGTGGCAGGAACTGGTGACTAAATAGGGATGGCTGGAACTGGTTATAAAACCTGGAACTGCTGATGAAATAGAGATGGCAGAAACTGGTGATGAAATAGGGGATGGCAGGCACTGGTGATGCAGACTGGAACTGGTGATGAGGATAAATCACCTTCAGTGATGATGACAGGCAAACCATATAATTATGTACTGGGTGAATGATGATGGTGGTGGTGATGGTGATGGTGCTGACTCTGTTCCAGCTGGACTCCTTGAGGGCAGCAGGCATCACCCACATTGTTTGCGTTCGACACAAGCTGGAAGCAAACATCATCCGTCCCAACTTTCCTGAGCACTTTACGTAAGCACAGGCTCACATTGTTTCCTTCCTTTCAAGTGAAGGGAAAGCCAAGCACGTTGCATATTTGATTTTTGTTTTTCTGTTTTCGTCCCTTGTAGTTCTACCAGTAGTTCTGATGTCAGACACCCCCAAATTGTGTAGGTTTTTAATGTGATTGTCAAAATTGGAGGTTGGGGAGTGGGGGGGGGGGGGGGGGGGGGGGGGGAACCAAGACTTCCTTAATTTGAGAGGTTTTTACTTTGGATAGTTTTCATGCCTGAGATTGAGAACCTATCACAGCAGAAAAATACTGCCCCTGGTGACATTCTGCAGAAATTTCATTACAGGTAGGGACCAGTTAGGCTGGGTGCAGTATCTCCATCACTTTAGAATATCCACAGGAAGCTGACTCACACTTCATGTGCAGTTTATTTTTGAAACTTGGACAGTAATGTGTACACAACATAATTTCTTTTTTTTGATGGAGTAGTGCAACTCTTAAAGAAAAAACCCATTGCATACATGTACGTTGTTAATCAGTATGCAAATTATTGCATTTAAATTGAAAATTATATCAAAAAAGAAAGAAAAATAGCAGCAGTGTTTGCTGTCACCACTTCACCTTAAACAGCTGTAGTTCCTGATGTGCAGGTCAAGTGTGTTATGAACGTGCAAGTTGCCCTATGAAAACAAATTCCAAACACATTCTACTGCAATTTGTCATTGTGCTGTGTTGAAATGTATTATGTCTTTCTCCTGTTTCTACAGGTACCTTGTTCTGGATTTGTCAGATTGTGAAAGACAAAATCTCATCCAGTACTTTCCTCAGGTATGTACCTGTCTTCCGAGAGGCAATTATTTTGTCTGTCTGGTTAATGTCTGTTTGATGTGGCATGGTGTAGAATATAGACAGGTACAATTTTTGACCTCTCCCTTTTAGCTAGAAAGTTCTGCCCATATTTACAACTCTCCAAGCTTTCTGTGTGTGTGTGTTCTCGCATGCACGTGTGCGTGCGTGTGTGCGTGCGCACACAGATGGGTTGGCCTCTGGTTTTACCTTATTATCTTTATTTTTTATTTTTTAACTTTATTTATTTAGATTTTCTGTCCTTGGAAAATATAAAAAAAGGTCACTTTCACAAATTTCAACTCGCTGATCCACCCATATATTCTTTGCTTAAAATAAATAACCTCTGTTTGCCTGCCTCAAAAGTATGTATTGATTTGTCTAAAATCCTCTCTGTTTCACTTTCAGGTAAATGAGTTCATTGCCAACTGTCTGCAACAAGGAGGCAAAGTCCTGGTTCATGGCAACGGAGGCATCTCCAGAAGGTACATACAGTAAGCCAGACTTAGTGCAGTGTTCAAGCCACTCTGAACAGACTGTACCAACTGCCAAAAGACTGAAGGATACATGAAAATTTGATGATATTTTTGGTTCATTCATTTGTATCTACTGTATCTGACTGTTTTGGTTAGATGTTCATTTGACTGAGTGATAGAAGGGTTGAACTTAGGGCATACAGATTTGGGGGAAACCAGTCCTCTAGTGTGCTCTTGATGCTGTAATCAATATGATTGTGTTGCTGTGTTGTGTTTCAGCCCTATACTGGTTATTGCCAACATTGCACTGTTTCTGTTGTAATTGACTGATCATGTTGTTGTGCTGTGTTTCAGCCCTATACTGGTTATTGCCACCACTGCATTGTTTCTGTTGTAACTGACATGATTGTACTGCTGTGCTGTGTTTCAGCCCTATACTGGTTATTGCCATCATTGCACTGTTTCTGATGTAATTAACATGATTGTGTTGCTGTGCTGTTTCAGCCCTGTACTGGTTATTGCAATCATTACACTGTGTCTGTTGTAATCAACATGATAGTGTTGCTGTGCTGTTTCAGCCCTGTACTGGTTATTGCAATCATTGCACTGTTTCTGTTGTAATCAACATGATAGTGTTGCTGTGCTGTTTCAGCCCTGTACTGGTTATTGCAATCATTGCACTGTTTCTGTTGTAATCAACATGATTGTGTTGCTGTGCTGTTTCAGCCCTATACTGGTTATTGCCATCATTGCACTGTTTCTGTTGTAATCGACATGATAGTGTTGCTGTGCTGTTTCAGCCCTATACCGGTTATTAGCATCACTGCACTGTTTCTGTTGTAATGACATGATGTGTTGCTGTGCTGTGTTTCAGCCCTATACTGGTTATTGCCATCATTGCACTGTTTCTGTTGTAATTGACATGATAGTGTTGCTGTGCTGTTTTCAGCCCTATACTGGTTATTGCCATCATTACACTGTTTCTGTTGTAATCGACATGATAGTGTTGCTGTGCTGTTTCAGCCCTATACGGTTATTAGCATCACTGCACTGTTTCTGTTGTAATCAACATGATGTGTTGCTGTGCTGTTTCAGCCCTATACTGGTTATTAGCATCACTGCACTGCTTCTGTTGTAATTGACTGATCATGTTGCTGTGTTGTGTTTCAGCCCTATACTGGTTATTGCCATCATTACACTGTTTCTGTTGTAATCGACATAATAGTGTTGCTGTGCTGTTTCAGCCCTATACCGGTTATTAGCATCACTGCACTGTTTCTGTTGTAATCAACATGATCATGTTGCTGTGCTGTTTCAGCCCTATACCAGTTATTAGCATCACTGCACTGTTTCTGTTGTAATTGACTGATCATGTTGCTGTGTGTGTTTCAGCCCTATACTGGTTATTGCCATCATTACACTGTTTCTGTTGTAATCGACATGATAGTGTTGCTGTGCTGTTTCAGCCCTATACGTTATTAGCATCACTGCACTGTTTCTGTTGTAATCAACATGATATGTTGCTGTGCTGTTTCAGCCCTATACCAGTTATTAGCATCACTGCACTGTTTCTGTTGTAATTGACTGATCATGTTGCTGTGTTGTGTTTCAGCCCTATACTGGTTATTGCCATCATTACACTGTTTCTGTTGTAATCGACATGATAGTGTTGCTGTGCTGTTTCAGCCCTATACCAGTTATTAGCATCGCTGCACTGTTTCTGTTGTAATCAACATGATCATGTTGCTGTGCTGTGTTTCAGTCCTGCTCTGGTAATAGCTTTCATCATGCAGCACTTTCAGCTGTCGCCCCAAGATGCATACCTTCACGTTCAGAAGCACCGCTTTTGCATCTGTTTGAATCAAGGATTTGTCAACCAGTTAAAGGTGAATGCTTAACCTATTCCTTGCTCTTTTTGACTGGCATGTTTTTTGTGATGATCAGAAATCGTCCATCCGTCTGCTGTAAAAACCCGACTATTGATCGAGTTTTCTCTTCTGCTGTCAGAGTTGAAATTTTTAAACTGCACAATGCTAATCAAATATAATGTTCACTTACCGTTACCCGTTCCTGTTATTCTGTTTGATGATTGCCCTCTTTCGAATGCCGTGGAGGTGCTGGAAAGGTCGGAATTAAAGTTGTAGTTTCTCGGTAACTCTGCTCTAGTTGAGCTCATATTTTGCATGTATGTTATATAAAGCAACAAGAGACTGCCAGCAATGCATTTTAATATAATAATAAATAGCTTATTTATGGCGCCTCCTCTCATAAGAGCCCAGAGCGCTTACAAAGACATAAGGATCCACTCATTTAATCACATGCACGCACGCGCGTCTCACACACACACACTCACATGCACGCGCGTCTCACACACACACACACACACACACGTGCACACCACACACACAGACACACACATGCGCACACCACACAGACGCCACACACAGACACACACACACACACACACACCCTACAAATACATGCATTACCGGTGATGGACTAGTAAAAGCGACAGATCAGTATTTTAGTAACTGTGGCTTAAAATTCTAGGCAGCTGTGTGTGTGTTCAGGGCACTGGATTGGGTTGTGTGTTGTTGCTTGGGTTTCAGGAATATGAGCCCATCTACAAGGCACAGCTGTTGTGCAGAGCTGGGCAGCAGGCACTGGAGCTGGGATCGGTGAAGAGGAAGTGGGAGGAAGAGCACGAGGAGGAGATGAGCAGCGACTCCGTGTCTTGAGATTCAGTCCACTCTGATCCTCTCTCCCCACTGTGGTGCTAGTGTGTGTGTGGTGTGGTGTGGTGCTTTTGTGTGTGCATGCATAGTGTGTGTGTGTGTGTGTGTGTGTGTGTTGTTTTTGTTGTTGTGTGCGCATGTGTGTGTGTGTGTGTGTGTCTCTTTGGTCTTCACAGACATGTGCGGGGGTAATGGAGTGGGGTATTGGTCTTCACAATCTCTCTTTCTCTTTCTCTCCTGTTTTTGTGTGTGTGTGTGTGTGTGTGTGTGTGTGTGTGTGTGTGTGTGTGTGTGTGTGTGTGTGTGTGTGTGATGGAGAGAGAGAGAGAGTGTGTGTGTGTGTATTTCTGTGTGTGTGTGTGTTTGAGAGAGAGAGAGTATGTGTGTGTGAGAGAGAGAGTTTGTGTGTGTGTGTGTGTGTGTGTGTGTGTGTGTGTGTGTGTGTGTGTGTGTGTGTGAGAGAGAGAGAGAGAGGGAGAGTTTGTGTGTATGTGTGTGTGTTAGAGAGAGTTTGTGTGTGTATGTGAGAGTGACTTTGTGTGTATATGTGTGTGTGTGTGTGTGTGAGAGAGAGAGAGAGTTTGTGGATTTGTGTGGGTGCGGGATACCAGTATTTGAATGTTTGCATTTACTGTGATTTTTAATATGTAAAACAACTGTCGAAAGAAAATATTTGCAATATCCTGAACTCTGATAGTGTGGTACTGGTAGTGTGACAGCCTGCACTGTGACGTGTAGGTACAGAGAATGAATGGAGGCTGCTGACAAATGCATGTATCGTGTCACAGTTGACGGCATGGAGACTGAATGAAAGCTGATGAAAATGTATGTGTGATGTCACAGTTGAAGGCTTATACAGAGATTGAATGGAATGGAAACTGATGAAAATGTATGTGATGTCACAGCTGAAGGCTTATATACAGATTGAATGGAATGGAAACTGATGAAAATGCACGTGTTGTTGCAGCTGAAGGCATAGATGTGGAATTGAAGCTGATTGTCAATGCATGTATGATGCTGCAGCTGAACTTGCATAGTAGGTATACTGACAAATATTTGCCAAAAGTGCAGGTGGCAGGCTACAGCTAAACACGCATGCACCCTACATATGTGGCTTTGCATGAAGTGACTTAACATAATTATGGTTGTATGATGTACACAGAACGTGCCAAGGGGGCAGCAGTTTCACATGGCACCACCCATGTAACAACCAAACAACACTGTAAATACACCACTTTGGTGGATATTCAAAATGTGCTATAAACTCACTCATTTAGAGTCACACGCAGCAAAAGTGCAGCGAATCTGCTCGAGAGCGGAGAATAGCACTATACGAAAGCAATCATCATGTGATGTATATCATGACTTGTGATGTGATGAGGTTTTCTTCACTGTGATGTGATTTGCATGGTTGGCTGAGCATTTCATATGAAGTAACTAAACCAACCAAATAAATCTGATGTTTGAAGAAACACTGGTGATTGCTAGTGTAGATGGACCTGAGGTTCCACAAAGCACCTAGTGTCTCACACATTGGTTTGAGGTTATCCTGATTTGTGAGTCTGTGACATAAGGAATAATTTCTGAGCGTATGTCACCTAAGGAATAACTTACAAACAAGTACTTTAAGGTCAGATTCTTGTATCTTGTACACATTTTCTTTGTACGTGTGTAGTTTAGTTATCTTAAGAGAAATTTATTTAAGAAATCAGTAAGTTTGGTGGTCTAACATTTTTGTTTTAAGGGGCTTCTGCATTGTTTGAACCTTATCGTTTACAGAATTATAGAGTGCATAAAATAGTTACGAATGGCATTTCTCTCTCTCTATTTTATTTGGCTGTGTGTGTGTGTGTGTGTGTGTGTGTGTGTGTGTGTGTGTATGTGTGTGTGTGTGTATGTGTGTGTGTGTGTGTGTGTGTGTATGTGTGTGTGTGTTTGTTGTGTGTGTGTGTGTGTGTGTGTATGTGTGTGTGTGTGTGTGTTTGTATGTGTGTGTGTGTGTGTGTTTGGTTCCAGAGTTTCTGGCATTATAACATTTTTTTTTTTTTTTAGAAGCATTACTTCTATAATGGCATGCACTCAGCTTCATTGCTTGTTTCTGTTTCATTTTTTTTTCAGTTCATGTATGAACTTGCTGGTTTAAAAAAAAAAAAAATCCTTTCGGGGAGATGGTGGGATGTGACAGATTCTCACAGGTGCTGAGGAATAGTTCTTGCTCAGATAAAATAGCTTTCCAGAATGAGAATGACATTTGTTGTTGTACCTAATTTGTGCATGCTTAGATTTCTTCAGATCTTCAAGTTTTAAGGTCAAGCTGTCAATAATGATATTTCTTTCACTTTATTTGGGTCATCATCGATGGGGTAGGGAGAGGAATGGGGGGTGGGGGGGGGGGGGGAGGGAAAGGATGGGAGGAGGGAGAGAGGTTAATTTTGTTTTTAATTATCAGGTTTTATACATGTTCAGGTGTACTGCATGTGAATTTGAGTATTATCCTCCTTTCACTTTCTCCATCAGTAAAGTTTGTGTGGAGATTTGTTATCCAGTTTTTGTGTACAAAAACTCATGTTTATGACAGAGACTTTAATACTGATTGACGGAGATTTGTACACAGCTGTTCTTTCTAGAAAACAGAAGGGCACTTTATTGGTAACTGCTCTTGTTTGTTTAGTATGTTTTGTTTTATTGTTCAGGGTTACGTATGCACATGTTTTGTACTTCTTTTGGAAACAGTTGACCACTGAAGAAGTGAATGAATGTGTTTAAAATTCTTGAGAGGCATTGACAATCATGTGAATACGTGTTTTTTTTCTCCATTTCTTTTTGTTTTGTTTTGTTTCTTGGTGTTTTTACATTTGGAAATAAAATGACCAAGCAGCAACGTTTATTGTGTGCATATTAAAATAGATCCTGGTAACCATCTAGTTCAACAAACATACAGAAATATGTCACTTCATTTACCAAATCCCTGGATGATTAACTTTGTTATTTTATTGAGACGCACAATCTCTCTCTATCTTGCTCTCAAATACACACAAACACACACATGCACACACTGCTGAAAAAGCGTGATATAATTTTTATCATAAACACCCACAAATACACACTTTCTCACAGGGTGGGAGTTTGGGAGTTGAGGTAAAAATACGTATGTCAGTCTCTATAATTTTGTTTTGTTTTTGTACATAGCAGTCTGCTGTGCAACATTTATTCCAACACAACTTGATTACTGGAAAGTTTCGTGTGTCATCACCAAAACATGGTCAGTCAACAGTTGGCTGCACTGAAATATTTGTTCATCCTGTGTCAAGTTGTACCTGAATGTGTTCACAGTCTGGTTATGTGCACACTGTAATTTTACTAACAATTTATTCATCATAATCAAACTCAGTTTTTATTGCAACATTTATTCATCCTGCGTCAAGCTGTTACTGAATGTGTTCACAGTCTGCTTATGTGCTCACTGTAATTTTCCTAACAATTTATTCATCATAATCAAACTCAGTTTTTATTAAATATGGTTCTCTGTCTATGACATTTTTGAATATGTTAATAACCAGCGCCATTTTAGTATTTACAGAGCATCGTTTCCAAATGTGCTCACTGTAATTTTCCTAACAATTTATTCATCATAATCAGACTCAGTTTTGATTAAATATGGTTCTCTGTCCAGGAGATTTTTGAATATGTTAATAGCCAGCGCCATTTTAGTATTTGCAGAGTATCGTTTCCAAATCTGCTTCATATTTGGCCTGCTCAGGGCACAGCCATGCTGGTCCACTCTTTACCATTGCAGCGAAGGAAGAGGGTGGAAGAGGGTGGCTCATGATGTAGTTTATATTTTCACCCCACATGCCAGCCTTGTTTGTGACGTCACTGATCGCTGACACAGACTGCTGGGCACCAGATGTTAGCACTCACAATCTGTGCAGCTTGTGCTGTTTCTGTGGGTGCTGGAAGCGGGCAAACTATTTTTGCTGGTAATTAAATGGCTTTTATTACATCATTAAAAAGGCCAGCCCAATCAAAGCAAAATAGTTGTACCTAACACACACACACACACACCCTCACACACACACACACACACACACACACACACACACACACACACACACACACACACACACACACACACACACACAAGCACCCTCACGCGCACACACACACATGCACACACCATCAGCAAGAACTGAAATACAGTAGTGTAGTGATTGTATAAAGTTTATTCGTTAGCCTTCAAAATCAAAAATTGATACCTTTGAAATAATAAATAAGCATGTGTTTTTAGACTAGTACAACTGGCTATAAAGTAAAGTATTCAGTCTGTTTGGAAATAAATGAATTAGATCTATAACATCATTACTTATGTGTCTTTCATAATTCTGAAGGGCAAACACAACTGAGCATTACCCTATCAGTGATGTAACTGTACATTTTTGTTTCTGTTGGTGGAATCCGTGGCAGGGCAAATCAGTGATGTAACTGTACAATTTTTGTTTCTGTTGGTGGAGTCAGTGGCAGGGCAAATCAGTGATGTAACTGTAATTTTTTTGTTTCTGTTGGTGGAGTCAGTCGCAGCACTGCTGGAACAGCTGCAAATATTTTGCTCTGCAAATCTTGCCCGCAGTGTGTGAAAACGCAGACATGAAGTGACAGTGAAGGAGAGGCATCAAACTGTGCAAGTGGTGCATAAGCCAGGACCACCAAGGTTGTCAGGTCTGGGTAACGCTGCTCTACCACAGCTTCCTTTCCTCAGGCAAATCAAAATCTCTGACATAAGGAGTTATTATGGTTACGGTTTTGCAAAGTACATGCACATCACTGCTTCCATTTTTTTCAGGCAGAAGTCAGAATCAAGAAGCTGAATACATACATAAAACACATTTAACCTTTATGTTTTGTTTCTTTTCTTTTTTAAAATCTTTTTTTACATAAAACTTAAATGTCCCTGGAGTGTGATCAACTAATGCAGGTGACATACTTAGCACTTAGTACAGTAAGCAAAAATACCCATGTAACATAGATGCATTGTACATGGCCTAAGAAACAACAACCAAAAAAGAAGACGAAACAACAAAAGAGCTAAAAACAACAACGCAATTTCGATATACATAACAGAGTTGTTCTGTTGGTGGTATATTTTCCATGCCTTCCTTAATTTTTCCATTCACTCGTGGTTCCTTTCCCTGACCAATGGTTTTACCCCTGTCTCTGGACCTAGTAATCCCGGCAAAATGAAGCAGGGTGAGAAGTGACCAAAGGCAGAGAAATGAATTGACCCAAAGCTTCCTTGAGTGGTTTCTAAGGCACACAGACAGTTGAATATCACAAGAAGTTTGCTACAGCTGTACGTTCTTCACATAATTTATTAAAGCAAAAGTTTTGACTAATGAGCATCAGTTCATCAAATTTAGTTATTGCACGGGGAGTGTAGTACACCTGTACAGAGTACAGAGAACATACATATACTGGATCAGGATAGAAGCCTTGTATGGAGGTTAGTAGATTTGTACAAATTTTTCTTTGTAACATGGGAGTGTAATACAAAGTATAGATTGTTTATATTCATGGGATGGTAGTACACTCGTACAGAGTCCATGCAAACTTATTTTCTTCATGGACTTGTATTTTCTGAGCACCCTCTTCTTCCCATCCAAATTAGGCTTCAAACAACAAAATATATAATATATATATGCATACAAAATTCAACCCCCTCATCTCTCAAAGTAAATAAATAAATAATTTTTTTAGAAAGAAAAAGGAAAATCTGCTTAAATTTTCTAATGGAAGTATGTCAGCCACAGAACAAAACCTCTCCCTCTCTCATTCTCGTTCTAATGGTACACAATTGACTGGGCATTAAAAATCAATTACCTATCCATCTATCCCTCTCTTGTAGGTAACAAGTTCAAAGTCCTGCAAGGAGTGCAGTGTTGGAATCCTTCCGGCATTCTATATACAAAGCAAAACAACGACCAAGCACTAACAAACAGTTCCATAACTCATTCAATTTCACTTACGTACACACGCAGAATACTGAGAACACTGAAGCACAAGAACTTCTCAAGTGTAGTAGCATCAAGTCAAATAAGCAGTGAAAAAACACACACACAACAACAGCAAAAATACAACACACATTTATAAAAGCCCATACAGATGTTGGGATCAGACAATTTAAGAACAAAAAAAAGCTGACAAAATGAGCCGTTAATATGCAATCTTATCTGCTGAAAAGACTTGCTGCCGGTTCCACATGCACCTTACAATTTGGTGCAGACTAAACCTAAAGGCCCTGGTCCATTTTTGAACATGGTCACACGGCCAGAACATGGTCATATGGCCAGGACATGGTCATATGGATATGACCAGAACATGGTCATATGGCCAGGACATGGTCACACGGCCAGAACATGGTCATATGGATATGACCAGAACATGGTCATATGACCAGGACATGGTCACACGGCCAGAACATGGTCATATGGCCAGAACATGGTCATATGGCCAGGACATGGTCATATGGATATGACCAGAACATGGTCATATGGCCAGGACATGGTCATATGGATATGACCAGAACATGGTCACACGGCCAGAACACGGTCATATGGATATGGCCAGGACATGGTCATACGGCCAGAAAATTGTTATATGACCAGAACATGGTCATATGGCCAGAATGATCATAGTCATATGGCCAGAATGATCATGGTCATGACTAGAATATGGCAATACAGCCAGAACATGGTTATATGGCCACAATCACCATGGTCATATGGCCACAAAATGATCATACGACCAGAACATGATCACATGGCCAGAACACGATACAGCATGTCACCAACAGATGTCATGTAGTACTATGCTGTAGTCAGTCATGTAGTGCCGTGCGGCCATGCCACCCATTTGTTAATGGATTGGCAGAAAGGCAGTTGTGGGTAAATGTCGCCACTGAATGGCAGACACCAGCGACGAAAGTGCAAAGTTGGTAGCATTATTATTACACTGTTGGATCTAGGACAAAAGAACACAAGCTGTTTCATATCCATTTGTAAGATAGACACTAATGATGCTGAACAAAAGTACCCAGCATTTTCTATTATGTTTGAAGTATAGTCTTGGATTATTAAATACATTTTATACTGTTGGCAAGCTTGGTTCAACCACGAATGCCGTTTAATTTTACAATACACAATTTTCCATGGCTGTCCGATGGCCTTTGTCAGATCAGAATTAGATGAGAATGGAAGATCAGAATCACGAAAACAGAGCAAATTTGAAACCAACCTATAACACAATGAGACACTTGATGGCGACAGGATGGTCTGTCTGTTCCCATAGCAACTATAGTCTCCAGTAAACGAAACAGGAAGGAAGGTGTCTCACACATCAGCAACAGCAGCCTCAACAGCCATATCTTGACATACCATCCCTGGCAGTTGGACATTTTAGTCTTGTGCAGTGAAGGAAAAGGGAGGGAATTAAGGTGTACTACACACTGGCAATGACAGCCTCAACAACCCTCTCCAGGTGCATGTGTTGGACATTATGGTAGTCCATAGTCTCCAGGAGAGGAAACAGGAGAGAGACTGTTCTGCACAGTGGGGATGGGCACAACCTCGGCAACCATCTCAGCACATCTCATACATCCACAGTACATTTTGTTCTTTTGAGAAGGAAATGGAAGGGAAAGTGTACTACACAGTGGGATGGGCACAACCTTGGCAACCGTCTCAGCACATCTCATACATCCATAGTACATTTTGTTCTTTTGAGAATGAAATGGGAGGGCAAGTGTACTACACAGTGGGATGGACACAACCTCAGCAACTGTCTCAGCACATCCTGTACATCCATAGTACATTTTGTTCTTCCAAGAAGAAAATGGGAAGGAAAGTGTACTACACAGTGGGACAGGCACAACCTCGGCAACCGTCTCAGCACATCTTGTATATCCATAGTACATTTTTTCAGCCAAGAAGGAAATGGGAGGGAAAGTGTACTACACACTGGGATAGGCACAACTGTTGCAAACTTCTCAACACATCTTGTACATCCATAGTACATTTCTTCCAGCCGAGAAGGAAATGGGAGTGAAAGTGTACTTTACAGTGGGATGGACACAACCTCAGCAACCTTCTCAGTACTTCTTGTACATCAATAGTACATTTTTGTTCAGCCGAGAAGGAAATGGGAGTAAAAGTGTACTTTACAGTGGGATGGACACAACCTCAGCAACCTTCTCAGTACTTCTTGTACATCAATAGTACACCCACAGTCTTCTCAGAAGGTAATGGAAGGGAAATGTACATGTACTACACACTGGACTAGGGTGAAAGTCTCCACACTGTAATCAGCACATACCTCCACAGTGATATATACTAGTTCAAAGGTGGAAGTGGACTACATGCACACACCGCATGCTACAACAAACAAAATCCAGATCACAAGCACAGGTGGAGTCACTGTACTGTACACAGCTGCCTCCGTAATCAAAAGGTTTATTAAACTAAACTGCTGTAGATCTGTCTGTGCATACAGGTGTGTTCGCAAAGGCAGCGTGAGGCTGATATGTATGGCCAGGGTATATATATATAAAGTTAAAATCACAACTACTGCTGTACTGTATCATTGGCGGGAACTGCTACAAGTATCACTTTTGTCATGACAAAAGTTTTGTTGCGACACGCATAATTTAGTCACGACAAACACGTGTTTGTCATGACAAAACACGTATTTTGTCGTGACACAAGTATGCTTGTTTTTGTTGCGACAAAACTTTTGTCGCAACAAACACAATTTTGTCGTGACAAAAGACGTGTTTTGTTGTGACAAACACATGTTTGTCATGACACAAGTATGCTTGTCATGACAAACGTTTTGTTGCGACAAAATTATGTTTGTTGCGACAAATATCTGTTGCGACAAAGACATGTTTTGTCATGACAAACACGCATTTGTCATGACAAACACATGGTTGTCATGACAGAAATGATATTTGTGGCAGCTCCCACCGATGATAGTACTGTGTGAAAATAGCATCAGTTCAAATTCTTAACACTGGACTGCAGTTACATATTTATAAACCTTGATCAAAATGCACCAGCAGAAACAAGCATTGCGTCAAAGTTCTCTTATTGCATAAAAAAACAAAAAAAACAAGACGTGTCATTCGTAAATACCCCAAATCCAACACTGAAATGACCACAGAAAGGGAAAAACAGTGTGCTGAACACATGTAATTAGTTCTCAGATTTGCATGTTCCCTCAACTACACAGGGTAACCTCAGGAGCAGATGGGCACTGAACACATATAAACAGTTAACATGGTCTATTCTTGAGAGAGAGAGAGAGAGAGAGAGAGAGAGAGAGAGAGAGAGAGAGAGAGAGAGAGAGAGAAGAGATAGAGAGATAGTGTACTGTATACACACATATACATATACTACTCACTACTCCCAAGACCATCTATTTTAACTCAGCCGAAAACAGAACAACTAATAATTCAGATCTGCACGCCATCATGAACAAACTCCATACACTCGTGAAATATCACATCTCTTGGAATACCAGCTGCCAAGGCGAAATGGCCACACCTACATGCATGCAGACCACTAGTATTCTCCCTCTGGGACTATCACCCTGACCGGTTGACTGGGAGTAAAACACCAACTTATTACTACTATACTGTCACCCTGACCGCAACCCTTCTAAACTGAGGTGGTCTTAGACAACCCTTGCCGTCCCTTTCAGACTGCAGCCTTGAGGGGCGGAGCAAGATTTCTCCGTCACAATTTCAAGCCCCTGTACTGTCAGCTACAGGTGAACTCCAACGCAGCGCCAGTCACCCTAACCAGGCTCGCAGCATACACACTCATGACTTCATGCAGCAGTCAGAGCCAAGGGAGAAGAGAGCATGCCTGGCCACCAAACAGTGGAACCATTCTGGGAGAAACTGGTTGGGGGTGGGGGTGGGGGGTGGATCATGGAGGAGGATAGCTATTTGTGGTTCTTTCTTACATGACGAACAAGGACCATTCCCATGGAACAGTCACGAGGTGAGATCGCCCAGGTCATTAGATTGAAAGCGAGGCTCTGGAGTGTTAGTTACTTAGTTCGTGGATTTTAACGTCCTGTCAACCATACAGGGTCACCTCAGGGCGACCAAACACTGTCATTCCTCAGTATAGGTTGTAAAACACTCAGGAGCCTGTGCTATGGTGCAGACAATGAAATCTCTACAAGCTCCTGCAACTTTCAGACCTTGCTTTCAGTTTTCTGACGATGCAACCCAACTCATTCAGAATGGTCCACCATTAAAGTTCGCCCTCACAATGTGATCCACACTTGCTTCCCACCAAGAACACCAAATGCTGTGCATCTAAGTTCACCTGTTGCGCAGAAACAGAAATGTTATTCCAACTCGTCGAAATGTTTAGAAGGATTACGGCAATGACGGTCCAGTAGATGTGTTGTTCTCTTTGATTCCTCTTTTTTGTATTTGTATTTGCATTCAACAAAAAATACTGTGAGCATGCTGCCGCTAAGTTACAGAATGTGCGTTTCCACGCTCTCTGTGTGTACACTACTGATACCGTCTTCATGATGCCGGCAGAATTGTTGGGGCCAAGAAAAAGAACACACTGGAGCACTGAGTACGTTTTTCACACAGTCTACAAATGCAGTTCTACATTGCAGGTGTAACGGCGTCTATACACAATCTTCTTCCAAAAGGGAATGTAGAATAAGCACAAGCATAGACAGGGCAAGACACGGCGAAAACTGAAACCTGAAAAGATCAAGCAAAGGCCTGGCTGTAGTTATGCATAGTGCAGCGTCTTCATGAGATCAATTGTTAAAATAAAGGTGTTATGAAGAAAAGCCATCACCAATGTGAAAAAACAACACAAATTTTGGCATAATAGAAGTGGGGAAGGGGGGGGGGGGGGCATTTTTCTTCCAGCACTTGTGGTTGAGAACACTTGACAGCTGGGTCATTAAATTCCCATTTATCTTAGCGAACAATTACTTAACTTAATCCCTTCACAGGTACATGCACCCCCTGAACTGTCTACTGAATATTCACTACTTCCAAAATCCAAACACAAAAAGGTTCAAAAGAATGCTTATTTATTATGACACGGACACACTAGCAATCATTCTGTTTAGCAATCATTCTGTTTCAGATTTTTTTACTACTGCCAAAGATTGTCTTATGAAATGATTTCAGTATAATACATATGCACATAATGTTTACAAAGTAAGAATAATAAAAACATGATCACTATCAGTGTATTTTATGCAGTCACTTGATAAGTGAATGAGCATGGATTGCATTTAATTGTCAGTGATCTATCTTTCGTTTGTGCGGTCACTCTGATTGCAACATGTCCGTGCCGGTAAAAAGGGGGCGACGAGAGCACAGAAAAATTCACACACACACAAAAAGCCAACATGTCCACTTTTTGTTCACAGAACAGTGACAACAACAACAAAACAACAAAAGGGTGAAAAGACATTATTAGTTAGCAAAACACACAAAAAATACATGCACACTGCCATACTCATAGCCATAATCATAGATCAGCACAAAATATGAAAGTACAAACACACAGCCATAATCATAAAACAGCACAAATAAATGCAAAATACAAGCACACTTCAAAAATCACAAAATGTCAAAATACAAGCGCACTGCCAAAATCATGAATAAGTGCAAAATGTCAAAACACAAGCACACTGCCAAAATCATGAATGAGCAAAAAATATCCAAACACAAGCACACTGCCAAAATCATGAATGAGCAGAAAATGTCGCAATAGCAGCACACTACCAAAATCATGAATGAGCACACAAAAAATCAAAATACCAGCATGCACTCATCATCACGCAGTAGCACAAAATGCCAAAAAGCATGCGCACTTCCATAATCATGAATTAGAACAAGTGCCAGCACACTTCCATAATCACAGATCAGTACAAAACTTCCAAAAAGCGCAAGCACACTGCAATAATCATAACACAACACAAAATGCTACAGCATCAAAAGTACAAACCTGTGTCATAATCTCAGTCTGGAATGGAACAATGCTGTACAAACTGGGGGCACCCATGAAAAGACGAACCTGCAAAACTGAACCACCTCACCCATTCAGTGGTACGTATTTTACACACGTCATCGTAGCAGATAAACCTACTGCTCAGTCCTAACCCCAAATGGGCAGCTTTTCCAACACAAGCGGAATATAAAAAAATATAAAAAATGTCACTGACATGCTCTGCGTATTGTAAAACCCCAGAATGAACCATTTTACCCTTGCAAGCATTCAACACAATGTCAATACATATTACAACCCAGAATGAACCATTTTACCTTTGCAAGAATTCAACACAATGTCAAAACATATTACACGCACTGAATTAACCATTCTACCCTTGCAAGAGTTCAACACAATGTCAGTACATATTACACACACTGAACTGGGTGGAGAGAATAGTGCGATAAAGGGTCTGCATACAAAAAAGAGAGTAACAAACAGAACACCTATCACTTTGAACAACCAAGGCCCAGTATATATAATTAATATATACACACACCAGTTATTATGCAGTGGAGTCCCTAAGACAAACCCCCCTTCTGAGTGTATGGTACTGTAACTGGTCTTCTCTGACGAGCAAATCAGTACATAGGTAGGAACCTTGTCGTAACACAAGTCAACGCTCTTGACAGCATAGTAGAACCCCTGACGGAAGACCGCCCTGATGAGAGAGACCACACTTCTTTTAAGACCACCTTTTTTTTTAAAGACCCCTGTTTAGAGCTTATGAGCCATGTGAACAGGGATGTGGGCCTGGGCTCTCATTCCCTATCTCATTCTTCCCCTGTCCCTAATAAGACGTACGGTTTCTGTGGATGTAATTGTAAAGCACCGTGAAAGAAGAAAATGCAAAATCAGAGCTCAGGAGCTGTGTGAACAAGGAAGTTGGCCTGGGCTCTCATTCCCCATCTCATTCTTCCCCTGTCCCTGATAAGCCATAGGGTTTCTGTGGATGTATTATGAGACTGCTTGTATATATGTTAGTAAATGTAAATAGTATATATTATGTACATGTATGTGAACAAGCGCATTGAACTCGCTCAGCGGGGAATAGCGCTATAGAAAATTTATGTATTATTATTATTATGTAAAGCGCCATGAAAGAAGAAGTTAAGACCCCTGTCCAAAGGCTGCTCTGCATGAACTGGTTTGGCCCAGCACAAGGTGTCAGGCTGGTAAGCAGACAAAGTTGGTTTGATTCCTGCTTCGGTTCTCCCTTCTCCTAAAACGTTGAGGTTTATGGACACTGTTTTGTGATTTTGCCCCTCACAAAGAATGAAACATTAAAATGGCTCTCATCACTGCCCATCCCAATGCAGAAACCATTCTGGTGGTGACTCAAAAGAAGGGTTGATTTCATGTCATTACAAAGAAGTCAGTACTTAACCAAGTGGTCTCAAAATAGGGGCTAATTTTGCCCCTCACAAAGAATGAAACATTAAAATGGCTCTCATCACTGCCCATCCCAGTGCAGAAACCATTCTGGTGGTGACTCAAAAGAGGGGCTGATTTCATGTCATTACAAAAAAGTCAGTACTTAACCAAGTGGTCTCAAAATAGGGGCTGATTTACATGTAACTGCAGAGAAATCACCAAGTGGTCTCAAAATAGGGGCTGACTTACATGTAACTGCAAAGAAATCACCAAGTGGTCTCAAAACAGGGGCTGATTTACATGTAACTGCAAAGAAATCACCAAGTGGTCTCAAAACAGGGGCTGATTTACATGTAACTGCAAAGAAATCACCAAGTGGTCTCAAAACAGGGGCTGACTTACATGTAACTGCAGAGAAATCACCAAGTGGTCTCAAAATAGGGGCTGACTTACATGTAACTGCAGAGAAATCACCAAGTGGTCTCAAAATAGGGGCTGATTTACATGTAACTGCAGAGAAATCACCAAGTGGTCTCAAAATAGGGGCTGACTTACATGTAACTGCAGAGAAATCACCAAGTGGTCTCAAAATAGGGGCTGATTTACATGTAACTGCAGAGAAATCACCAAGTGGTCTCAAAAGAGTCGTCTCTTGTGAAAGTGCTCTTTTACCAGGTGACGCACTGTAGAAACGGGTACGCTGTACAACCGGCTACATCCTCAAATGTAGATGCGCATATATATATATATATATATATATGTGGGAAATACTGCTTGCATACGGAGAGTAATATACTGTTACAGTGACATATGATGAACAGAAAATCAAACATCACTGACAAATTCTGGCTTCGATTTGAATTTACAAACAAACAAATTTATTTCCTTTAATTTTTCTCGTGCCATAATCAGCGCTGTCTACAGCAAGCGCATGTTCGGTTGGCCATCAGTCTTGTTCGCAAGAAAAGTATGAGACACGACACAGATGAGCTTCATTCACTTACTACATCTTATTAATATCGCTCAGTGTTGCAAACGCAACCAGAACCTGTTCTCCATGTCCTTCAATACATCACACTGAAACAGATCAAATACAGGAGTCCTCTATAAATTAAAAGTGTGTGTGCGCGTGTTACCTGACCAGTTTGCTAGGTTGAGGTCTGTGGTGATAATTAATTTTGTTACATAGGCTTAACAATTGACTGATCCCTTAAATCCTGTTTCCAAGGCAATTTAGTCCCATTCAAACTCATTTTTCAGACAAGATGTCACATTTCCATGACTATATAAAATATCCAACCTCTCCCTGCACGAACACTGTTTTGTTCACCATCTGAGATAAATATACATGGAAACAGTAGCTTTGTTTTCTCCCATGTATGAGGAAACAAAGTGTAGAAACTGATGTCAGTTTTATGATATTTTACACAAACCAACTGGTGTCAGTTTCATAATATTTTACACAAACCAACTGGTGTCAGTTTCATTATATTTTACACATACCAACTGGTGTTAGTTTCATCATATTTTACACACACCAACTGGTGTCAGTTTCATAATATTTTACACAAAACCAACTGGTGTCAATTTAATATTTTTACACAAACCAACTGGTGTCTATTTCATATTTTACACAAACCAACTGGTGTCAATTTTGTGTTTTACACAAACCAACTGGTGTCAATTTCATATTTTACACAAACCAACTGGTGTCAATTTCATATTTTATGCAAACCAACTGGTGTCAAAATTTCACGTTTTACACAAACCAAAGGTAGCACTTGACACCAAGATCCTCAAGCTAAAGACAGATGTGAGGATCAACGTGTTGACCATTTTCACAGTCCTCTGTGGTAGATGGAGTGAGATTGCACTCACATGTGTTGTAATCAGGGGGTAATGCATCAGTACCATCCACACAGTCCTCCGTCAAAAACGGAGTTAAAAACCACTGAGACTTGTAACTGGGGTACGCTGTATTGAGCATGATCAGTCTGCTATAAAAATATATATATATATTATGAAAAAAGAGTGACAAATCACTAAAACTTGTGACTGGGGTACACTGTATCAAGCATGTTCAAATCTTCTACAAAGAAACAAAGAAGAAAGAAAAAAGAGAAAAGAGAGAGAGAGAAAGAGTGCTGCAAAAACCCCACTAAGACTTGTAACTGGGCTATACCGTGTCAAGCAAGTTCAGTCTTCTGTTAAAAAAAAAAAGGAGTGAAAAACCACCAACACTTGTAACTGGCACATACTGTGTCGAGCAAGTTCAGTCTTCCATAAAAAAATTCAAAAAGCAAGAATTAAAAACACTAACACTTGCTACCCAGGTACACTATGTTCAGCATGATCAAACAGTCTTGAAAACAAGGGATCAATAAGATATGCTGTAATCAGGGTGCAACCTGTTGAGCGTGATTATTCAAACAGTCCTCCACAGAAAGAGTGAAAATTCCACCAAGAAGTGTTGCAGTCAGGACGCGATGTGTTAAGAGTTTTCAAAACAGTCCTCCATAAGGGCGGGTATATAGCTCAATTGGTAAAATGTCTGACTGAAAAGCCAGGTGCAATACTGATGCAGGTTCGAGTCGCAGGTGCGGCAAGGGATTTTTCTCCCAGTGCAGACTTTCTTGTGGTGTTCGTAGTACAGCCCCTGCGTGCAATCACATGCATCAGCATCTGTGCGCACGTTCAAAATTCCAAACGCTGGCAGCCATACCATTGTTTGGCTAATGAAAACACTGCACACACTGACGGGAATGGGTAGCACTGATCTGGCAGCTGCTGTGCCTTATTCAGGAAAGGTGACCCAAATTTTCTGCAAGGGACAAGGAAGTACTAAAAAAATTAATATATATACAGAAAATGGAATGAAATCCCACCAAGACATGTGATAATCAGGACGTGATATGTCGAGCATGTTCAAACGTCGACTAGGGGAGAAGGAGCGAGGTTCTGCCAAGACGTGTGGTAATCAGGATGCGATGTGTCGAGCGTGTTCAAAGAGCCCCCGGCGGAAGAAAGGGTCAAAGTCAGGGCCAGGACGTGCTTGGTCAGGAACGGGTTGTTGTCGGGGTGGAGAGGGGAGTCTTTGCAGCGCTGACACAACTCCACCAGGTTACGCAGGTATTGCTGCAACCAACGCATACAGGACTTGAAAGAGAGAGTGAGTGAGTGTGCGAGTGAGTGAATGAGTGAGTGAGCGAGCTTGAAAGAATGAGCAAGTGAGTGAGTGTGCAAGTGAGTGAGTGAGCTTGAAAGAGTGAGCAAGTGAGCGAGTGTGCAAGTGAGAGAGCGAGCTTGAAAGAGTGAGCAAGTGTGCAAGTGAGTGAGTGAGCTTGAAAGAGTGAGCAAGTGAGTGTGCGAGTGAGAGAGCGAGCTTGAAAGAGTGAGCAAGTAAGCAAGTGAGAGAGTGAGCTTGAAAGAGTGAGCAACTGAGTGTGCGAGTGAGAGAGCGAGCTTGAAAGAGTGAGCAAGTGAGTGTGCGAGTGAGAGAGCGAGCTTGAAAGAGTGAGCAAGTGTGCAAGTGAGCGAGTGAGCTTGAAAGAGTGAGCAAGTGAGTGAGCGAGTGTGCAAGTGAGAGAGTGAGCTTGAAAGAGTGAGCAAGTGAGTGAGTGTGCAAGTGAGCGAGCGAGCTTGAAAGAGTGAGCAAGTGTGCAAGTGAGAGAGTGAGCTTGAAAGAGTGAGCAAGTGTGCAAGTGAGAGAGCGAGCTTGAAAGAGTGAGCAAGTGTGCAAGTGAGTGAGCGAGCTTGAAAGAGTGAGCAAGTGTGCAAGTGAGAGAGTGAGCTTGAAAGAGTAAGTGAGCGAGTGTGCAAGTGAGAGAGTGAGCTTGAAAGAGTGAGCAAGTGAGTGTGCGAGTGAGCGAGCGAGCAACTGTATGTGCGTGTGCATGCATGCGCAATGTGTGTGTGTGTGTGTGTGCGCACGCATGCATATGTACATATGTGAGTGTGCGCATGCAGGCGTGCCTGCTGGAGAAATTTGTGTATATCTACATATTGTGTGTGTTTATGATATCATTTCTTTCGGCTTCCTTATGAAGTGCATGGTGCACAGAGGAATTGATGCATGGGGAGCTGCATTTCGGCTGCACCCTTCTCTGCTTTGCAAAACACTTCACTTTAACTGCGAATGAACAAGAATAATGGAACAACTTACTTCCAGCAGAATTCGTCTTTCTGCTGCAACCCTCTCTGACTTGTGAAACAGCTTACGAGGAGGGAAAATCAGAATGTCAACCTGAGAAACAAAAACAAAAAAAGACCAGTTATGTGAAGCTGACCCAGGGAGTAGCCTCTGAAGTTGGTATGCAGCTGCCTGAATGGCGAAGGACATTATACTATACATGCACGTCTACAAATGTGTGTGCACACAAACTCTGGCCTGTTGTAATAGAGGACTGAGTGCAACAAAAGGGGGGGGGGGGGGGGGGGGGGGGGGGGGCCAGGGGGCATGAAGGAGACACATCAGGATTTCTCTTGCTTTGGACCCCACATTTGGAATTCACTCCCACAAGACCTTAGACACTGCTCAACCCTTTCATCTTTTAAAGCCAAACTGAAAACCTTCCTCTTCTCACAGTATTTCCATCCCAACTAATATCAGCACCCAGTTTCTGCTACAGTCATTGTGTGCATGCGTGCATGCGTGTGTGTGTAGTGCGTGTTTGTTTGTATAATAATTTATGTAAACTGTTTTGGTAGGACTGTGCTCCACATGTGTACAGAATATCATATTTAGGCTAATATTGTTTCATGTGTGTGCTCAGGGTGTTGATGAGTGCATGATAAATGTACACTATTATTATTATTGAGGATGTCAATTTTACAAAGGCAGCAATTTTTCCACGAAAGAAGAACTGAACCAGAGAAGTATCACGGGTCCTAGCAACAGGAATGGGATATAAAAAATAAAATAAAATGCACATACAGCAGTTTCTCACGCAATTTCTCATCCTGTTTGTTAAAAATGGACGTTTGGCAAGTCCCCCAAACATGACTGTGAGTGCTGCTGTTTTGTGTCCCCAGTAGTCTGTACCAGCAATGACATAAACAAGACCAGCATGTGAAGACAAAGTATTAAATACATCACCCCCGTGTTACCGCAGTCGCACGTAAAAGATCCCGGTCATTCTGCCAAAAGTGCAGGTTACAGCTAAACACGCGTACACCTTACGTATGTGGCTTTGCATGAAGTGACATGGAGCATGGTTGTATGGTGTACACAGACCTTGCGCCAAGACAGCAGCAGTTTCATGTGGCACCAGCCATGCCAGCGCTGTAAGTACACCACTTCGGTGGATAATAAAAAAAGCGCTATAAAAAGCTAGTCACTCATGTAGAATTACATGCGAGTGCAGTGAGTCTGCTCAAGACAGCGGAGAATAGCGCTATATAAGCGATCATCAATCAATCAATCACATGAAAACCTTCTGCTCTTCGTGGCTGTGCTCTGAGGGGATCAAATTTGGAACAAAAAACAAAAACATGCTTTTGTTTAAACATTCGTTTGGATTCCCTCCTAACCCCCCCCCCCCCCCTGTATTTAAAAAGAGTGTTAGCCACAGAGTGCACTCACATTTGGATACTTTTTCCGCATGGTTTGATGCAGTTCTCGAAATTTACTGTACCGGCGGAACACACTCCAAACTTCGTCACCTATCTTGATCTGAAAACAAAAACAAACGAGCAAGAAATAAATGAGTGATATATGAAGTAAGCTACAAAACAAACAACAAAAATTATGCCCCCCCCCCCCCCCCCGAACAACAACAACTTCTGTCCAATTTAATTTGTTGTTAGTTTCTATGTGTTTAATTCAACACAGAAGAAATGTGAGCCTATGTATTGCTGTGCCTTAGTTTAGGCAGCCCTGCTCGCAATGTGCAGCAAAATATCCTCACAACAGTATTTTCCTGAATACTGCTTCAGTGTATCAATATCAGGATGTGCTAAGCAGGCAAGAAAGAGCGACAGTTGGTCCAAAAACACACACAACACAATTAGAAGTCGAACAAACCCAAGTTCTGCATGACCATTAAACACACGGACAAGACTGCTGACATTTGCAGGGAAACAGCTGCAGTCACAAAATCTCTGATTCTTGGTGAACCTCCTTGTTGGTGGGTCCAATTTAAACCTTTTGCTGGTCTGATCGTCTGAGCACTGCAAGCGTAGGAGACCAACCTTGACTTGAACCCACTGGTTAGGGCTTTGACTGAGTCAGATCCTGAACTCAGCGGCACTCACCTTGACTTCGTACTCGTAGTGCGAGTCCCGCCCTGAGCCATGCACAGCATAGCTTGGAATGGAGATGTTGACAGCGGGGGGAGGGCCAACAGAGCTCAGCTGTCTCACCTGCACACACATCGACACTCACTGCACCTCTTTAAAATACCTCCCCTTTCATATCTGCACACATCGACACCACTCACTGCACCTCTTTAAAATACCTCCCCTTTCATATCTGCACACATCGACACCACTCACTGCACCTCTTTAAAATACCTCCCCTTTCATATCTGCACACATCGACACTCACTGCACCTCTTTAAAATACCTCCCCTTTCATATCTGCACACATCGACACTCACTGCACCTCTTTAAAATACCTCCCCTTTCATATCTGCACACATCAACACTCATCGCACCTCCTTAAGGTACCCCCCTACCCTTTCTTACCTGTACAAATCAGCACTCATTGGACCTCTTTAAAATAACCCCCCCCCATTTATCTGCACACAGCACTCACTGTACCTCCTTAAAATACCTCCCTCCCCTTTCTTATCTGCACACATCAACATTCATTACACTTCTTTAAAATACCCCCTCCCCTTTCTTATCTGCACACATCAACACTCATTACACCTCTTTAAATACCCCCCCCCCCCCCACACACACAATTATTGCACCTCTTTAAAGTACCCCCCCCCACACACACACACACACACACCTCTCAATGCTTACTGCACCTCTTTAAAGTACCCTCCTCTCCTTTTCAACACTCACTGTACCTCTTCAAATATGTACGCACACACACACACACACACACACACACACACAGTCAACAGGATAGACTGAAGAGGTGAGATTTCAAAGATGATTTGAAAGCTGTGAGTCTGCTGTGCGTCATGGATCCAGAGTAGATCTTCTCCAGAGACTCAATATATTTTGTCCTCCCCAAAAAAATCAAACTCCAAATTTTCAATGCAAACTTCCAACACTGGAGAGAAATAAAATAAAGTTTGTGTCGGCTCAACTCACCAATTTCTTTCTGTTCTCAGCTGAAGATTCTGGTGCCTGAAACATGAATTAAATTATATATATATTTTGGCAAAGAAGCCAGCAATTTCAACTGGCCATTAAAAATACACACAATAACACTGTTATATGAACATATCCTGTACCTCAGGCAACTCTTTACACATGTGTATGTGTCTGAGCACACACACAAATGAACACACACAACCCCCCCCCCCACCCCTTGTCCCTTTCAAGATTATCCCTTGTAAGGGATGTGTTTATTCATTTCTACTGATGTCTATGACTATTCAGTCCATGTAGCCTGAAAGAGAATATTTGCTGCACCAAAAACTATTATACCCTTGTTGTATTTTGTAACAAAATATCTAACCTCAAGACATTTCTATTTCCAAAACCATAGACCTGCCATGTTTTTTGCTCCACACTGCTATCTTCCCTGCCTGTGTGTGTGTGTGTGTGTGTGTGTGTGTGTGTGTGTGTGTGTGTGTGTGTGTGTGTGTGTGTGTGTGTGTATGTGTGTGTTGTAGTCATGTGTGTGTGGGTGGGGGTGTGTGTGCGAGTTTGTGTGTGTGTGTGTGTGTGTGTGTGTGTGTGTGTGTGTGTGTGTGTGTGTGTGTGTGTGTGTGTGTGTGTGTGCATGCATGTGTGTGAGTGTGTGTGTGTGTGTGTCCTGCATTATGTTACACCCCAACATGATCTATGTGGTTAAATGGGCATTAAAACAACTGTTATCCATCTCTCTCTACAGTTTTTAACCACCGAGTGATGCAATTTCAGTGTTTGTTAAAATAAAAGGGCTACTCACTCCATCGTTTCCATATGGGTTTGACTTGCTGACTCCATTGCTGTGACAATAAAGAGCAAATGTCAGTTCAAATCACTCTGTGTGTCATGTACAAAACTCTACTGCTGTGATGATAAAATATACATGGCTCTTTAAAGCACTGTACTTGTCAGGCACAATAAAAACTCTATAGCTGTGACAATGACGAATACATGTCAGTTTAAATCACTGTAGGGGAAGGATTTTGTGACATCACATGGGCATGAAGACTCTTGAGATGAATCTGTCATAACTGTAGCAGCCTCCATGGTTTCCACAGAGACAGCATTCCAGTCTCTGATGGTTCTTGGCAGAAATGAAGACTAACCACCTAATGAATAATGACCAGGCAACATGCACACTAACTAACTTAGTAACTACCTTTCCACGCTTACATGCACACCAACATAAACACACGCAGAGACTTTCTCCATCAGATGGGATGGGAGGACAGAACAGGACAGAGCAGGACAGGTGGACAGGTCAGGTGGACAGGACAGGACAGGTGGACAGGGCAGGCCAGGACAGGTGGACAGGACAGGACAGAGCAGAACAGGGCAGGTAGACAGGACAGGACAGGTGGACAGGACAGAACAGGACAGGGCAGGACAGGACAGGTGGACAGAGCCGGACAGGTGGACAGGACAGGGCAGGTGGACAGGACAGAACAGGTGGACAGAACAGGTGGACAGAACAGGTGGACAGGAGAGGACAGGACAGACGGTCGCACGTTACCTGTCTTCCAGCTTAGCCCTCAACTGCCGCAGCTCCCGCTCATGGATGGACTTCAGCTTGTGGATCTCCTTCTCTCTCTCCTGTCTCTCCTTCTCTCTCTCCAGCCGTCGCTGCTTCTCACGCTCCACCTTCTCTTCAAACAGGCGCCGCTTCACTTCCTGATCCACCAGAGCGTTGATGCTGTTAATGGGAAAGAAAAACAAAAAAGAGAGCTAAAACAGAGATGTTCTGTAGCACTGGGCAACTTTTTTGCATGTAAATGTGTGTGACTTTTTCTTTTATTCACGATAATGAATATAACACAATTACAGAACGTGTCAATGCACCTATTCCAACAATGAATGCCAGGCATTTACAAATATACATGTACAGTTCATGCATACATAATATACAAAAAGGTACAGACATACAGACAGACAGTCGGACAAAGTACTTCATAAACAGCTGCACTGAGTAACTTAGCCATCTCCTCTTCTTTCACTAATGACCGGAAGTTTAGCATTTGACCACTATCATCATGTAGTCAGTGCTTGCTGGGTTATTTCAGTGTTTCCATAATTCACTGAACTCTGACGTGGACTACCAGATCTTTAACATGCATACATGACCTTTTTGCATGCGTATACACACAGGACAGACCTAGACAGATCCTGGTTTATAGTCTCATGACTTTTGTAGAGTCTGCACAGAATTTGACTCCTGTCTCTCCAGATCCAGTGACTGGTGGCCATAAAACACCAACAGACACATGCACAGACATCAAAGTACACAGGCATAGACATACACAGAATGTGACACTGACAGACACATGCACAGACATCCAGATACACAGATAAAGACATACACATAGTATGACACGGACAGACACATACACAGACATCCAGGTACACAGATAGACATACACATAGCGTGACACTGACAGACACATACACATGTGGACATCCATGTACACAAAGACATATATACATAGCATGACACCAACAGACAGAGGCACAGACATCCAGGTGCACAGACAAAGACATATACATAGCATGACACTGACAGAGGCACAGACATCCAGGTACACAGACAAAGACATACACATAGCATGACAATGACAGAGGCACAGACATCCAGGTACATGGACAAAGACACACACACAGCGTGACACCCACCATTCTGTCTCTCCGGATCCTGTGACCGGTAGCCACAAAACACCCACAGACACATACACAGACATCCAGGTACACAGACAAAGACATACACATAACAGGTCAACCACATACACAGACATCCAGATACACAAAGACATACACATAGCGTGACACCTACCGTTCGTGTCTCTCTGAATCCTGTGACTGGTAGTCACAAAACACCAACCAACACATGCACAGACACCCAGGTGCACAGACAAAGACATACACATTATCACATAGCACGACACCCACCGTTCCTGTCTCTCCAGATCCTGCAGCTGCAGCTTCTTGAACTCGATGGAGTCGAGATTTTTGTCTCGTTCCTCTTCCTGCTGCCGCTGATGGGTGCTCAGCTCCTCCTGCAGGGCTGACACCTGGTCCTGTAGCACCTGACACTCCTGCAGGAGCAGTCAGCAGTCCGTGTTAGGTTTCTCACGCATTCACGTAATTATCAGAGGTTAGGTAACTTGGTGTTTTATGTCTGGTCAACCATTACGGTTATATCAGGGTGAAGTCTAGGTCTGTGCAGTAATTGTAAATAGCAGGGTGGTGTTCTCTCTCTCTCTCCTATTAGTCTGTGCATATGTGTGTATGTCACTATGTGTGTGTTTGTGTGTGTGTGTCTGTGTGTGTACGTGTGTGTGTGTGTACGTGCGTGCGTGCGTGCGTGCGTGCATGTGTGTGTGCGTGCATGCATGCATGCACGCATGTGTGTGTGTGTGCGTGCATGCATGCGTGCACGCATGTGTGTGTGTGTGCAGGTGTGTGTGCATGTGTTCATGTGTGCAGCAAATGTAATTAGCAGCGTGTTATTCTCTGTCTTTCCTGCCTGTCTGTGCATGTGTGTGTGTGCGTATGTGTGTGTGTATGTGGGGTGTGTGTGTGTGTGTGTGTGTGTGTGTGTGTGTGTGTGTGGTGTGTGTGTGTGTGTGTGTGTGTGTGTGTGTGTGTGTGTGTGTGTGTGCATGTGTATGCGTGTGCGCGCGCACATGCATGTATGACAAATATGTCTGTATCTATGTGATGCCGAGCAAATTTTGCATGGACGGTACCATAATTATGCACTGATACAATCCATAAAGGTTTGCTAGCACTAAGCATTGATCTGTATGTTGTTCTTCAAGTTTTTGTCACATTCTTTGCTTTTCGTTGAAGCTGACCTGAGTTTTCTCCTCCAGCTCTCTCTGCCTCTCCTGGATGATCTTGGTTGCTGCAGAGTCGGTGCAGTCCACGCTGTCCCCACCTCCCTGGCTCTCCTCCATCTGTCTCTTCAGGTCCAGCAGTCTGGAAACAAACACAGTGATCCATCAAACTTTGACCTGTCCAGCAGTCTGACACAAGGATCCATCAAATTTTGACCAGACCAGCAGTCTGGAAACAAACACAACGATCCAGCAAACTTTGACAAGGCCAGCAGTCCAGAAACAAACACAATGATGCATCAAACTTTAACCAGTCCAGCAGTCTGGAAACACAATGATGCATCAAACTTTGACCAGGCCAGCAGTCTGGAAACAAACTGTTGTCAAACACACTGATCTATCAAACTTCCCCAGGGTCCAGCAGTCTGGAAATAAACACAATGGTCTATCAAACGTTGACCAGTCCAGCAGTCTGGAAATAAACACAATGATCTATCCAACTTCTCCACAGGAGTAACCACACACTATTGTGACACAGAGCCAAGAAAGAAGCACTACTGAAAATGTCTGGTGACTGAGCCAATAAAAAAATGAAAAAAGAGAACACACCTGACAAACAAAGCCAACAAAAAACTGAACTTTGAAGTATCTACTGTTTTCAGTAATCTGACCTTGTAACATTCTCCTGAAAAAGAAGAATGTGTGCTAAAACTAAACTCGCTTATCAACAAACCCCTATGAATGAAAAGGTTTCAGGGTGTGGTTGCCAGGGGGCTGATGTGCACTTTTTCCTGGCAGGTGCACACTACCAAAATGGTGCACAGTGAAATGCCACATTTGTCGAACTCACCTTTGTCTCTCCTCTTCTATTTTCTGCATTTCCTTGTCAGCTGACTCCTGAAGGTCTTTCAGGCTCCGTTCGATGTCTGCCTCCCTCTTTTTCTTCTCCTCCTCCGCAGTTTTTTGTTCCTGAGATTTCTTCTCCTTTAAATCCAGTAGCACCTGTTGTTCCTGCTTCAGGTCACAGATCTGTTTCTGCACATCATCGTCCAGGCTTTTCAACAACTGGTCCAAGCTGTGGCACTTCTCCTGCTGAGTGTTGATCTCCGACAGTTTGGACTCTGCCTGCGTGAACAGCGAGTTCATTGGCTTGCTCTGCTGCCGGAGCAAGTCATCTCGCTTCTTTTCCACCGCTTTGAGTTCGTTTTCCTTCTGCTGAGTCCATCTCTCCATCTCGGTCTCCACGCGTTCCATCTCTTTCTGCTGGGTGGCAGCAATCCTTTCTTCCTCCTCTTTCAGAAGAGCCCTTGCGTGCAGCAAGTGGTCGCGGTCGTTCTCGCAGTCCACCCTCTCCTCGTCGCTGGAGAAGTTCCCGCTGGCTAGCTTCTGGTTGACGATCGTCTCCTGCTCAGTAAGGTCCTGCCAAGCTTCCTCGATGTGGTAGTTCTCTTCGCTCAGGCTGTCCAGGATTCTCTTCCACTCGGCGTTCTTCTGCTGGTCGACCTTGTCGTGCTGTTTGTGCAGCTCCTCCTCAGCCTGGGTGAGGGCAGTGTAGGCCTCCTTCAGCTGCCCGTCCTCCGAAAGGAGCCTGTCCTTCTCCACTCTGATCTCCCCCCGAATGGTCGTCAGCTCCGACCTCAGCGCCTCAGTCTCAGCTTCTTCCTGTAACATGCAACGTCAAAATGAGAACTTAAATAACACCCTAGGGCACTTTCATAACACCCAAGGCACTTTAATAACACCCAAGGCACTGACCATGACCACCTTTCAAAGATTTTAATAACACACAAGGTACAGACCATGACCACCTTATAACACCCAAGGCACTGACTGTGACCACCTTTCAAATACACACATTGCTGCAGGACTTGCAACACTGACAGAGCCCAGTCCTTGACATGAAGAACAAGAACTAAAAGTCTGAAATCCACAAAATTAAAAGGACAGACTTAGAGCAAAGTCTGACCCCAATAGTGGAATGCAAAATGCTGCTACTTGATCCACACAGCTGAATCACAACTTTTTTCCCTGCATTCCTTCTTGTAACATTACTTTTCTGATAATGAACTTATTCAATGGCAGTTTCATTTTGCACTGCAAATTGCAGTTTTGTCTTGTTTTATGTAGAGTGATACAGTTAAGTAATAGCTAAAAACAAAGACAAAGCTACGTCATACTTTTTGCTCTCAAGTCTTATTTGATACAGCTAAGTAATAGCTAAAAACAAAGACAAAGCTACACCATACTTTTCGCTCTCAAGTCTTATTTGCAAACCGTAACTCTGGAACAAGGTTTTGTTCTTGAGTCTCTCCAGACCTTTTGCCACTCAGCTCACAGAGCTTTGCAATGATAATATGTCTGCTGTCCTCATTCTAACATCAACTGTAAGGACAGAATATCCATCACAAAGAGTTCAGAGATCAGTTACGGAAGGAAACAACACTCAGCCCGAAGAGCTCTGCCATGATGTTTACTTTACTAAAGCTCTGAATCCATATTTCATTAGCAGTGTGGAAGCGTCAGTGAACAGCAAAAATTGGGAACCTAGAAAATCAATATGTGAATATGCATGATCCCTCTGAGCGGTGCGGTGGGGTGGCAGTGCAGCATATGGTGGCGGTGCTCAATTCATGCTGCTATGAACTACAGTTGTATTTTTCTATGTCCCTGGCTGCCGCTATGAACTGCATTTGTATTTTTTCTAAGTCCCCAACGTTTTGCCATCACCACTCTCACTATCGCACTGCTGCCACACCGCTGATTATGGATTCACCCCATAGCTAACGGCAAGGGAAGTATTTCAAGACCTTTTGCCGCTCAGCTTGAAGAGCGTTGCGGCGATGCTTGCTCTCCTCCTGCAGAGCGGAGATCTGGACCTGGCGTGACGACACCTGCTGATCCACTTCACTCAGGGCCAAGGCAGTGCTGGAGTCCATCGCTGTGTGCCTGGCGTCCAGCTCCTGCAGCTCCTGAAGGATGCGCAACAAAAGATTCCAAACCGAAATGACCAGGCATTGTTTTAAATCATCTTCTGTTTGGTGATTCCAAACCAAAATGAACAGGCATTGTTTTAAATTATCTTCTGTTTGTTGATTCTAAGCAGAAATGAACAGGCACTGTTTCAAATGATCTTCTGTTTGGTGATTCCAAGCAACAATGAACAGGCATTGTTTTAAATTGTCTTGTTTGATAGTCAGTCTGTTTCTGTGGAATTACTGTTCAGGTGAGACAGTAGTCAACGTGGTATGCTTTTACCATGGGTGCAAGCTAGGCCTGTGTCTAATGCCAGGAGAGGCCGGAATAAAAGCCAAAGTGATGAGTCAGGTACACTTACCATGCTGCTCTCCCTAGGATTTTGGGGGAGGATTTAACTTCTTTTTTTTAAATCCTACCATTTTAATGCCCCTAAAAAAAAACACCTCAATTTCCTTCATATCTGAAAAAAAGAAGAGAAAAAAAGAAGAGGGATAGAGAGCGAAAAATAACTGAGTTTTAACACACAATCTGTCATGACAGTTATATTGGGGGGGGGGGGGGGAACAGAATTTAAAAAAGTGGAGAAAAAAAGATAAAGAAATAAAGAAGAAATCCTTGCACAAAACAGTGCCAACAGTGTCAACCCATCAAAGATGGCAGACACATGATCCTAAGCTACTCTGATGCCTTCCCACCAAATAATATTTCAAAAATCAATTTCTTGGATTTCCCACTTCTAGTTCATACAGATACATCTCTGTTCACACAGTCTACTGATCTAAAAAAACAAAAAATTAAAAAGAAGAAGAATAAATGAAGAAAACAAACTGGTTACCTGCATAAGTTCTTCCTTCCTCTGGCGTGTTTCTTGGAGCTGTGCCTGCTCTTGCTCCTCCAGCCTCTGCAAGGCCTCTTCAATGGACTTGGCTGGGGACATCTAGAGGGCAACATCAACCACTTTAGGTGTGCGTCACCACATGCACGTGCCAACTGGCACATCAACCACTTTAGGTGTATGTCACCAACTGGCACATCAACCATTTTAGGTGTATGTCACCAACTGGCACATCAACCACTTTAGGTGTGCATCACCACATGCACGTGCCAACCAGCACATCAACCACTTTAGGTGTATGTCACCAACCGGCACATCAACCACTTTAGGTGTACGTCACCAACCGGCACATCAACCACTTTAGGTGTATGTCACCAACCGGCACATCAACCACTTTAGGTGTATGTCACCAACCGGCACATCAACCACTTTAGGTGTACGTCACCACATAGGTGCCCTGGCACAGCAACCACTTTAGGTGTATGTCACCAACTGGCACATCAACCACTTTAGGTGTACGTCACCAACTGGCACATCAACCACTTTAGGTGTACATCACCACATACACGTGCCAACTGGCACATCAACCACTTTAGGTGTATGTCACCAACTGGCACATCAACCACTTTAGGTGTATGTCACCACATGTACGTGCCAACTGGCACATCAACCACTTTAGGTGTATGTCACCAACTGGCACATCAACCACTTTAGGTGTACGTCACCACATGCAGTGCCAACTGGCACATCAACCACTTTAGGTGTATGTCACCACAAGCAGGTGCCAACTGGCACATCAACCACTTTAGGTGTACGTCACCACATGCATGTGCCAACTGGCACATCAATCACTTTAGGTGTATGTCACCAACTGGCACATCAACCACTTTAGGTGTACGTCACAACATGCACGTGCCAACCGGCACATCAACCACTTTAGGTGTATGTCACCAACTGGCACATCAACCACTTTAGGTGTACGTCACCACATGCACGTGCCAACTGGCACATCAACCACTTTAGGTGTATGTCACCAACTGGCACATCAACCACTTTAGGTGTACTCACCACAGAGTGAACTGGCACATCAACCACTTTAGGTGTATCATCACTGCCAACTGGCACATCAACCACTTTAGGTGTATGTCACCAACTGGCACATCAACCACTTTAGGTGTATGTCACCACATGTACGTGCCAACTGGCACATCAACCACTTTAGGTGTATGTCACCAACTGGCACATCAACCACTTTAGGTGTACGTCACCACATGCAGGTGCCAACTGGCACATCAACCACTTTAGGTGTATGTCACCACAAGCAGGTGCCAACTGGCACATCAACCACTTTAGGTGTACGTCACCACATGCATGTGCCAACTGGCACATCAATCACTTTAGGTGTATGTCACCAACTGGCACATCAACCACTTTAGGTGTACGTCACAACATGCACGTGCCAACCGGCACATCAACCACTATAGGTGTATGTCACCAACTGGCACATCAACCACTTTAGGTGTATGTCACCACATGCATGTGCCAACTGACATATCAACCACTTTAGGTGTATGTCACCAACTGGCACATCAACCACTTTAGGTGTACGTCACCAACTGGCACATCAACCATTTTAGGTGTACGTCACCACATGCACATGCCAACTGGCACATCAACCACTTTAGGTGTATGTCACCAACTGGCACATCAACCACTTTAGGTGTACTTCACCACATGCACGTGCCAACGGGCACATCAACCACTTTAGGTGTATGTCACCAACTGGCACATCAACCACTTTAGGTGTACATTGCCACATGCACGTGCCAACTGGCACATCAACCACTTTAGGTGTATGTCACCAACTGGCATATCAACCACTTTAGGTGTATGTCACCAACAGGCATATCAACCACTTTAGGTGTATGTCACCAACTGGCACATCAACCACTTTAGGTGTACATCACCACATGCACGTGCCAACTGGCACATCAACCACTTTAGGTGTATATCACCAACTGGCACATCAACCACTTTAGGTGTACATTGCCACATGCATGTGCCAACTGGCACATCAACCACATTAGGTGTATGTCACCAACTGGCACATCAACCACTTTAGGTGTACATCACCACATGCACATGCCAACTGGTACATCAACCAGTTTAGGTGTACGTCACCAACTGGCATATCAACCACTTTAGGTGTACATCACCAACTGGCACATCAACCATTTTAGGTGTACGTCACCACATGCACGTGCCAACCGACACATCAACCACTTTAGGTGTATGTCACCAACTGGCACATCAACCACTTTAGGTGTATGTCACCACATGCATGTGCCAACTGGCACATCAACCACTTTAGGTGTACGTCACCAACTGGCACATCAACCACTTTAGGTGTATGTCACCACATGCACGTGCCAACTGGCACATCAACCACTTTAGGTGTATGTCACCAACTGGCACATCAACCACTTTAGGTGTATGTCACCACATGCATGTGCCAACCGGCACATCAACCACTTCAGGTGTATGTCACCAACTGGCACATCAACCACTTTAGGTGTACATCACCACATGCACGTGCCAACTGGCACATCAACCACTTTAGGTGTATGTCACCAACTGGCACATCAACCACTTTAGGTGTATGTCACCACATGCACGTGCCACCTGGCACATCAACCACTTTAGGTGTACGTCACCAACTGGCACTTCAACCACTTTAGGTGTATGTCACCACATGCACGTGCCAACTAGCACATCAACCACTTTAGGTGTACATCACCAACTGGCACATCAACCACTTTAAGTGTACGTCACCACATGCACGTGCCAACTGGTACATCAACCACTTTAGGTGTATGTCACCAACTGGCACATCAACCACTTTAGGTGTACGTCACCACATGCACGTGCCAGCTGGCACATCAACCACTTTAGGTGTATGTCACCAACTGGCACATCAACCACTTTAGGTGTATGTCACCAACTGGCACATCAACCACTTTAGGTGTATGTCACCAACTGGCACATCAACCACTTTAGGTGTACGTCACCACATGCACGCGCCAACCGGCACATCAACCACTTTAGGTGTATGTCACCACATGCACGTGCCAACTGGCAAGTCACAGTCTATGACTGAATGATCATTTTTATATATAGCGCTATTCTCTGCTACCAAGCAGACTCACTGTGCTCTAGTTGCATGAGAATTCAAACTCAAAAAGTTTAATATTCAAGGATAGTAGCATTAGGTCCATTTGGACCTATCTAACAGCCAGTCCTTGCTACTATGACTCTGAATGATTGACTTGTGAATGAATGAATGAATGAAAATTTATATATAGCACATAAAAAACTTCCACCCAAAACCTTTCGTGTTCACAGCGCCACTTGTAGCTTTACACAATCTGCTTTTTTAATATCCACTGAAGTGGTGTGCTTACAGTGCTGTTTCATTGTTACGTGGCTGGTACCATGTAAAACTGCTGCCATCTTGGCGCATGTTCTGTGTATACTCCATACAATCATGCACAAGTTTACAGTTTTATTCAAAGCCACATAATTATGACATTATGGTGCATGTGTGTTTAGCTGTAACCAGCCACCTGCACTTTTGGCAGGATTACTGGGGTCTTTTACGTGCTCTGGGGGTGCTTGCATGTGATTCTACATGAGTGACTAGTTTTTCATAGCGCATTTTTGAACATCCACCGAAATGGTGTACTTACAGAGCTGACATAGCTGGTGCCACATGAAACTGCTGCTGTCTTGGCACATTCTGTGTACACCATACAACCATGCACCATGTCACTTCATGCAAAGCCACATACGTAAGGTGCATGTGTGTTTAGCTATAACCTGCCACCTACACTTTTGGCAGAATGACTGGATTTTTTACCTGCTACTGTGGTAACACTGGGGTGGAATGGATACTGAAATAAGAGCCATCACAAAAACTTGACCCCAGAGAAGAAAATTCTCCTAATGCTCCTGCCGGGATGTTGTGGTTTAAATCAACATTACGTGATCTGCAGTACCTCTCTGTACTTGCCATTCTGGACCGTGACAGAAGTGACTGAATATTGAGGCAGCAGAAGAGTGCCACTGGTGTTGTGTATTCCCTTTAAAGGGAAGTCACCAGCTGCCAATTCTTTGAGCTACGTTTTGCCTGAGCATAAACTACAGCAACAACAGTAATATTGTTCTGTGTGGGATGAGGCCAGTGTCTTCATTCTATCAAAAAAAATGGTCCAAATGGCCATGTTTTCACAACCTCAAATGCCCATTTTAAAAAAAAAAAGAAAAAAAAAAGGATCAAGATTTGACATACAAAAAACACATGCTGTGAGCATAATTATGTTTTACTCCATTCCTGCTGATAAGGCCTGTGATGCTCTTTTGCTGCAGGTCCCCTTTAAGCTCACCCCTTTAACCCCAGTGCTTACCACAGCTCCTCAGAAACTCCCACAAGCTTAAATTAAAGAAATAAAAATTCACCCCTTTAACCCCAGTGCTTCTCAAAAACTCCCACAAAAACAAAAAACAAAAAAAACATTTAACCCCAGTGCCTTCCACCCCCCCCCCAAACAAAAACAAAAAATAACAACAACAAATCACCCCTTTAACCTCAGTGCTCGTTGCAGCTTCTCAGAAACTCCCATACTTTTTTTTTTTTTTTTTTAATTCACCCATTTAAAACCCCAGTGCTCACCACAGCTTCTCAGAAACTCTAACAAACTTAAATTTAAAAATAACAAAAAGACAATTCACCCTTTTAACCCCATTGCTCACCACAGCTTCTGAGAAACTCCAACAAACTTAAATTTAAAAATAACAAAAAGACAATTCACCCTTTTAACCCCAGTGCTCACCACAGCTTCTCAGAAACTCTAACAAACTTAGATTTAAAAATAACAAAAAGACAATTCACCCTTTTAACCCCATTGCTCACCACAGCTTCTCAGAAACTCCCACAAACTAAAATAATTTTAAAAAAAAGATGAGACTGTCTGATGGGATTACTACTCGTGGGGTGGATAAAGTGTTACCGAATTGCACTGAACAAGCTGCCT
>JABMCL010000438.1:65000-82500 GCA_018857735.1 Alviniconcha marisindica | reverse complement strand
CAGAACCACTGTTACGAAAATGTCAGCTGTTAGTCATTACACAGACAAATAACTGTTGGTTGGTTTGGTGCAAATGTGGTAGATAGATGGTGGTGGTGGCATGTTTTGGCTGTAAACAGCAGGCAGGAAACTGTTGGCACAAAGCAAGCGTGGTCTTTGTGCAGATTATGTACCAGCAGCCAGCTGGGATGCCCAGACTTACCCAGGAGGGCAGCTGAGGCTGTCGTTGGAGCGGTACAGGTCTGTCAGAGAATGGCTCAGCAGGGAGGTCCGTGAGTTGCTCAGCACTGGGCTCTTGGACAGGCTCAGTGTGGACAGGGACTGTGACAGAGAACATGCTGATCAATGTACACTGGGGTGGATGGAAAGACTGTGTTCTTTGGGCGGGGCTGGGGGAGTTCCTGTTTACTGCACGGAAGCCCTGATCACTGCATTAATGTGTAGAATGTGACTGGATGTCCGGGGATTGTGACAGAGAACAGGCTGATCAATGTACACTGGGGTGAATGGAAAGACATGTTCTTTGGGTGCAGGTGGGGGTCGTAGTAGGGGAGTCCCTGTTTTACTGCACACAATTGTGCAAGCCCTGATCACTGCATTAATGTGTAGAATGTGACTGGATGTCCGGGGACTGTGACAGAGAACAGGCTGATCAATGTACACTGGGGTGGATGGAAAGACATGTTCTTTGGGTGAGGGTGGGGGTCAGGGTAGGGGAGGGAGTCCCTGTTTACTGCACACAGTTGCGCAAGCCCTGATCACTGCATTAATGTGTAGAATGTGACTGGATGTCCAGGGACTGTGACAGAGAACATGCCAATCAGTGTACACTAGGGTGGATGGAAAGACGTGTTCTTTGGGGAGGGGTGGTGGGGGGTTGTGGTGGGGGAGTCCCTGTTTACAGCATGCAAGCCCTGATCACTGCATCAATGTGTAGAATTTGACTGGATGTCTGTGACAGAGAACAGGCTGATCAATGTACACTGGGATGAATGGAAAGACATGTTCTTTGGGTGCAGATGGGGGTCGGAGTAGGGGAGTCCCTGTTTACTGCATCCAATTGCGCAAGCCCTGATCACTGCATTAATGTGTAGAATTTGACTGGATGTCCAGGGACTGTGATGGAGAACATGCCAATCAGTATACACTGGGATGGATGGAAAGACGTGTTCTTTGGGGAGGGGCCGTGGGGGATGGGAGGGATTTCCTGTTTACTGCACACAACTGAATGCATGTAGTACTGGCAACAAGCCCTGATCACTGCATTAATGTGTAGAATGTGACTGGCTGTCCAGGAACTGTGATGGAGAAGAGGCTGATCAATGTACACTGGGGTGGATGGAAAGACCTTGTTCTTGCAGGGAGAGGGGAGGTCTCTGTTTACTGCATGCATGCATGTGTGCTTGGCCTAGCAGAAAGACCTTATCACTGCGCTGAGCAAACAGACTCTGGTCTGTAATCGTGGGCTTTTGTTACGGCTCACCTGTCATCATCAACATCAATGTTATCACATCAATTTTTTTTTTTTTTTTAAAGAAAAGCAAAGGTAAACCATATCAACACCAGAAAACAAATGGCTCAGATTTCAGAATGTTTACGTTACTCACACAACACCAGCCCATCCTCAAAACCAGATCAGTGATTTACATAATAATAATTAACTTTTGTATAGCGCTATTCTCTGGTGTACCCAAACTCACTGCACTTTTTTGTTTTGGTTGGTTTGGTCAATGTACACTGGGGTGGATGGAAAGACTGTGTTCTTTGGGTGGGGGTGGGGGAGTTCCTGTTTACTGCACGCAAGTTGTTTTTTTACATGCCCCGCCCCAATGTTTTGTTTTCCACTCCAGAGTTTGGGGCATCAGGGGAACAATGTGAACAACAACAGGGAGCTCATGATTCAAGAGATGTGTTCATGAGACAGAATTTAACTGTGTAAATGTGTAACTGTTTCACCCACTTTTCTCATCTGCTTCAGTTTCTGGGCCTCCGCAGGGTGGTTGAAACGAAACATGTTGTTCCTCCCCAGCATGATGACTGCACCTAACAAGAGGAAGAGAAACATTCCCAAATCAATGAATGGCAAGCATTTTGCAAAACATTTGCAGTCATTTTGCAGTCAGGCGCTACGTTGGTAACATTTTGTAGTCACGCACACACATTTTCAGACCATCTGCTAGTCTCATCTGGCGTTCAAACTTGAGAGGTCAACACCCCCATCCTCCTCCCAACCTCACCTCTGTATTAGATCTGACAGGTGAATGCCAGTGCAGGACCTCACCTGTGGTATCAGATCTGACAGTTCACCACAATACTCCATCTCACCTGTGATTTTCAGATTTTAGAGTTAAATGGTGAAAAACAACGACAAAATGAGATGGAGAGCTAAGCCATTTATCTACTTTTGGTCGCGGTATGGTGTTTTTATGCCCAGTGCTTGGATTCACATGTTGTGTTTTGTCCTAATAAATAGCCTTCTTTTGAACCTTTTATGTGTTCGGATCTTGTTTTAGAATGCGAGCAGTCATTCTTGTTTCAGATTTTTTCTTCTCCATCACAGGCTTTGAGAGAGAGAGAACAGCCCAAGAAGACAAAAGAGGGGTGACTGGGGAGACCTTCCACGGCTCACCAAGTCCGCCAGGGGCTTTCACTGACCTTGCTTGAGCCTGACGGGTTCGCTGACAACACTGCCATTCACCGCACACATGGCATTCTCTATGGGGTGCATGGTGACGATGCCGTTACGATACTCGATCACGCAGTGCTGATCCTCCACATCCAGCCCAGCGATCGCTGTTTGAAGGACACAAAACCAGCTAGCTCATCCCCTGCTGGATGCATCACACAGAGTGAGGTGCCCCAGTTATGAATAGTCTAGCACAGCACTCTGGTAAAAGTCGGTAACACTGGATATATACTACTAATAATGAACACTAGTCGAGTGCTTCCTCTCCAGATGAACCCTAAGCGCCTCACAGTGGCAAGCAAAAGACATCAGACAGAGCACACGGACACAGCACTCTGATACAAGTCAGTTCTCACTGGAAATACTACTACTAATAGTGAACATCTGTCGAGCACTGCATCTACAGATGAGCCCCTAGCATCTCACAATGACAACTAGAAGACATCAGATCAGACACAGCACACAGACACAGCACTCTGATACAAGACAGTTCTCACTGGAAATAATACTAATAATAGTGAACACTTGTCAAGCACTGCATCTACAATGAAACACAGCACACAGACACAGCACTCTGATACAAGACAGTTCTCACTGGAAATAATACTAATAATAGTGAACACTTGTCAAGCACTGCATCTACAATGACAACTAAAAGACAAGAGACAATGACTACTACTAATGCACATACAATGTACAGTCATGTAGGGTAAATACCGCACAACTGCATGTGCACAGCCATTTAATTATTTTACTATCCCTCCCCCTGCCCCAACACACACACACACGGGTGATGAGGCGGGGGATGTGCGCAGGGATTTTTAAAATGTTTACTCCCCCCCCCCCCCCCCCACCCACACCCACACAGGGGTGATAAAGCTGAGGGGGGGAAGGGGGATTCCCGAGTCACAATATTTGATAATAACACAGGCAGGCAGATGAGCCAACTTACAGATGTCCTGGGGTTCATCTGAGTCTTCTGTTCCAATGGTGGTAATTCCCTCCTGGAGAACAAAATCAATAGTCAATACTCAGTTAAACATTCGCATCAAAACTAGTTATAACTTCTTCTTTTTTAAATTTTAAGCATCACCACTAGATTAAGAATTAACTTCAAAATGAAAATGCACATGACTCATGCTATAAAAAATGTTCACTGGTTGACTGGTAAAGCTAGTCACTCATTCATAGTCACATGTGACTAGAACGCGGTAAGCAGAGACTTGCGCTGTATAAAACTGATCAACCAAATCAAATCACTTCAAAATGGCACCAGACCCAATCTTATTACCTTGAGGTGATACAGCATGATGCCTGTGCTGAGGATGTCATCGTCCACACCAATCAGATGGGGCAGCGTAGAGTCCAGGATGACCCCCACCCCCTCCTTCCTCAGCTCCAGGTTCTTCTCCTCCTGTTCACAGCAGAGTGACCCACGTCATTGTCATGCCTCAACACACACTGCACTCAAAGGCACACACACCCCACACCTTGATTTCCCACACCCTTCCTCGCTTCCAGGTTCTTCTCTTCCTGTTCACAGTACAGTGACCCACATCATTGTCACCCCTCAAGATATACTGTACTGAAAGGCACACACACACCTCACACCTTGATTTCCCACACGCTTCTTCAGCTCCAGATTCTTCTCCTCCTGTTCACATTACAGTGATACACATCATTGTCACACCTCAACACACACTGTTCTGAAAGGCACACACCTCTCACCTCAATTTCCCACACCTTCTTCAACTCCAGGTTCTTCTCCTGTTCACAGTATACACACTGTACTGAAAGGCACACACATCCCACACCTCAATTTCCCACACCCTTCCTCAGCTCCACGTTCTTCTCCTCTTGTTTAAAGTACAGTGACCCACATCATTGTCAAGCCTCAACACACACTGTACTAAAAGGCACACACACCCTTCACCTCAATTTCCCACACCCTTCCTCAGCTCCACGTTCTTCTCCTCCTGTTCACATTACACTGACCCATGTCATCAGCACATAACATGCACTGAAAGGCACACACACCCTGTGCCACACTCCCATCAAGATCTATTTCTGACAGAAATTTGGCCAGTTTCTGAAGCAAACATACTGTATATTCAGTACACAAAACTTTGTAGACACTGTGCTAATTAAATTACTGAGGACGATCAAAGTCAACATTTGTCTTCCCTCACCTGCAGAATGGAGGCTGACTCTCTCCACTTATCTGCCCATTCTTCTGTCAGCACCTTGATCTGGAAAGGAACAGCTTTGTTTTCAAATCAAATGAACACAGACATCCCACAGAATCCACAGAGAGAGAGAGAGAGAGAGAGAGAGAGAGAGAGAGAGAGAGAGAGAGAGAGAGAGAGAGAGAGAGAGAGACAGAGAGAGAGAGAGAGAAAGAGAGAGAGAAAGAGAGAGAGAGAGAAAGAGAGAGAGAGAAAGAGAGAGAAAGACAGAGCAGCTCCAGTTTATTACCAATAAGCAGCGCTTCAGAATATGCTGGATCCAGTAAGGAACTGCATTGTCATGATTCTCATAACTGATAACTATGCATATTTTCAGTCTGTTTTGGGGTATTTTAATCACCCTGATATAACCGTACTGGTTGACTGGACGTAAAGCATCAAATTACTTACTTACTTGGGTATTTTAATTATTTGTAAGACTGGCAAAATCACTTTTGTCACAAGGAATTCAAAGGTGTGTATGATGTCAGCATTCAATTTCTGAACTCACCAGTAAGGTTACACATGCCTGGATGACTGGCTTAAAAGTATGCTGCTAAATTTGTTGATGGGCTTGCACATTTTAACAAAAGCCAAATCCTTGTAAAACACACACACACACACACACACACACACACACACACACACACACACACCAAAGAAACAACAACAAAACAGTCACAGGCAAGGGCCCACAACTGCACCACACAACAAGTCTTATCAGTCTTCCCTCCCCTCCTCCCAGCTTTCTCAGCTCCTCCCCAAAGCCACCAAACTGCTGTAAGTACACCACCTTGGTGGATATTTAAGTATAAAAAAAATGCGCTATAACAACAACCACAACAACAACAACAAAAATCATAGTTCAGGAGCTGTGTGAGAGTCGAGGTGGCTGTCCTGGGCTGTCCGTCCTAACGAGCCTTCTGGTTTCCGTGGACGTAAAGCTATATTGAACCATGCTTTGGCATTGGTCTCAGCTTGTCCCTAATATGTCAACTGACATCTGAGGACATTAAGCAACACTACCTACCTACCTACTATAACCAAAAAAGCAAGTCACTCATTGAGAATCACATGCGACAAAAGCACAGTGAGTCTGCTTGAGAGAGGAGAATAGCTGTATATAAAAGCAGTCATCGTCACTATCTCAGTACTCACTCTGGCTTCATTCTCGTGAAGTTTTTCGTGAACTTTTGGCGTAGAAATGTTGTCCTGAAATGTGAACATCATAATATTCATTAATCACATAATAAATCTGACGCATTTTTATGAATATAATTGTATGTCTTTGCTAACACCAGTAGTTACATTCGAAAAAGCCATACTGACAGCTTAACACAATGACTATGCACCAGTCTTATGTCATGACTGATGCTGAACTGTACAATCTTTGGCTGTTATACTAAAATTACCAAATTCTCAGCAGCCCACGTGAACTGATGCATGTTTAATGCTATGCTGCCACATCAGATGATATGATCAAATACAGTGAGTGAATACAGGGAACCAGTCAATACAATCATGGAACAAAACTGAATGCAGACAAAAACAAATTCAAGCACACAAAAACAGAAAACAAAAGACGGTATAATGCCTATGATCACATTTGCTGCAAAGTGGAGTGGTCTAACACTACAAGAAATTTAAATTTTATGAGCATCAGGTGATAACTACAAAGCTAAATCAAAATTTATGTGCAGTACATTGCATTTTTTTTTAAAATGAGGGTGAGCTGTTTCCTTTCACACCCATTCTCACAATCAGCATGCATGTGAATGACCCGACACAAAAAAACCAAAGTGCCAAATTGCATTGGTGAACAAATTCAGCATGCATGAGAATGACCAGACGCAAAAAAAGAAGAAGTGCCAAATTGCATTGGTGAACAAATACTTCTCACAAAACGCAGATCATCTTTCTGCAAAACTAAAAGGGGGCAAGCCTTCCCCCAAGGTTGATACTCTGCCCCCTATCCCTGTGAACACACATGTAAATTTGGCGATGCGTTGAGGCACATGACTAAGCTTGCCGAATCCACACCGCAGCTTTTGAACAGAGAAAAGACAAGCACCCAAGTACAAGGTAACTACACAAGCAAAAGAAGAAATTGCGGCACTCACCATGTCTCCACCAAGCAGGGATCGCAGCCGTGCAATCTCTTCCCGCAGTTCCCGAATAAGTCGCACATTTGCATCCTGGGCAAACAAATAACAATGTTAACAATGTATGCAGGCGTTACAGAATTGTAATGACTTTTAAGAATGACCCCAGGTCAATCAGTGCTGTGCCCAATCATTAAGAATGACCCCAGATCAATTAATGCTGGGCCCAATCATCAAGAATGACCGCCAGTCAGTCAATGCTGGGCCCAATCATTAAGAATGACCCCAGATCAATCAATGTTGTGCCCAATCATTAAGAATGACCCCCAGTCAGTCAATGCTGTGCCCAATCATTAAGAATGACCTCAGATTAATCAATGTTGTGCCCAATCATTAAGAATGACCCCAGATCAATCACTGCTAGGCCCAATCATTAAGAATGACCCTTGGTCAGTTAATGCTGTGCCCAATCATTAAGAATGACCCCTGGTCAGTCAATGCTGTGCCCAATCATTAAGGATGACCCCAGATCAATCAATGCTGTGCCCAGTCATTAAGGATGACCCCTGGTCAGTCAATGCTGTGCCCAGTCATTAAGAATGACCCCAGATCAATCAATGCTGTGCCCAATCTTGCCTTCAATTTTGTGACCTGATGTGACCTCCACCATGAATATGCGCAAATAAGAATGGTTCACAGTCACCAAGTTCATAAACATGTTATGTGTCTGCTGGTGATGCTTTTTGGCTCGGATCATAAGTATTTGCCATCACTCACCTCATTGACTGTTGGCCTGTTGATGATGTTTTTGGCTCGGTTGGCGTAGCGCAGCGTGCTGAGTGTTTCACCATAGTTGATGTCTGCTGGGGATATGGCTGAAAAACGTTGATGAGCTCCAGTCAACTTTATCAAGTTCAAAGTCCCAAGCCAAACAGTTTGACCAAATCTATGTTATTTCTAACTCTCCCCTGTACATACACTGACAGACATTCCTTCTGTTAAACCTGGTCAGCAGTGTTTTGCTGCACACACACACATGCACTAATGCATGCATGCATATGCACACACACACACACACACGCATGAGCGCACACACACATGCATACACTCACACCCACCCACATGAACGCACCCACACACGCATGCACTCACACACACATTAACACCCACACACCCACATTAACACCCACACACCCACACCCCACACCCACATGAGTGCACCCACACACGCATACACTACACACACATTAACACCCACACACACACATACACACACACAAACACACACACACACTTGCAAACACACAAAGACTAACACACACACATCCCGACTCACTGGCAATCATGATTGTTTTGGCGTTGCCCCCAAGGCTGTCCTTCAGCAGCCACGTCAGCACAGAGTCCCGATACGGAATGAAAGTTCCCCGCGTGCGCGCCCCTTTCTCCTCAGATGATGCCTCCGCTGAAACACAAGCTTCACATTGCATACATTTTACACCATGATTTTCAGATGCCAGTGTGGATGAACAGCGTTCGTCTCCTTCCTCACAGCAAATGGATGATAAACAAAACCACACCTGGGTCATACTTCTCAGCACCTTGCTCACAGCAAATGGATAACAAACAAATCCACACCTGGCTCACACTTCACAGCACCTTGCTCACAGCAAATGGATAACAAACAAAACCACACCTGGGTCATACTTCACAGCAACGCTTATTCATTCCAGTTATGCATCCAGGGAGTCTGCCACAACAGCATATACATTGTACAGACAAAAACAGACATATTTACCCAGAACAGCGTTGTAAGTACGCCACTTGGGTGGATATGCAAAAACACGCTATGAAAATCTACATTACTCATTTAGAATCCCAAGTGACAATAGCACAGTGAGTGTGCTTGAGAGTGGAGAATAGCGCTACATAAAAGCAATCAACAACAACGACAACAACAGGGGTGGGGGGTCTATTGTATAATATCCCAAAGGCATGAAACAGTGTGTCAATGTATGAAACAAGAGTGACTGCTAGCATTTCAGGACGTTGTGTTTTGTCCTAATAAATAGCATTATTGTGAACCTTTTATGTGTTTGGATTTAATGTGTCAATGTGTTTCTGTAAATATAAGACTGCAATTGTGTAAAAAAAAAAAAGAAGCTATACTCATAGATGAACACTATTTGAGTATGCAAATTAGATCTTTCAGCAGCAAAATCAGCAGCTGGAGTCAATACAGTCCATAAACTTAAAAGCACAACCATATTACCCAGTACTGAAATGACGTTGCCAAGGGTAACCAATGATCGGTTGATACTGCCACCTTCTTTCAGTCTCTGACCTGTGGCTCCACTAGCATCTGCTCTTTCACTGAAATAGTCAAGTTTTTGTTCAGTGGTGAGAACACACACACACACACACATACACATCTATGAGTAAGCACATCCACATAAGCACACACACAAACACTACTGCATATCTGTAAACAAGCATGCATGCACATACACATACATCTACACCCTGCCATGCAATCACACACAACACACACACACACACACACACACACACACACACACACACACAGACAAATACACACACAGACAAATACACACACACATGCACACACACACACACACACACACACACACACACACACACACACACACACACACATATGCAGACGCAGACAAATACACCCACATGCACACATACACACACGCACGCATGCACACAAAGCACACACAGAGCTGTTCATTCTTTCAATACTAACCTGCCTGCTAAATCCACTAAGTGAATCTTGCTCTGTCGTTCACTAGGCAATCCATCTTCAAACTTTGCCTGCGTGCAGAAATACATTCATAAACAGACCACACTTCCCATCCTCCAAAATCTGTCTGATCACCATCATGACCACTTTCAATAGCATCAGTATCATTATCATCATCACTGCTCATCATAATATGCATCATCATCAAAAACTGTAGAACATTCACCACCAAAGGTATGTAATTATGTTGATACAGAAATTTGAAGACAAAGTAACTATCCATTTTTTTCTCTCCCTTTTCTGTTTGTTTTTCTTTCTTTCTTTTCATTATCTGTATCCCTCTCAAAATTGGAGTCACAAAATCACACATTAAGCCAAAAAACATGTAGCAAAACTTACACATGGAAAACCGTATTCAATGTAGAACAAATAGCAAATACTTTTTTAACTTGCAATCATCCAAGAAAATGTTTATGTTCTGAAGATGATGCAGTTTACTTTAAGTTTAACTATTTTTACCTGTTAAATGCTGAACATTTATGTTTTTTATTTAAAAAAATTATATAAAAGAGTTTAAGCACTTTTAACTTTAACAATAGCATGCAGAAATTTGAACACCATGCATACCTGAGTGAAGGTGATTGTGAAAATGGCATGGGATCGACTGCTGACATCATTCATCAGAGTGGCTGCAGTTGTTCTGAAAAAAACAACCATCTTCTTTGGTCTACTGGCTCTTACATGTGGACATAATTATTATGACTTGTTTTTTTAGTTCATCTCTCCCCTACCCCCTACACAACACTCAATGTGTGTGTGTGTGTGTGTGTGTGTGTGCTGTGTGCGTGCGTGCGTGCGTGCGTGCGTGCGTGCGTGTGTGTGTGTGTGCGTGCATGCATGTGCATGTGTGTGTGTGCATGTGTATGTGTGTGTGTGTGCGTGTGTGTGTGCATGTGTACATGTGTGTTGTGTGTGCATACTTGTGTTCATGCATATGTGTGTCTGTGCAAGTAAGCATCCATGTGTGAGTGTTTTGAATGATATATATATACACATTAAATAACTCCATTTGTTTGTCAACTGCCAACAAAATCTACCCAAACTTTGGAATACATCAATGAATAACCACAGTTTTTAAAGCTGTTCTCTTGTTATGGTATATATATATATACATAACTCAAATTTCAAAAAGCTAGCCATAATTCCTGTCCAACTGATAAAATCTGGTTATAAGAGAAAACCACAACAAAACTGCACAATAAATCTGACTGATCATTATGTGAAAACATTACCTGTTGGTGTTGCCCTTGTGCATCAGTTGGGCAATGCTTTCGTAACTCACAACAGTGTGTTGGGACAGGTCTGGACAAATGACCAGAAAGGAACATCAGTTAGAGGTTGACACACCCCCTTCCCCTATCCACGCGCTTATAATACACAAGTAAATACAGGCAAAAACAAACAAACAGAAACCACATAATAAGGTGTGTTTTTGTTTTGGGTTAAAAAAAAGAAGAAGGAAAAACCTACTGAAGGTATGAAAATAATAATTCTTTTTTCCATTTTTTTCATTTCCTTTTTTTAGGAGGGAGGTGGGGGGTACTTTTTTCACATGGTGTCTAACTATGGCAGCTCGAAAACAATTTCTCCCAGGCACAAGGGGTATTTACAAGTTTTATGGACTTTTCTTGCAGTAGCTTCCCACTGAACTGGACTCCAACAGTCAAAATACCCTGTGAACATCTTTAAGACACTGTGGCCAAAATACATAATTATATAGAATTTGCATTTCATTACACATGCCTGCCCTTTACTTGATTTTACATTTATTTACGAGCATCTGTCGTTTACCTGGATACTGGGTTTGCTATGGCTAAAAACACTATCATTGTATCAACAAATCCACCTGAGTTTTATTCTCTTTTTTTTCTGTCTTTGCTTTTGTGCAGCATCTCCAAATGTGCTAGAAGTAGACCCAGCGTGGATTTAGATCGTTTTGAAAGCAGACATTTATTTCCAAGTAATTTTTAAAAATAAAACTTTACTGAGTACAGAATGTCATACTGGGGGAAAGGTGGGGGCATCTTTTTAAAAATTAAAAAATAACTTTATACAGTACATTATGCCACATCAGGGTATGGGTGGAGGGGGCGGGGGGGGGACCAACAGGGTCCCGGACTTCTCGTTTTAAAAGAGCTGAATAATTCAGAGGGTATATTTACATCAACATTCAAAACCGACCTTGCACATAGGGTCCGTCCTTGGGATGCTCTCGGATGCGCAGCTTGTGAGGGGGTTTGCCATTGTGTGAGCTGTATTTAAGCAGGTCACGCACTTTCTCGTTGTAGATTTCCAGGTAGCTGGAACATTAGAAGAATACGTTCGCTCAAAGATTTCAGCTGCTGCTTCTGATTTCAGCTGGTCAGAGCCACACACCTGGCAGACTTTACAGTAAACTCACCAAAGCAAAGGTGATCAAGTAAGGAGTATGATGGCAATATTATTATATTCAAAAGCTGTCACATAATGGATAATCCTTCTACTGTATAAGGATCCCAAGTGCTCAGGATCTGGAGTTGTACTGTGTAAGGATCTGAGTGCTCAGGATTTGGAGTGGTACTGTATAAGGACTCTGCATGTTCTGGATTTGGAGCTGTACTGCATAAGGATCTGAATGGCCAGGATTTGGAGTTGTACTGCATAAGGATCTGAATGGCCAGGATTTGGAGTTGTACTGCACAAAGACCTGAATGCTCAGGATTTGGAGCTGTACTGCATAAAAACCTGAATGCTCAGGTTGTGGAGTTGTACTGTATAAACTATAAGGATCTTAATGCCCATGATCTATGCTTGATGATATGGTTGTTTTTTAAATTAAACATTGGATAAAGTCACACACACACACACACACACACACACACACACACACACACACACACACACAAAGCAAAAAACTCAACTAAGTTTCAATTAAAACGTAAATATGATGTCTGACCTCACTTGTGTCCTGTATGTTGCACATGGGTCATTCATTCTGGAAAACATCTCCTGCAAACAGTACATCCCACAAACTGCTATGAACAACATATGTATGCCATGGCAGTGTATATATATCACACATTTAGCCTTTGGAGAGGAAAATAAAAAAGGTCTCGCAATCTGTACTTTGTTGTCAGAAACTGGAAGTGTTTGAAAAAACAACAGTTTTTGCAACCTGTACTTTGTTGTCAAAAATTGAAATTGTCCTATGAGAAATGTTGGTCATTTTCCACAAGAAAACCCAGCTGTGACACTGCATGACCAAGCCCTATTTTTACCAAGGCTTTTTCCATTTTTTAATAATTTTTAATGTAAGTGGGCAGATGCAGCACACAGAACTCTGTTTAAAAAAAATATCACCTGAAGGGCTTGGCACAGATGCCACCACCATAGGAAAGGATAGGGGTGCCGGAGGGGTGAGGGGGATTAAAGTGGGTTGTGGGGGGAAGGAAGGATGGTTGCTGCCCACGCCAGGATTTGAACACACACACACACACACACTCTCTCTCTCTCTCTCACACACACACACACACACACTCTTCCTCTCTCTCTCTCTCTCTCTCTCTCTCTCTCTCTCTCTCTCTCTCTCTCTCTCCTCACACACACTCTCTCTCTCTCTCTCTCTCACACACACACACACACACACACACACACACACTCTCTCTCTCTCTCTCTCCTCTCACACACACACACACACACACACACACTCTCTCTCTCTCTCTCCTCTCTCTCTCTCTCTCTCTCTCTCTCTCTCTCTCTCTCACACACACACACACACACACTCACTCTCTCCTCTCTCTTCTCTCACACACACACACACACACACACACACACACACACACACACACACACACACACACACACACACAGACTCTGACTGCAAGTAAAACTAATTCTAATACTCACCTCACAGAATCTTGGAATCAAACCTGGATTTTCCTGACAAAACAACAATGGAGAGGACATGTTAAGATAATATATATACTGGAACAAGACTCACACACACACGCATGCATGTATGCACGCACACGCACACACGCTCTCCCTCTCTCTCACATAGATGCACACATACATACACAAACACACACACTCTCTCTCTCTCTCTCACATATACACTCTCTCTCTCTCTTGCATTCAAATTGTGTGTGTGCGTGCGTGCGTGCGTACATGTGTGTGTGTGTGTGTGTGCTGTGTGTCCTGTGTGTGTATGTGTGTGTGCTGTGTGTATGTGTGTGTGTGTGTGTGTGTGATGGGGTGCCAGTATGGGTGCGTGTGAGTGTTGTCTTGGTTATTGTCAACATGTATATGGATAGATATTGATTTTGTGTATCCATGTATTGCATTACTTCCCCGATTGCTCCCAATTTGACACGGGCAGATGGCCTAGTTTAATAAACCATTCGTTCGTTCACTCACACACATACACACACACACACTCTCTCTCTCTCTCTCTCACACACACACACACACACACACACACACACACACACACACACACACACACACACACACACCACACACACACACACACACACACACAATCTCAAGTCCACTGTGAGCCCATCATGGTGAATGTTTTCCCAGAGCCAGTCTGACCATAGGCGAACACACAGACATTGTAGCCTTCATAAGCTGCCGACACCACATCCAGTCCCAGGGCCTCAAATACCTGGTCAACAACACAATCCACATCACTGAACAGGCAAGACTGGGACTCAAATACCTGGTCAACAACACAGTCCACATCACCAAACAGGTAAGACTGGGACTGAAATACCTGGTCAACAACACAATCCGTATCACTGAACCGGCAAGACTGGGACTCATAATACCTGGTCAATAACACAGCCCACATCAGCAAACAGGCAAGATTGGGACTCAGATACCTGGTCAACACAATTCACATCAACAAACAGGCATGGTTGGGCCTCTAATACCTGGTCAACACAACTGACAGCACCAAACAGGCAAGGTTGTCCACATAATCTCTTCTTTGCTCTTCAATTTCTGCCAGAGATATTAAAGTAGATAATCTGTATGTTCTGAGTTAAATAAACAAATCAGTCAGTCACTACCACTGTTTGTACCCTATGTGTGCTACCACTGTACCAGTGCATACAATATAAATATATATTAAATATGTAAAATTTGCAAAATTGTTGTGCTACCACTGCATATATGTTGTATTTTATATTTATATATATATTATATAATGCTTGTGCTAACCTGTTCCTGCTTGACAAAGTGGGGGTCAGAAGGATTTGCAGACCAGAAAGAATGGTCAAAGGTGAACTCCCTCTGCTTCAGGTGATCCCGTCCATGGTCACCCACCTCGCCTATCTCTGGCACCTGTTCACAGAAACATGATGATAATAACAATAATAACTCCCTCTGCTTCAGGTGATCCCGTCCATGGTCACCCACCCCACCTGTCTCAGGCACCTGTTCACAGAAACACTGAATAATAATATCTCTTATGTATAGCACTATACCCTGTAACAATTTGCGAGCACATGACATGTATTATCAACATCCCCCACCCCACCCCACCAAGTATTCACATATTGTAAATGCATACATCAACACTCCAGAATTTCACTCCCAACCACCCACACCATCATTACACAGACCCCCCCCCCCCCCCACATCACAGTGGCTCAATGACAGAACATAAATTTCCTTTGCCACAGCTAAAATGGAAGCCTCATAAAACAATCTCATCGATGGTGAAATCTGGCTTAAGTCAAAGCAGTCAGCGATCATGCTAAACAATTTTAAAACTGGTGTGACATCAGTAAGGTGTGAAATTGATTCATGAAAACTGGTAGGACAATTAACGTAATGTAACCGGCCAGATACACAGCTGTCTACACCACTACCCGCAAACACCCTGCTCTCTTCCATGTCTTTAAATTTAATGCACGCACACAGACAGACATGTGTGCACATGCACATAATTATACCAAACACATTCTCTCTCTCGGCTGTGTATTTATTTATTTTTAATGGGGTGGTGGGGGGGGGGTTTAAGAAGTAATCAAACAAAATAACAGCTAGTACATCTGACCGACTGCTTGTTTTTCCCCCAGTATACACTAATCATAACCAGTAAAATGCCCGAAATTACTGGTTAACGCAAACCCTGGCAGTTGAAATATTCCAACTGTGTTCTTCTTCCCCCATATATATGCTCTTTTTTTTTTTAAGGCAACAGGTTTATAGGCATAGCCATAGGCAGAAGCAAATCTGATGGCCTCTGCTACTTTGTCTTAAAAGTTAAATGGGACCCAAAAGGCGAACATGCAAGTTAGGCCTGAAAATGTAAAAATTGTGCAAGTCCTTCCGTTTCTATCACTATGTTTGCAATGCTCAGTATAATCATGTCTGCAATGGTCAGCATAAGTTTGCAACACTCAGTAGTATGGGTTTACTTCAAATTTCAACTGTTTAGGGCACAGACAGGTTGGTTCACCCTAGTCTTTACCAATGAAGCTCAGAGACATGTTGGCTCATGACATAATGTAATTTCTAAAGTGTCTTTTCTCTCAATCATGTCTCTCCCCATGTGCACACGAGAGCATGCGTGCATGCATGCTCATGTGTGTGCATGCATGTGTGTGTTTGCATGTGTGTGATGTGCACTATGCAAATCCCCTTATCGTCGTTATGTGCAATTCTGCCACTAATGTGTCAGCCTTCTTCACAATGTCACAGACAGCCAGACACAAAATGGCGGTGCTCATGGCCACATTTTCACAATTTTCAAATCTCTCTCTCTTTTTAACATACTAGACTCTAAAATGATGAAGAAAATTGCTGAGTCATTTATTATTATTTTTACTCCATTCCTATTGCTAAGGCCCATGATTTTTCTTCCATTGAGATCCCCTTTAAAAGCAAATTACTGCAGGTACAGGACAAAAGCAAATTATCTGATGGTCACATGCACTTTGTCCTAAGGTGGTTCCATTGTTCATTGTTACATCCAAATCAATTCAAATAGTATTATATATATATATATATATTATTCATTCAGATTAGGATCAGATACCAAGTTAATGCCGTTGAACCTTTTGCACTTAAACGACTGGCAGTACACAGCCACAGGCACTCTCATCCATCTCCCTTAAACTTCCAAATGGAGCTTTAGAAAAAATTCAACATATAAAATCCATAATCACTGCAACGACCAGAAAAACAAATATTAAAACAAACATTAAAACAAACAAAAACAAACACAAAAAACATACAAACAGAAACTGCATATGTATCATCTCTCTCTTTCTCTCCCCCCCCCCCCCCCCCCCCCCCCCCCCCCACCACACACACACAAAAGTATTCATTTCAAACCAAACTAGGGCTTGTAATTAAAACACATGCAATAAAATCACACCACAAAAAGCTGGAACCCTTTTCTGCCACTAACTTGTCCAAGAATAATGGGCTAGGCTGTGCCAAGTTACTTTACTGCACTATACCTTTGGATTGGTGATCCTGGTTTTGTTGCCTTCCATTTCGATGATAACAGAACTGGCATCTTCCCTGTCAAAAGTGTCACAAATAACAAAAATCTGAATGCAACACAGAAAACACTACTATAAAATACTCAATCACCACGTACAAGATGCACACAGGGTTGGTTCTAATTCTACTTAATTGTTGAATATTATTCACTTTGTTG
>JABMCL010000438.1:57500-60000 GCA_018857735.1 Alviniconcha marisindica | reverse complement strand
GTGTGTAGTGTGAGTGTGTGCACTCGCACGCGTGCTTGTGACGAGGTGAGTGTGAGTGTGCAGGTGTCTGTGTGTAATCATATAGTAGGTGGCTGTGTGTGAAATGCTTTAGTGTTGACGTATGTATTTACAGTATTATTTTGTGCTTTTCTGATTGTCATGACAGTGCTTGTGCTTTTCTGATTGTCATGTTGATATTAATATAAGCATTATTTTATAGTACTTGTGATTATTTCAGTGTGTGTGAAATGCTTTAATATCAATGTACGCATTTACAGTACTTTGCTTCTTCTCCCTTTTATTTTTTTGGTTTCATCCTGGCTTTTTTGTCATTTTGATATTGATGTATGCATTTATAGTACTTGTGCTTTTTTGATTGTCAAGCAGATTTTGATGCTGATAATGTACAGTGCCGCGAGCTTGTAAATGTTTACAGGGTATAGTACTATATTACGAGTTATTATTATTGTTATTAATATTATATGTCTTCAATCCCAGTAATCATCACTCATGAAACTCAGTTCTAAAAGACTAAATCCAATACATCATAAATCAATGCCAGGGCATTTTAGAACCTTGTTTTCTTCTGCATTCCTGGCATTTATAATATTAGTTATACCCTACTGAAGCTATCCTATTGACTCTGTGTGTGTGTGTGTGTGTGTGTGTGTGTGTGTGTGTGTGTGTGTGTGTGTGTGTGTGGTGTGTGTGTGTGTGTGTGTGTGTGTGTGTATGTGTGTGTGTTTGTGTGTGTGTGCATGCATGTGTGTATGTGGTGTTTGGGTGCATATGTGCAAATTTGTTTTGATTGTTTTGGTTCTTTGCTTTGTAATGGGCTATATATATGATCCAGTTTGGAGAAATAAAAAAATGACAAAATGAAATGACTGGACATCTTAAATTAGTAAACACCATCCTTATTGCTAAACGACGCTTTTGAACAGCATGGTTAATTGTAACAGTTCTGAGGAATGGCAATTGCTATGTGATGTACCTCACATAGGTGTCATTGCAATAAAAAAAAACTGTAAATGTGTAATGTATGATCACTATCAATATCAACACATGTATACAATTTATAAATCATTTATTTTTATTTTATTTTATTTTGTACACTATGAGTTTAATAAGTTAATGTCTCATCTGGGATTTTTTGGACAGATGCTTTGGGTCACTCTCCCCTCCAGGGGCAAGTCAGCTGTAACACTAACAGTACACAGTAACAGCCATGCTTATAAACACTACCATACCTACTATTGTACTAATTATATGTCTTGCTAATAAATTTTTCTTTATGCATATTTTATTTTTTACTCCATTGCCACAGGATATTTAGTAATTCAGCACATGAATCTTTTGTTTTCAGCTGATCCACTAAGGATTAGACACTATGCAAATCACCCTATAAGTGTAACTGTAACTAAGCAATATCTGAAGGAGACGACTGCTGCTGAGACCTCATACCAGGGTTTTAAATCACAATCTTTCAACTGTCTAATGTTTAAATTTAACCACTCGGTCATGTCAACTCACAATGTGTTAAGTTCTACTTCTAGATAAGTACATCATACATGCATGTATTTCAAGTCCAACTAAATCAGTATCACTAAATGCATGCAAAAATGTGTACATTTCACTGGTGAATGCAATGTTTGCATTTCTAAAAGGAATTTCTATTATTGTACCAACAACAACAACAAAATATTATTCCTAGTCCTACTCAAAGATATGGAGATCAATACGCTGCAACAACTTAACTGGATTGAAATTTGAAGTGCAAGTGCAACGACAGGCCTAAGTGTGAACTATGATGTTTAATCATCGATGCATTGAGCCCTCTAGCAATAAAACTGATTCTGCTCTATCACTGTCGCACATGCGGCTGACTCAGCGACAGCTGACAAATCCACAACAGGGAGGAACTTAAAAAGTTCACTTAGGCAATTCGCGTTGACATTTTGTGGAGGTTTGACACACAAGCCTGTATAACAACACATTCGCTCCGGCATACACGTGCCATTTGATCACGTACACTGTTTCAGGCTATCGATATCATTTCAGGCATTAGATATCAAGCAACCGCAAGCTAAAAATAACGCCTACATTGTACGCCAGTCCGGAATAGAGCTGGAGTTTATTAATATTAGAATCCATCGTACTTTATCGTCATTTTTGTTTTACGGAACAAAAAAAAATTCACCTCTGGTTCAAGGGTCGTACCCGAACAGCTACTTTAACCGATGTCATGGTGCTGGTCGTTTCTGGATAAAACTGTTCACAGGTGCACAGGAGCTATCTTTGATGCTGGTTTCTCTTTGTAGTGTATCTCTTCGGGCTCCTGTTTTGCTCCGTCCTACTGGCAGCCGCCATGTTGCGTGTTTGCTCATGTGACTGACGAGTTTCTAAAAATAGCCCACAACGCACATGGCGAAGGTGCAATCTACCGTGGAAAAATAAACATTAGTAGGCCATTTTCCGTGTGGTACAAGCTACCACGTTT
>JABMCL010000438.1:15000-47500 GCA_018857735.1 Alviniconcha marisindica | reverse complement strand
TGGTTAACATCACACTGTTTCCAAAAGTGGCGATTGTTAACTCTTCAGCCTGCCCAGGACTGTGGTGTAGTTCGGTGCTGATTAGATCAAGCGGAATCGAGTGCCAGTCTCCCTCGGGGTTGTCCTTGTGGTACACGTTGGTCCACGCCTCCGCCACTACACCAGAAGGAACAATCGATTTTTCTCCAGCCACAGCAAGTTTGAAAGTCATTGCCTCTAGCATGAACATAGTGTTGAGCGAAGGCACATCTGGAAACGTCCACACTATAAACATGGCTCCTGTGCTCTGATTTTCATCCGAGAAAGGATCAACTGGCAGACGACGGTTTCTGCCGGAAGCGTGCGTATAAGCCCTCTCCGAAATTGGAGGTATCATTAGTGTGTGGTGGCAAAACAAAGTGTCTGCTGCTAAAGTGAGAGACCGGGAAGTCAAACCAAACAAAATTTTGCTTCCAGATGGCATAATGCTGAAAGTGAGATGGTCAGTATGAGATTACCGGTTGTGACCCCATACCTCAATAGTCAACACTATATCATGCCTACGTATTCTGAAGACTGTGTGTAAGAGGAAGAAACTGAAGAAGATAGTGACTTGTTGGCTGATGTAGAAACGCCGATTTTACATCGTGTACGAGTTTGCCCACACGCTGCGTGCATGTAATCTGACGCCACAATTTTGTTAATTTTTTTAATTTTTTTTAAACCTTCAATGTTCCTGCTTTTTTTACTTGCCACGTCGTTCCTCAATGTGAGTAGTGAACAATCTTAGTAATCTTAGCGGCCGATTCTAATACTGAGTCTAATTCTGATGTCGCGTAACGCACAGTCAACCACGTAATTCACAGCAGAGTGGTGGCATTGAAACACATATGCTGCATAAATTTGTAATCAGATTCAGAACGATGATGACTGCTACGCCTTCGGCTGCGTTATAGAAGAAGAGGAATATCTGACTGCTTCATTTTTTCATTGATGACCCGCGATCTAGGATTTGATCACTCTTAACAAGAACAATGTTAACCACCCTGCACCCACCTTGAATGTTTCCGATCACGTCTCCCAAATTACTGCCCTGAGAGTGAGAGTTGGCCCCTGCCCCACCGGTAAGTAGGGTTGATGATGGCTAGGGATGTGTTGATCTGGGTTTGCCCCTGATGACTGGTACAGTAGCTCGATTGGTCTAGTCAGAGACCTGAAATGCTGGTTGGACATTCAAAACTCAGTGTTTGTGTGTAAGATTTTGTTTTAATTTATTTTTTACTGATGTATAACACCTAGCATTGACATAATCTTCAAGGTCCCTCTATGGAAGAAGAAGAAGAACAACAACAGCTGTAATTTAATATACACCAAATTACAACTTAGCAGGCAAAATTCTGAAACAAGAATGACTGCTAGCATTCTAAAACTAGATCCAAACAAGTAAAAGGTTAAAAAGAATGCTGTTTGTTATGACAAAAGACAACATGCACATTTTCAGGGTAAGCCCCTTTTCTCAAGCTACAAAACAACAGTTAAACAGTGAAAAATGAGAGGTAGGATATATATATATATATATATATATATATATATATATATATATATATATATATACTATCTGCTTTTGGTTGAGCTGTTTTGTGATGTTGTTTTGGTGTCCATGGAAAAAAATAGGAAAAAAAATCATTTGAAAAAGTAATAAAATGTCCTTAATGAAATGATATTTTGTTATGAGTATAACAACATGCATACATGTATTAAGCAATTTAATCATGCTTCATTTGTTTTCAGTATTTCAGAGTGAAATATTCCTCCTACAAAAACTGCTAGTCCCTTCTGTACCTCTGCTTGAAATGGCTTCCAGTATGACTCCAGTCATGAGTTACATTTTGCTTGGGGCACTGCTGGTGGCATTATCTCTTGCCAAGATCTCTGACCCTCAGGCACCAATCTCATCCCCAGACGAGGGCAATGCTCCGGTTGATGCCACTGGCAGCCTTTTGGACTTTGTGCCAAAATACTTCAAAATTCTTGATGGCATCCAGTTTGAAAAACTGAAGTCATCTTCATCTGTCAGTGCTGTGTATTTCTACAAAAGGGTAAGGGTCCTGTGCACAAAAGCTAGAACTTATGACGTAGATATGTCCAGAAGTGATCACCTTTGGAATGAGAGAGCTTACGTTATGAAATGATTAGATGGATGTGTTTAAGTTTGCATTTTTGTGTGTGTCATACTGTTGTGTCTTTGTGTGTGTGCGTGTGTGTGCATGCCTCCATGCGTGCATACGCGTGTGTGAGAGAGAGAGAGAGGAAGAGAGAGAGAGAGAGAGTGTGTGTGTGTGTGTGTGTGTGTGTGTGTGTGTTGTGTGTGTGTGTGTGTGTGAGAGAGAGAGAGAGGGAGAGAGAGAAGAGGTGTTTGTGTATATATATGTGTGTGTGTGCGTGTGTGTGAAAGAGAGAGAGAGTGTGTGCGCGTGTGTGCATGCAAGCGTGTATAATGTAGGTCTTGCTGTTTGACTTCTTGTGGTTTGAATTGCTGGCAGATGTTGTCATTTTCCAGTTGTGGTGTCTCTATGTGGGTGTTTAAAGTTTAGCTTTTTGCTTTTTGTGCTGAGCTCAGTTTTTATGTCAGATGTTCACACTTTATCAGTTTATGAATTTGATATTTTATTGCCAAGTTATGAATTTCAAAAGCACACCTTACTATCATGTGACATATTTAGAGAGTTGTTTTTTACTTTGTGCCTGAGGGATGGCTGGACTTTGCAAATTTTCAACTGTTAAAACCCCACCTCCTACTAATAGTACTAAAGCTGTTATCCCAGAGGATGGGAAGAAAGTAGCATAATTGTCACTGAATGGGTGATGGTGTTTGACATTTCTCCAACTGGTATGATGTTATTACAATATAAGCAGATGACCTTGGCTGCATTTTCTGCTGGTGCTCCCTTTGAGAAAAAGTATCTGGGAGCACTGAAATGGTTTTCCTTACAGAATATTTTCTGAACAGAGCAAAAATTCAAAGTCAGAGAAAGTGTACTATATGATTTTTTTAGGAATAACCTGTCATCAGGTGGAACTTCTGTGCAGAGAAAGAAGATAGGGCCTGTCAAAAGTTCTCACAAGAATGTTATTCCTATGAAGCTTTCACCTGTGAGGCTTCATCAGGAAATGAATACAGAGCTTCTTCTTCTTCTTTCATTTAAAAGCTAGTCACCATTTGAAGCTTCTTCGGGAAATGAATACAAATACAGACCTTCTTCTCTCATTTAAAAGCTAGTCATCATTTGAAGCTTCATCAGGAAATGAATACAAATAGAGGTTCTTCTTCTTCTTTCATTTAAAAGCTAATCACCATGTGAAGCTTCATCAGGAAATTAATACAAGTAAAGTTAGTCACTATTCACTCCAAAAAAAAAGAGTTCACACCAGGTCAAAGCAGACTGAGCTAAAAACAGTTCACAACACTACAAAAGTAGCTGATAATCTCTCTTTCTCTCTCTAATATATATTATGAGGTATGAGGAAAGAGCGCTACTCTCTAGTTCTTTCCCCAAGTAGTGTATGCTTTCATTACCTCTGTTTATAAAGAATTTAAGAATTAAATTTAAGAGCTTTGGCAGCAAGTTTCTTTTATATTTTGAAAATATAATTTCATTTGGAGCTAATCAGCCTTTTTTATATATTTTTTTAATATTGCTGTCACTGTAGGTAGTGAGAATTTCCTTTCATGCCAGAGACAAATGGCCACAATATTAGTGGCCATTCTTTGATGGAAATGGGATGAAAAATTCCCTCTGCCTCAGGTCATGATCAGAGCCACTGATGAGCTCTCCTTAAGGCACACAACATTCTAGATCTAGTTCATTAAAAAGATTGTGTTACAGCCCAAAATATTTATTTTCCTTTTCTAGTCATGCTTTCAGTATACCTCTTTATATATATATATATATCCTAATTTATTGAGAGAGAGAGAGAGAGAGAGAGAGAGAGAGAGAGAGAGAGAGAGAGAGATTAAATACATGTTCACAATAAATGTATACATGTGGAACTATGAATATTTGTAAGCTTTCTTTGTCCACAGGCCACCAATGACCAGAAACAGATACACAGGTTCCTTCAAGAGTATGACAAGTCGGCTGGCTTTTTGAATGCCTATGGTCTTACACTTGGATTGGTATGTAGAAATAGAATATAGTATATAAATTATTGCAAAGATACAAACGAACAAAATAAAGGGGAAAAGAAAACACCTGTATGTATTGACAACTTTCGGCTCACAAAGCCTTTATCCTTGAACAGTGATTCCAGAACAGTCTACAGATTCTTATGCCACAGTATGTGTCTTACATCTGGTTTTGCTATTCTCTTTCTTTCTTACATGTTAAATCTTTTGTTGGTTTTTGATATTTTTGAATACTTTTCAGTGACTGCTCGAAGGACGTTGAACAAATGAGACAGGTGTTAAGGCACATTATTTTCATTTGTTGGCTTTTCGTCACATAAATATTTCAGGCAGATTCTTCTCAAGAGAACTTGCGTTCTTATCTAGAGCAAGTTTTGTCCAATAGGTTGCAGAGATCAGAATAAAACTGTGACTGAAGGATTTTTGTTTTGTTTTTTTGAATGCAGCTTTGCAAGTTGTTTATGCAGTGTGGGACAAACCATCAGTAAAACACACAGAAGGTTAAAAAAAAAAATGCTACTTTTAACATTTTATGTGTTTAGATCTTGTTTAGGAAATGCCAACACTGTAGCATTCTTTTTTCAGATTTTGTTTTCACCAGTAAAATGTGTGAACATGATGAATCAGAAAATGTACGAGAAGAGGGTTCAAGTCTGTGGATGCCATTTTTGTTTCTTCTTTTTAAATTCTCATCACTCAGTGTAGTAGTTGTTCCTGCCATGTCCACACATCACACCCACAGCCATTTCTGCATCCACACTTATGGAATCCGTATCCTTTGTGTCTGCCATTCAAGCTCATTTTTTCATCTGTGAATGACTTTTGTTTGTGTTTGTGTTTGTGTTTTAATTAGGCTGATTGCACCAGGGCAAAAATGACAGCAGTATTGCGTACGGCATGCAGTGAAGCTGAAGTCCCGAGGATATATACTTACAGGTAGACTGTTTTTGTGTGGGTTGTTAGTGGGATGTTCTCAGATCCAGGACTGGAAAGATATTTGTGTGGGTTGTTAGTGGGATGTCCTGAGATCTAGGACCAGAAAGACAGTTGTACTAGTGAGACAAAATGGTAATAGATTAAGGTTGCTTGTAACATTTGCATCTTTTGACACTTGGTTGAGACTGAAGTGATTACTCCCTTTTGATCTGAGTAAGAATGTGTCACCTTTTTTGTAGTGCATTGTCTTAGTTTTTATAGTGTGGAGAGACTTTAAATGCTCATATGGGTGATGATTTAAATATGGATGATGTGCATGTTTTTAAATGGTAGCTAGTACTTTTAAGAGTTGTCTTATTTTACTTGGAAGAGCCAACCAGGCTTATTTTGTTAAAGTCTGTGTACATACACTGTCTCTGTCTCCATTGATCTTTCTGTTTCTGTCTGTGCCTGTTTCTTTCCCTGTCTCTCCCGTTCTCTCTCTGCCTGTCTCTGTTTTGTATGTGTCTCCGTGTGTCTGTCTTTGTCTCTCTTTCTCTCCCCATACCCCACCTTCCCTGTCTTTTACCTACATTGTGTTGTTATTGATTTTGGATGACATAAGATGAATATTGTCATGTTCCCAGAAATGGACAATCAATGCTTGCTCTGGATTTGGAGACAATGTTTGATGTCAACTCCATCATGTCCAACATTTTGCAGTGAGTGTAGTGTTTGTCATTTTTGTGTTTCAATTGTAATAAACCCTCTAGCTCTCTTGTTTTGTTTCGGCAGGTCCCTACCACACAGTAAAAGAATTAATCAGTTTGCTGTGTGTGCTTTTTATCAGTGAAATTCACTTCATTTCAGTTTAGTTTAATTAAGTTCAAGGTGAAAGCTAAGTAAGATTTTCGGCGGGTCCCTACCACACAGTAAAAGAATTAATCAGTTTGCTGTGTATGCTTTTCATCAGTGAAATTCACTTCATTTCAGTTTAGTTTCATTAAGTTCAAGGTGAAAGCTAAGTAAAATGGTAGATGTAAGTGCTCTGAAAAGCCGAATTAATTCTCTACCCCATATCCCCTAATATATATTTTTCAGAACTTAAAGTGTGTGTGATTGACAATGGCTGAATCTTCTTTTCCGTTGAAGATAGTTTCTTGCTGCTGCAGCTTTCAAAGCCTAATTATTTCAGTGAAGAAACAAACAAACAAACACGCACAAAAACAACAAGAACAAAACAACAACGACAACAAAAACAACAATAAACCCAACAAATAAAGTACCAAATATAGCCGGATTAAAATAGAAGGAAAAAAGAACAACTAAAACAAGCACCAAATAAAGCCTGATTGAGATAGTTCAGGGCCCTTTTGACCAGTCTAATTACACATGTATTTGATGTACATAATGCTGATTCTGTACTGTGGTGTGATCCATATGCATGATGGTCTGATTGACAGGTTGGCGCTGGTGGATGAAGTGACGATTATTCAGACCAAGAAGAACCGACAAATTATGGAGCATGAAAATGCTGGTCAGACTGACATTATCTACAGCTACCACAATGCCGTTGGCACTTACGGTAAAAGGATTGTTGACATGTCCCTGTTTCTTTTTAACTTATGCAGATCTGTGTAGGTACCTCAAATCAAACTCAGAATACTATGGTGTATTCTTTTTATGTCAAGCACCTCATCTTGAGATGAGCCCTAAACACTAAAAGGTATCAACTAATATATATATATATGTATATGTTTTTTTGTTAGGGTGGGCTTTTATCAGGATGGTCTTTTTCAGGGTTGACTGGGTGTAAAACACCAACTTACTTACTTACTTACTTTTTCAGGGTGGTCTTTTAGAAATTAGGTGGTCTTTCATCAGGGTGTTTTCAGAAATTATGTGGTCTTTCATTAAGATGGTCTTTCATTAGGGTGGTCTTTCAGAAATAAGGTGGTCTTTTAGAAATTAGGTGGTCTTTCATCAAGGTGTTCTTTCATCAGGGTGCTTTCAGAAACTTCGGTCTTTCATCAGCATGGTCCTTCATCAGTGTGGTCTTTGAGAAATATAGGTGGTCTTCCATCAGGGTGGCTTTCATTGTGTAACATTGAATTATGTTGTGGGTGTTTGATGCTGCATCAGAGCTCCAGAACTGGACTGGCATGTTGTCTTTTGCATGCGTGCAGAACACCGAGTGTTCATGGAGATCGCATATGCCTACCAGGACAAATACAAGTTTGTTGTCACCACACAACTGGCCAGTATTGCTGACCTCCAGTAAGAGCTTTAAGTACTTATTTTTCTCTTGTGGGGAAATTGGTGTAAGTGTGCATTTGTGTGTGTGTGTGTGTGTGTGTGTATGAATGCGTACATCTGAGCCTGTGTTCATAATGTGTGTGTATGTGCGTGTGTGTGTGCGTGCATGTGTATGTGCGTGCATGCATGTGTGTGTGCTGTATGCTTATGGACATGTGAGAGTATATGTCTGATAATTTTTGCTCACCTGTCAGTAAAGAATTGTTTTTGTTGTTGTTGTTGCCCAGATTAAATAAAGATGCTTGAAAATGGGACAGTCATGATGTAATTTAGTCTATGTATTGCCTGTAGCACAATCATAGCTTGCCACTCAACCTTGAACTCTGGTGAAGAAGATTCTCCTGCCGGGGATTGAACCTGTGACCTACCAACCATGAGTCTGGCACTCTACCACTAAGCTATGTCCACTCCCTTGCAGGATAGCCTCAGCATTAAACGCATCAAACAAACACACCGAGCCTTTGAAACACAGAGCATCGCCCTGGAAAACTATGCATTTTCCTTCTTTCTGCAGAGATGCTGACACTGTGAATGAGAACTCGGTGTCTGCCATGTGGATTCTGTACTGTCGTGAGAAGTACAATGCCGCCACAGGGTGTCCCAGCGTCATCTACCTGGGGGAGTTCAGCCTCCTGTTTATGGCCACCTACTTCAAGCAGCTCAGCTGGCCGCTTGTGGTGAGACACGCACAGCATATGCTGCGCAGCAGTTTGCCACACCCCAAATTAAGCTCTTCAGCACATTCACATGCATCAGTTGTTGACATCGTTCCACCAACTGCTGCCATAGGTGGTTACACCATAGGCCTCCACCATAATTATACACACTCACACACACATGCACACCTGTGCACATGCATGCATGCACACACGCACGCACACGCATGCATGCACACACGAGCGTGCATACATGCGCACACACACACACACACACACACACACACACAGTGTTAATGTACCTTGTATTTACTCACATGCCAGATGCAAGTTACTGTAGGCGACTCGAGTCTTTGTTTTGTGTTTGTGTGACATCTTTCGAGCGCTAATTAACTCCCTTGTGTGTTGATCCTCCACCATTAGTTTTTTGTTGGTGTTCAAATGGCAGTAAATTTGTTACTGCACAGATAACTCAAATTGTATCAGGCTGTGTTTCTCTTATATGTACCTGCTCACAAAGCTTATGCCAGTGCAAATAAAAAACTAAATCGTTTGAATTAAGATGGAACTATTTTGTTTATGTGCCTGATGTTTACATGCATGCTTCAGTGTTGTGGTGCTTCAACAGTCTTAGTACAGAAACCTTTCAGAGGGAACAGCTGAGCTCTAGTAGCAACATCTACAGATGGCAGTATATTTGACCAGTTACAGTGATTGTCTGATGGGTTTCTGTGAACCACTTTTGTTACCTTATAGACATCACACTGGTTTGAAAAATGTCTAGTGCAATCACCATCTTCATGACATCATCTTCATGACATCATACATCAGGCTAGAACTGAGCCAGACAGATGAAGGCTTTACAAGTGACAGTCTTAAAAATGCTCTGCGATGCTTAGCTGCACCAAAAATGTATCTGATGTATGTAAAACTTTTGCAGTTAGTGCAACCCTTGTTCCTAATTTTTACATTTTGGCAGATGTACCAGACAGCTGATGCCATGGAAACCCACCCCTGTCAAAAGAGTGACGAAACGACTTGTATCTACATTACTCACTCCACAGCAACCAAGGAGAAAGTGGACGAAGTTGTTGAGGTTATCCAGTATGACTTGCATGGGATCGCAGGCCTTATTGTTCAACATATGTGAGTTTCTGTTCCTCTTCATCTGCTTGTAGGAGCTGCCACATTCGCACAGTCATTATTTTAACTTTTAGGCAGCTTTTACACAATATCTGTCTTTTGCCCTGTGCAGGTAGAGTTCCAAGAGTAACACTGTCCCCTAAATCTATGCTGAAGGTGGCCTTTTACAACAACAGTCTTTTTCATCACTTCATGCATTAACCCCTTCACTGCCCCAGCCTGTAAAATTTCTGGGATGAAAAGTGCACACATACACGCTGAAAACAGTGTATTTGATGGTCCTATAACAAATCTACTTTCAATACTGTGCATTTTTATAGAAATCCTTTTGCGTGCTCATGCGAAGGGGTAAAAAAGCCATAATGATTTCAGACTTGGCACTTTTATTGGTCATTTTCCGAGTGACAGTGCGGCAAGCATGGCAGTGAAAGGGTTAACTGGGATTGTACTTGACTTGCTAATTTACTGTTATGAGCATGTGTCTTGATTCTTCTGTTCATGGTAGTGAGTGTTGAGTCCCAAGAAAAATGCCATCTCCTAAATTTCAAGGTGTCTCTTTACAGCAACCATCTTTTTTTCATCACTTCTTATCTTAACTGGGACAGTACTTGACGTGTTAATTTGTCGTTATTAGTTTGTGTCTAGGTGCTTCTATTCCTTGTAGCTAGTGCTTGTCAAGTTTCAAGAGAAAACACTATCTCCTAAATTTGGTTTATGTATGTTGTTACAATGATGGCCTAACTGTGAAAGTGGCCTTTTACAGCTACCACCTTTTCCATCACTTCTGATCTTTTTCTTAACTGGAACTGTACCTGACATGCTGATCTGTTATTTTGAGCTTCTATTTTCATTCTTCTGTTTGTGGAACAGAGATGATGAGGTGTCCAGAGGGACGCAAGACCCGCAACTCTCCGTCAGAAAAGGAACGGTAAGTGACTTCTCTTTCTTCTTCTTCCTTCATTTACCATGGAAATACCAAATACAGGCAAATATCCTCAGCTGGTGGTGCACTTCCACAACGTAAAGGACAGTGGATGGATAGGCATTGTCTCACATACACACACACACACATGCACATGCGTGCATGCACACATGCACACACACACACACACACACACACACACACACACACACACACACACACACACACACACACACACACACACACATGCACACACACACACAAACGCATGCACACATACTCATGTGCACACACATACACCACACACAAATCGCATGACATGCATGTGCACACCCCGACGGCATGCACCCCCCCCCCCCCCCCATGCACACACGTATACACATGCGCATGTGCACACACACACACACATGCATGCACGCATGTACGCACGCACGCACGCACGCACGCACACACACACACACACGAGTAAGTTTGGGTGTGAATGCATAGTTAGACTTTCAGCATTCAGTTTTCCTGCCAGGCAGTGAAACTGACACTCCCAGAGCATTGCAGATGCTGCTATGTGGTTTTCTTCTTTGATGACTGAAAAGTCTGAAATACTGATATTCAGAAAAGTGATCATTGCAGGAGGGAAAAACCTTGACTTTGCCCAATGGGCCTGTGATTTTTGGTCTTGACTCAGCTGGCAGCTTTTGTACCTGCCTCAGGCGTCTGGTCAAGTGTATTTTTGGAGCCTCATGAAGGGCTAAATTGAACTTTTGTCACTAAGACGTTGTGTTTTGCTTGTTGCCATTTTTATAGAGAAGGCACTAGGCAAGACACATTCTAAAGAAGTTTGCACACTAGAGATGGAGGTTGTCATCATGCTGATCATGCCTAGCTTTTTTCCGCTTATAGTTCATGCTCACCAACACTGGCATTCCATGCATGCATACCCAGATGTCTGCATTCCAAGCATGCCTAAATGTGGACATTACATTTTATAGTACAGAAGATGTGCCGTGGCATCAAATATTTTATATGTGTGTGTGGGGGGGGGGGGGGGGGGGGGATCAATCTGATTTTGTTTTAAAGGAGTTACTGGGTTACGGCTATTCTTGTTGGGCATGTCTTTTTCCCCTTCTTCTCTTCAGGCAAGCTTAGAAAGAAAGCTAAGTGCATGTACCGTTGTGGCTTGTTCAGGGAGACTATGCAGTGATGGAGAAAGAATGGAATCTGAATGAGGTCCAGTTCTTCCTCTCAGCCCAAATGTTTCCTGATGCTGAAAACAATGGAGATGATTACGGACCATATGATCCAGAGTCTGACACCAAAGGTAAGCCACATGCCTGATAACAGTCTGATAATCTTTCTATTGCCTGTTATTGTCTGATAATCTTTCTGTTATTGCTCATTATTGTCTGATAATCTTTCTATTGCCTGATATTGTCAAATAATCTTTCTATTATTGCCTGTTATTGGCTGATAGTTTTTCTATGGCCTGATATTGTCTGATAATCTTTCTGTTGCCTGTTATTGTCTGATAATCTTTCTATTGCCTGTTATTGTCTGATAATCTTTCTATTGTTGCCTTTTATTGTCTGATAATCTTTCTATTATTGCCTTTTATTGTCTGATAATCTTTCTATTGCCTGTTATTGTCTGATAATCTTTCTGTTGCCTGTTATTGTCTGATAATCTTTCTATTGCCTGTTTTTGTCTGATAATCTTTCTATTGTTGCCTTTTATTGTCTGATAATCTTTCTATTATTGCCTTTTATTGTCTGATAATCTTTCTATTATTGCCTTTTATTGTCTGATAATCTTTCTATTGCCTGTTATTGTCTGATAATCTTTCTCTTGCCTGTTTTTGTCTGATAATCTTTCTATTGCCTGTTATTGTCTGATAATCTTTCTGTTGCCTGTTTTTGTCAGATAATCATTCTATTGCCTGTTCACTTCAACTTCAGCTTTGAAACAATTTTGTTTGCACCATCTTTTGTCTGAAAGACTTTTCGCCATTTCTTTTTGATTTTTGTTTGTTTGTATACTCCCCCACTAGATTTTATAAAATTAAGTACAAGGCAATGTTGCTTTCTATTATTCTGGTCCTGTCTGGAACTTGCTGCTACTTTACATTAGAAATGCTACTACTATCAATACAAGTCCACTTTAAAAACCTATCTTTTCAACCTTCAAGAATCTGATTAGCTCATTCCTGTTTGATTTGCTCACTCTGTGTGTGTGTGTGTGTGTGTGTGTGTGTGTGTGTGTGTGTGTGTGTGTGTGTGCACGCATGGAGGGGAAAGTGAGTGAGTGTCCATGCATCGATGTATTGTATATTTATGTTATGCCCAGTCAACCAGGACAGTTGTATCAGGGCAATGGCTGAGAAAGGTCAGTTTATTTCATCAGTACATGACTGTACATTTTGTTTGCAATGTTTCAGCAGATGAAGTTGATGACGTGCTCTTGCATGTGGCTACCAAATTGCCGAAAACCATCACCGGTGACGTCCCAGCCCTGACCGATAAAACCTTCCCCACCACAATCAAGGGCAGGAAGCTGGTTGTTGTCTACTTCTATGTGCCATGTAAGATATGGTGACCTCTCTCTCTTTATGTGTCTCTTTCTTCCTCGCATTGTTGCTTTTCTTTCTTGATATTTTTTTTTGTGTTTGGTTACTATTGATGCAGAGTTGAGGGCTCTCTGCCAAGAACCAGGAGCTGTTCATTCTTTAGATTTGTTTAACGCTAAATTGTCTCTGGAGAGGTACTTTTTAAGGAGCAAGGAGAGCTAAAGCGAGGGAATCATTAAACTTGTGTCATCCGCTGCACTTACCAGCCTTACACCATACAGTTAGAAATCTGAAATAGAGTGCTGTTAGTGCTCGAAATACGTAACACAAGGACAACAACAAAGATCCGAGTCGCCTACTGTTTGAGGATGTACCTCTGGTGGAGTTTATGTACCTTGTACCTTGTATTTACGCACACGCCAGGTGAGAGTTACCATAGGTGACTCAAGTCTTTGTTGTTGTCCGTGTGTTACGTATGTCAAGCACTAATTAACGCACTTGTGTGTTGACCTTACCATTAGGTCAGGCTGGGTGGTGACCAGAAGTATCAAAGGTTCAGTCTTTTTAAGTATGTAGCAGATTGCAGAATTTCATTGTGGTTGTGACTGAGACATTATAACTCTTTCTTGGTATCATCTGCTGTTATTTTAAGTTTGATGCACTTGTGGATACCTTCCAGGAAGATACTGCACAGAATTCCATTTGCTTTTTATTTTAAGTTTGATGCACTTGTGGACACCTTCCAGGAAGATACTGCGCAAAATTCCATTTGATTTTGAAGTTTGATGCACTTGTGGACACCTTCCAGGAAGATGGTGCAAAGAAATTCCATTTACTTTTTATTTTAAGTTTGATGACCAAAGTCTTTGCCACAAGGCTGGCTAGAATTAAGTTGTTGTTGTTGTTGTTTGCTATTTTACAGCTCTATTCTCCGGTCCCGAGCAGACTCACTGCACTCTTGTCATATCCTTCGATTTTGAATAAGCGACTCTCCGTCACTTTTTATAGCGCCTTTTTGAATATCCAACGATGTGGTGTAACTTACAGCCCTACTTGGTGTTACGTCAGTGACTGGTGTTCTGTGAGCAAGGCCAGTTTGCATTTTACAAAGGCTGATATAAATCATTCAGATCATGTTACCACCGAGAGAAATCGATCTTTTATCATCAGAGTAAAGCTACTTACCACCCCCCCTCCCAACACACACCCCCACACACATACACCCCCCCCCCCCCCCCCCCCACACACACACACCATTCTCTTCCCATCTAAAACCAAAAGTGGAAGAGTTCAGCTGCGGGCCGGGGCATGTGTGCATCAGCAATGAAGATCGACCTGCATGTGATGAAGTTGTGGCTCAATGCAGAAAACACGTTCAATAATATTATTATGTTCCTCATGCACAAAGTGATAGATTGAAGCGTGTGTTTTTTTCCTTCTTCTTCCCCCCCCCCCCCCCCCCCCCCCCCCCCGTGATAGTGCAGACAACACTGTCATGACATGATAGAGCAGACAGCACTGACATGACGTGATAGTGCAGACAACACTGTCATGACATGATAGAGCAGACAGCACTGACATGATGTGATAGTGCAGACAGCACTGACACAACATGATATAATAGTGCAGACGGCACTGGCGTGATTGTTGCTTACATGCAGGTCAAAAGTTTTGAAAAAGTGAAGTGGTCAGCTTGCATACATGCATGTAACCCCCAAAATTCAGTACATGATGTAGATTTCTGACCCATGAATGCATCCTTCGATGTCTAAATGCATGCTTATCTCTGCCCATGCAGATGTAGTACTTAGGACCCTGGCTTTCGTACTTTCAGTTGATGCTGTGGGTTTGCTCTTCCTGGACCCGTATCAAGAGGCAGGGAGGCAACTGGCTGCCCTGAAGGGAGACGATCCACAGGATCACCCCCTGGTGCGCATCGACTGCTATGACTGGACGGACGTGTGCCAGAAGGAGAACATCACCACATACCCTGTGATACACATTTACAAGGATGGGGGCAACAGGCAGCAGTACCGTCATGCTCTGGACAAAGATGTGCTGGTGCGCACCATTCGACTGTAAGTGGGTGTGGGTCAGTGTCAGGGTGTGGGTCAGTGTTCGTGGGCTGGTGCCAGGGTGTGGGTCAGTGTTTGTGAGTCAGTGTCAGGGTGTGTGTCAGTGTTTGTGGGTCGGGGTGTGGATCAGTGTTTGTGGGTTGGTGTCAAGGTGTGGGTCAGTGTTTGTGGGTCAGTGTCAGGGTGTGGGTCAGTGTTTGTGGGTCAGTGTCAGGGTGTGGGTCAGTGTTTGTGGGTGGGTGTCAGGGTGTGGGTCAGTGTTTTGTGTGTCAATGCCAGGGTGTGGGTCAGTGTTTGTGTGTCAGTATCAGGGGTGTGTGTCTGTTTGTGGGTCGGTGTCAGGGTGTGGGTCAGTGTTTGTGGGCTGGTGTCAGGGTGTGGGTCAGTGTCGCTGTCAGGGTGTGGGTCAGTGTTTGTGTGTTGGTGTCAGGGTGAGGGTCAGTGTTTGTGGGCTGGTGTCAGGGTGTGGGTCAGTGTGTATCAGTATCAGGGTGAGGGTCAGTGTTTGTGTATCAGTGTCAGGGTGTGGGTCAGTGTTTGTGGGCTGGTGTCAGGGTGTGGGTCAGTGTTTGTGAGTCAGCGTCAGGGTGTGTGTCAGTGTTTGTGGGTTGGTGTCAGGGTGTGGGTCAGTGTTTGTGTGGCAGTGTCGGGATGTGGGTCAGTGTTTGTCGGTTGGTGTCAGGGTGTGGGTCAGTGTTTATGGGTCAGTGTCAGGGTGTGGGTCAGTGTGTGTGGGCCAGTCTCAGGGTGTGGGTCAGTGTCAGGGTGTATGTTAGCGTTTGTGTGTAGATCAGCATGTGTGTGTGTGGATCAGTGTTAGTATGTGGGTCAGTGTTTAGTTATGGGTCAGTGTTTGCATGTGTAGGTCAGTGTTTGTGTGTGGGTTGGTGTTTGTTGTGGGTCAGTGTTTGTGTGTGGATTGATGTTTGTTGTGGATCAGTGTTTATGTGTGGGTTGGTGTTTGTTGTAGGTCAGTGTTTATGTGTGGGCCAGTGTTTGTGTGTGTGGGTCAGTGTGTTTGTCAGTGTTTGTTTGTGTGTGTGTCAGTGTTTGTATGTGTGTCAGTGATGGTTTGTGTAGGTCAGTGTGTGTGTGTGTGTGTGTGTGTGTGTCAGTCAGTGTTTGCATGTGGGTTGGTGCTTATGTGTGGGTCAGTGTTTGTGTGTGTTGGTCAGTGTTTGTGTGTGGGGGTCAGTGTGTGTGGGTTGGTGTTTATGTGTGGTTCAGTGTTTTGGGGTCATTGTTTTTGTGTGTGTGTCAGTGTTGGTGTGTGTGCGTCAGTGTTCATGTGTGGACTGGTTTTCATGTGTGGGTTGGTGTTTGTGTGTGCACCTCGCCAGAATACTGGCATGAAAATGCTCTGATAGATACACATAAAGACAATAGATAAGACTTGTTGGTTCCTTCTCTGTTTTCTTCTGCCGTTAAAGGGAATCTGAACCAAAGATGCAAGTAGGTCTGAAAACATACAGTATGTGCAAAAAGGACCATTTGCAGGCTTTGTATGGTTCTCGTATCAATATTTATGCATCAGAAGTACTTCTTCTTTTTTTAATCCCAAATTTGAGCTCCTCAGAGTGCTGCCATTTTTGTTTACTCTTTACCAATAAAGAGCCCCCCCCAAAAAGAAAAAAGAAGAAAAAAAAGATAGATTTTGGACGTAATGTGCATTTTTGTAGTTTTTCTTTATTCTGCTCCTGTCAGTCAGGTGCATGTTACTTCCTGTCTGTCTCCTTTAAAGTGCAAATCTAGCTGGGTGAGGGTACAGTAACATTCCCTGTATGGAGAGTTCTTGCCATCATTTGCACCCCACCGACCCCTCCCCACCACCACCACCACCATCCATCCACCCCAACCTTCAACAGCCTATTACTGCACTATTGTTCCCTCATAAAGATTCTTTATTCTGGCCTGCGCTTCACTAGGATGGGTGTGCAGCATACAACAGTCTGTTAGGACGTACATTCTAGCTGGCGGGAGAAAAGCCTCCAGATGTTTGTTAATGCAAGTAGCTAAGAGGTATTGCCACTGCTGCCTGATGAGGATGAGTACAAAAGAGGAAGAAAGAAAAAAGCCGGTGCTTCTGTAGGCTTTTTTATTTATTTATAAAAACTTTTTAAAAAAAGAAAAAAGCCAGAAAAAAGCCAATGCTTCTGTAGGCTGTTTGATAACAAATAAAAATTAAAAAGAAAGAAGAAGAGAAACTCCATTACTTCTGTAGACATTTTAATTTAAAAAAATTAATAAGTAAGAAAGAAGAAGAAACAAGCCAACACTTCTATAGGCTTTTTAATAAATTAATAATAATAGAAAAATTGAAAGAAAGAAGAAGAAAACAACAACAACAATGCTTCTGTAGCTTTTTATTTCAATAATTTGAATAAAATCATGTCTGAGTGAGTGATACACTTTGTGAAGACTGCACGATGTAAGTAAGCAAGTCAGTAACTCGGCAGTTTACACCCAGTCAACCAGTACAGTTATATTAGGGCGATCTGCCTGATGCAAGAAGGAAAAACAGATTCAGCTGTGTTTTTGGTCTGCGTGCAGGTTGCAAGCGGAGCAGCCTCTGCTGCTGAAGACAGCGGAGGAGGTGGAGAGCTTTGTGGCAGGTCACTTGCCTGCCGAGGCCCACAAGACAGTCGACAACTTTGTGCTGCTCCAGCCCTCCAAGTCTCAGAAAGGTGCCGAAGGCAGTCACATAGCTGTCGACCCCTTTTGGGAGTAAACCTTAGTCCAGAGTTTGTGAACCTGTATTTCCCTTAAGCAGGCCAGGGCCTTTTGTTTTTTCGCTGGCATCAGTGGCATTTTGAAATCCAATCGGCACGTGCGGCAGGAGAAGGAAGAAGCAATGTTGTGCTAAATATGCATGCACAACTTCAAGTCTCACTTCCAGTGAGATTTCTTAGCCTATTGCACTAGGCCAGTCAGTGTGCATTTGGCGATGGCGTGTGTTGGCTGCTTGTTCAACAGTTTATTATCTTTTTGCTAAGTTTAAAACAGTAACAAAATCTCATGAAAATGATGTTTTCCTGTATCAGTTTTCCTTTATGGCCATTTCCCCCCCAAATAATGAAAAAAATGTATTTTATACTGGTAAACTGTATGGGTTGAGAGGTGTGCTGTCACCACATGTGACTGGTGACAGTATTGGAGACAAGATACGAATGCAGATTTGTTTCTGTTTTAAAGACAGCTAGAAACCAGTTATATTTACATTATGTGCATGCATGCACATATAATGCACTTAAGCAAATTGCATACACACACACAAACATACACTCAGACATATACACATGTACACAAACACACATGCATGCATGCACACACACACACACACACATGCATGCCACCTTGCACATGCTCACAACCACACAGAACACTCACAGAGGCACACATGCATGCACATACATGCACTCACACACACATACATGCACACATACGCACACATAACCAAACACAAGCATGTATGCATGCATGCACACACACACACACATGCACTCACACACACACATACACATGCACTCACATACAACATAATTTATACACACATGCACACATACATGCACACACACACACACACACACACACACACATGCACACACAAGGCTGCACACATGCACACACACACACACATGAGCACATACACCCACATTCACGCACACGTGTGTAGGAGTGTACATGCATATAATATTAGATGTTTGTTTTTCTGCTGCTGTGGATAATATTTTAGATTAAATTTCCACCAGAGAATGGGAAAGCAGTTCTCATCTCAAACTGATTTTCTGTTACAGAAGTGGAAGCTTTCAAGAGTGTGGTCAAAGCACTTGAAACGGAGATGCTGTTTGCAATTGTCGGTCCGGATGCCCAAACAAACATGTAAGTTCACAGTCGTTACTCGTGTTTTTACTTCCTCTTGTGTGATTTTGATTGTTACAATTTGATGTGTGTGTACATCTTCTTCATTATGCTGTGGGAATCCCAGCAACATTCCACAACTGGTGTGCATGCAAGAAAAGAAAACTGAATAAGACCTAGGGATGATACAGAAAAGCAGGCTAAAAACGTTTGGATAAATATTTGATTTGTTTGTTTGTTTTCATTAATAAGAGTTTTTTAGGCAACCCCCTCCCTTCCAGCCTACCCCATTTTGGAGTGGGTGGGGGGTGGAGGGAGCTTAAAGTTTTTATTATTTTTAAAGTGAAATAATGAGAAGAATGATTTTCTTTCAGCATATCAGTGAGAGTTTGTTTCTTACCATTCCTCAGCTGAAAACCCTGAGGATCTCCAAATGTTTGATGAGAATGTAGTGTGGGCATCCGATGCCCCACACCTGCACCCACTGTCATACATGCAAATGCAGCATCAACTGCCACACTCCCCACACCTGCACACACTGTCATACATGCAAGTGCAGTGTTGACTGCCACACTCACCACACCTGTACACACTGTCTACATGTAAGTGCAGCATTGACTGCCACACCCCACACCTGCCCACACTGCCATACATGCAAGTGCAGCATCGACTGCCATACTCCCCACACCTGCCCACACTGTCATGCAAATGCAGCATCAGCTGCCACACTCCCCACACCTGTACACACTGTCATACATAACATGCAAATGCAGCATTGACTGCCACACACCTGCCCACACTGTCATACATGCAAGTGAGCATTGACTGCCAAAATAATCCATCATGCACTAAAAAGTGCCAGAGTTCAGAATGTTGAAGCTGGACACTAATGGACACAAGATGGAAGCCTCCGGCAGCAGCTGATCAGTACGACTCAAGCTGATGCACATGACTGTTGCTTTTGCCGTTGACAGAGTACCCAAGGGAGGGGTGCTGCATGTGCGCCTGACGGACAAGCACCAAGCGTTTGAGACTTTGACAGAGAACCTGGATGCCGATTCCATTCACAGGTTCCTCTTGAAAGGGCAGTTTCATCTCCTGGTGCGTGAGCTTTTTTGTTGTTGTTGTTGCTTTCTCTTTTTCCATTGTCTCTTCTTCCTCTTTTACTTGTTAAGCAGTTTAAGAGTTTCACTTTTATTGTTGATTAGAGTATGCACTGATTTGACCCCCCCCCCCCCCCAAAAAAAAGAAGTGATTGAATAGTTGTGCATGGTAATAGGAAAGTGGAGGAGAGATATGGAGAGTTAGTGGAAAAGAGAGGCAGATTAAAAACAAAACAATTTTGAATAAGAAGAAAATCTAGACAGCTGAATGCTTTTTGTGTCTGTGTGATTATGCACACACATTCATGCTTGTGTTTTGTAGTAGGATGGTGTGTGTGTGTGTGTGTGTGTGTGTGTGTGTGTGTGTGTGTGTGTGTGTGTGTTGTGTGTAGTAACTTCTTAGCCAGTGTTACTCTAAACTCCATGTCATTGTCCGTATGTGCAAGTTTATGCAAGAAATTAACATTGTCATAGGTACTTGAATTCTGTTTGTGCATGCCCATGAGAGGCAAAGTGCTAGAAAATGACAGTTTCTGGTTGGTTCAACTCATCTGGAAGACTCTTCTTGGAAGGCATTAAATAATCACTTACTTTGAATTATGTGTGTGTGGGGGCTATCCTTTTTTTCTGTTTTTGTTTTCAAACAGGGGTGGGGAGGGATTGGTATATATGTGTGTGAGAGTATGTCTAGGGATGGGTGGAGTGAAAGTATGTGTGACAGCTAAGTTAAGTGTCAGAGAGTATGCTAGAATTGTTATATGAAGTCTTTTGAGTAATAGAGTGCAAATACATGACATTTAGGGTGTACACATGTTAGTTTTTGTGCGTATACGAAATCCTGCGTGCAAGAGATACAGATCAGTTAAAACTGACTATATGTATGGATGCATATACAAATGTATGTTTTTGTGACCGCAAATAAGTGTGTATGTGTTTAAAAAAATGTATATTTGCATTAATTTTTATCTATTTTTTTTATTGAGTTTTGGTATTGTTTTGGTGTAAATTGCTAATGTATGCTGTTATCTTGATAATTGTGAGATCATTCTAATGCTGCTTATGTGAAAAGACTTTGAAGAGAAAGGAAGAAAAACTGGAAGTGACTGCATCAGCAGCACACATTCTTTGGCAGGAAAAGGGAATAAGACATTCACACAAAAAAGCCATATGACTGAAAGACATTTTTTTTCCCCCCACAGCCTGAGCTGACTCATCTGAACTTCCCCGCACTGTACGCAAGGAAGCAGCCGTTTGGCATCCTGTTCTTTCATGCGGCTTGGAATGCTGATTCACAGCTGGTCGTGGTCAACATCATCAAAAGCAACACAGTCCCGGACCTCATCTTCTGCAAGATGTTAGTCACTTTGCTGGCGTGTGTGTGTGTGTGTGTGTGTGTGTGTGTGTGTGTGTGTGTGTGTGTGTGTGTGTGTGTGTGTGTGTGTGTGTGTGTGTGTGTGTGTGTGTGTGTATGTGTGTGTGTGTGTGTGAGAGAGAGAGAGAGAGAGAGTGTGTGTGTGAGAGAGAGTGTGTGTGTGTGTGTGTGTGTGTGTGTGTGTGTGTGTGTGTGTGTGTGTGTGATTGTGTGTGTGTGTGTGTGTGTGTGTGTGTGTGTGTGTGTGTGTGTGTGTGTGTGTTGTGTGTGTGTGTGTGAGAGAGAGAGAGAAAGAGTGTGTGTGTGTGTGTGTGGTGTGTGTGTGGTGTGTGTGTGTGTGTGTGTGTGTGAAAGAGAGAGAGTGTGTGTGTGTGAAAGAGAGAGAGTGTGTGTGTGTGAGAAAGAGAGAGAGTGTGTGTGTGAAAGAGAAAGAGAGAGAGTGTGTGTGTGTGTGAGAGAGAGAGAGAGAGAGAGAGTGAGTGTGTGTGTGTATGTGTGTGAGTGCCTGTGGGCTACATGTTTTAAAACTTAAGCCCTGAGGCACTTTGAAGTAAACTACTTATTATTAAGTAGTGCTGTTACTTAAAGGGGTATGGCATGAATTAGGAAATCACACTTGTTGTTGCTGTGGCATTTCCTGGCTGAACATTCTGTGGGCCCACCTGCTACACATATACGATTGTATATTAACAAATGCATTCCATCAGGAGAGAGGATTGCATGTGTGGCTGCTTTTTTCATACACCTGCCATATGAGTAGCCACATGTCACCTTTGGAGGATGTATCTCAACTCTGCAGGATGGATGCTGTTATGCAAAGAGCTTATCATGACAGAAGACAGACTCCACATAACATAACTATCCAGCACGTGTAGCCCCCCATATAATTATGCAGCACATGTAGGCCCCCAGTAACTATGAGGTATTATATGTAGACCCTCCTCTTTAACCATGTGGCACATGTAGCCCCCCCCCCCCCCCCACAAAGACAGTACACATGTAGCCCAACCCCACCACAACCCCTACGACAATGTGTACCCCCCCCCCCCACACACACACACACAAAGTCATGAGCACATGTACCCAACCCCACCACAACCCCTTAGAACTATGAGCATGTGTAGCCCCCCCCCCCCCCCCCCACACACACACACAAAGTCATGGAGCACATGTACCCAACCCCACCACAACCCCACAGAACTATGCAGCATGTGTAGTCCCCCCCCCCCCCCCACACACACACAGAGTCATGGAGCACATGTAGCCCAACCCCACCACAACCCCTATAGAACTATGCAGCATGTGTAGCCCCCCCCCCCCCCCCCCCACAAAGACATGTAACACATGTAGCCCAACCCCACCACAACCCCTACAGAACTATGCAGCATGTGTAGCCCCCCCCCCCCCCCAACAATGCAGCAAATGTAGCCCCCCTAACTATGCACCACACGTAACCCCCACTGACCCCCAATATGCAGTATATGTAGCCCCCCATATCTATGCACCACATGTACCCCTTATGCAGCAGATGTAGCCCCCCTCATACGCAGCACCACACTCTGAGCATCACTTTCTGGCACCTTCCTCCAAACTCTGCCAGATTTGGTTACGCTGCTGAAGGGGCATTCTTTATCTCCGCGCAGCTGTCCACCGACGTGGTCAGTGCCCTCCAGAAGGTGTGGGTACTAATATGACTGAAGCAGCCTAGAGCCCAAGCACCCATGTAAACATGAGACGCATCCACCCCGGGTAAAAAAAAAAAGGAAAGAGTTCCATCTCAATTCAAACAGTTGTGGTTTTATTTGTGCTGGTGTAAACTTTGTTGGGGGCTATAAATGACACGCCTTGTTTTATTTGAGTTGTTTGTAACAAACTTACTACTGTTTGAGCACCAGCGAAAAACTCATTAGTTGACAGTTTTCAGGACCCTATGATGTAACTAAATATGGCAGTGGTTGAAGGAAGGATGTCGTAAACCAGTGCTTGGAGTTTGATGCAGCACATGTAGCCATGGTGTCCTTGCTAGTGTCATGGTGTTGTGACACAGCCCAAGCCAAAGCGAATACCCTTGGTGAATAGTTTTTGTTTGTTTTTTGTTTCGTTTGACCATGACCTTCCACCCTAGCTTCCACTCCCTGTTTCAGGAGCATGGATGGAATCAACCCCATTGCTGAAGCTGTGCTGTACAACTACACCCAGAACATAAGCCTGCCATCGTTTGCTGTCGTCAACCACCAAAAGGTTGGCTAGGATATACTTCCCATTAAGAACCAGTGACAGCAATGCATTTGTCACATCTTTCTGCAGGTTCCTGAGAGAGTTGTCTACCTTGTGTATGTGTGCAAGTGGGTGGTGTGTGGGGGTGGGGGTGGGAGGGGGTGGGGGTAGAGAGGGAGAGAGTTTAACAAAGAGTGGGTGGAGAATGATTAATCCCCCCCCCCCCCCCCAAGAGTTGGTTGGGGATCATTTATTGCATTTATTGAACCATCCTGTCTTATCTTCTTAATAATCTGCATGATTCAAAGAACCTCAGGGTGAACTTGCAACTCTTTGTGTAACCTGCATTTTTTTCTCTCCAGTTTTTGTATGCTGGCAGATGATTGGATTTGTCATTTCTAGGGTGAGATGTTAGCGTGATTGTATTTGTCATTTCTAGGGTGAGGTGTTGGCATGATTGTATTTGTCATTTCTAGGGTGAGGTGTTGGCATGATTGTATTTGTCATTTCTAGGGTGAGGTGTTGGCATGATTGTATTTGTCATTTCTAGGGTGAGGTGTTTGTCCTGCAAGATGTTGTGCTGACCGAGGACACACTGTTGTCATGGTTACAAGATGTTCAAAACGGCGTGCAGCCACCTACAAGTAGGTCCTCTTCCACATTCATCATCAGCAACAAGAACAACAACACCCTTACCACCAGCGCCACTACCATTACCATACACAACAATTCTTTTGTTTAGTTTTTTTAATTTTTATTATAAATTATGTTTTTTGTTGTTTTGGTTTGTAAAACAAAAAAAGTGTTGTGTGTGTGTGTGTGTGTGTGTGTGTGTGTGTGTGTGTGTGTGTGTGTGTGCAACAAACAGAATCATCTCCATACATTTATCTTATATATTTAGAGTGATATCTTTATTTTTTGATTCCACCAGACTATGGACTTTTTGGTCCAGAGGTTGTGACATAGCTACTCCAAACAGTGGCAGAACCATTTTATTTGTTTGGTTTTTTTTTGCTTTTCTTTCTTTCTTTCTTTTTTCTTTCTTTCTTTCTTTCGTTTTTCTTTCTCTTTCTGTTTTTGATCTTGTGTTGTTTATCAACTAACACACCATAATGTAACTCAGAGTAGTGTGGTATTTGTTCCTGTTGTAGTGTAGCAAATTATAGTAACATGGTGTTTTTTCCTGTCATAGTGTAACACATATTAGAGTAACATGATGCTTTTCCTATATAAGTGTAACACAAACTGGAGCAACATTTTTTTCTCTCCTGTGAATCTAACACAAATTAGAGTAACATGATGCTTTTCCTATCTAGGTGTAACACAAACTGGAGCAACATGGTGTTGTTTTTCTGTCCAGCTGTAACACAAATTAGAGCAACATTGTGTTTTTTCCTGTCAAATTATAACACAGATTGGAGCAACATGGTGTTTTTTCCTGTCAAATTATAACATAAATTGAAGCAACATGGTGTTTTATCCTGTAAAAGTGTACCCCAAATTGGAGCAGCATGGTGTGTTTTTCCTGTCAAATTGTAACATAAATTGAAGCAACATGGTGTTTTATCCTGTAAAAGTGTAACACAAATTGGAGCAACATGGTTTTTTTCCCCTGTCAAATTGTAACATAAATTGGAGCAACATGGTGTTTTATCCTGTAAAAGTGTACCCCAAATTGGAGCTGCATGGTGTTTTTTCCCTATCATAACATAACAAGTCAGAGTAATACATGTTGTTTTTTCCCTTCTGTACCAATGACAGAGATACTGGAGAAGGGAGAGTGGAAGCCACCAGGTCGTCACTACGATTTTCTGGCAATAATGGACAAGGAGAAGAATAAGCAGAAGAAGGGAGGTCATGGCGACTTGGAGCCTGATACGTTTGGTAAAAGCACACATACACACTTTGGCACACATTAGCCAGTATGCGTACCATCTCTTCTCATCAACAAAGCTAAAAATCACTGAAGAAAATACAAGGAAACCTCTGTGATGTAGTGGTTTGCGTGATGATCTTACTGTATTGGTTGGTCTCTTGTTGGAACTTTTTGGAGTAAAGCTTTGTGTAAAAGCACAGCAAAACTTGACTGTCAGCACGTGTAATCCGAGACACAGTGATTAAGTCAGTTTCATGGGATGGATTTTGCCAGTTTGTTTGATTTTTTGTTGTTTTCTGCTTGTTTTTTAGTCTACTTCGTCGTTTGTTGTTTATTTTTATTTTTTATTTTTTAGTGTACTTAGTCGTTTGCATGTCTTTCATGGTTCTGTTTGTTTTTCAGTCTGCTTAGTTGTTTGCATGTCTTTTAAGGTTCAGACTGTGAGTCAGGTGACTGCGACAGATCCGGAGACAACGCAGTGGAAGGACTGAGCAGAGGTGAGGCCGAGGCTCAGGACTCTGATGTTCGCTCCAACCTGCTGGAACTCCAGCGTTCTCGCCTCTACTCCGGCAAAGACCGCAAGCTGCCGCTGCACCCTCCTGGTGGTGAACAGGGGGACAGGAAGTCAGTGCCGCATGACGAGTTCTAGCGTCTGCGGCTGTTTCTGGAACTATACAACATTGACTCATTCAGTCCTCAGCATTCAGGTTCAAACCTTATCTCTCCTCCCCATCTTTTGGGAGTAAAAGGAATCATGCTGCATTTACTACCATGATTTTTGACAGGTTGGTTTCACTGTTGATACTGTTGCAGAGAAGTAAAATCATTTGCGTTTTTATTGTTTTACAGTGTTGGTAACATTGCAGAGAAGTGATTTCTTTGTGTGCTGTTTTACAGTGTTGGTAATGTTGCATGGTAATGTTGCAGAGAAGTGATTTCTTTGTGTGTTGTTTTACAGTGTTGGTAACGTTGCAGAGAAGTGATTTCTTTGTGTGATGTTTTAGTGTTGGTAATGTTGCAGAGAAGTGATTTCTTTGTGTGTTGTTTTACAGTGTTGGTAACGTTGCAGAGAAGTGATTTCATTGTGTGCTGTTTTACAGTGTTGGTAACGTTGCAGAGAAGTGATTTCTTTGTGTGCTGTTTTACAGTGTTGGTAATGTTGCTGAGAAGTGATTTCTTTGTGTGATGTTTAACAGTGTTGGTAATGTTGCAGAGAAGTGATTTCTTTGTGTGATGTTTAACAGTGTTGGTAATGTTGCAGAAAAGTGATTTGTGTGATGTTTTCAAGGGTTCTTAATGTTGCAGAGAAGTGATTTGTGTGATGTTTTAGTGTTGGTAATATTGCTGAGAAGCGAGTTCCCTGCGTGACCATGATATGTTTTTGTTTTGAACCGCAAAGTGTGCTCAGAACAGTGTTGTACCATTGAGTTACGACAGGAGGAAGTGTGAATACTGGTGTCATTATATGCAGAGAGTGCAGCACTGGTTTCCCAGGAGGAAGTGTGAATACTGGTGTCGGTGTGTGCAGAGAGTGCAGTGCTGGTTTCCGAGGAGGAAGTGTGAATACTGGTGTCGGTGTATGCAAAGAGTGCAGCGCTGGTTTACCAGGAGGAAATGTGAATACTGGTGTCAGTGTATGCAGAGAGTGCAGCACTGGTTTCCCAGTTCTCTCTATGTAATGCCTGCATATTTTCTGATTTTAGCTTGTTCAGAGTACATGATGCAGCATTTTAAGGTGGAATTCATGCTGTCAGTACAACAGGTTGTCAAATAGGTATTAATCGGAAGAACACAGGGCAATGGACAATGGGCACACTGGGTCTGTGGAAACTACAGTTTCTTTTGCTAGTGCCAGTTTGTGTTTGTGTTTTGCTTTGACTTTGAGCCAACAGGCCTTGTGACAGCCATCGCTTTCATTATTCTGCTAATATTACTGTTGTGTGGTACATACCTTGTGTTTTTCTCACCAGGGGTCGTTATTACACATCTTGAGTTGAAAGATGGACAAGGGATCTTTAAAATGCACAGTGATTTCAGTGTGTGCTGTGTGATTTGCATACCTGCCATCATCAGACTTTCTCGTGTTGAAAGATGGACAGGGGATCTTTAACATGTGCAGTGAGCTGCTGTGTGTTCTTCATACCAGCAGTCATTGTCCATTCTCCTGTTGAAAGAGGGACATGGGATCTTTAATGCACACAATGATCTCAGTGTGACCATGCTGTGTGTTTTCCATACCTGCGATCTTTAACCCTTCTCATGTTGAAAGAAGGACATGGGGTCTTTAACATGCACAGTGATCTCAGCATGACTGTGCTGTGTGTTTTTCATACCTGCGATCATTAACCCTTCTCATGGTGAAAGACAGGCACAGCAATCTCAGCGTGCACTGCACAAACAAATGCGGAACAGATACTGAAGAATCTGTGCACATGTGTTGGCTCAGAAAAACAGAAAGTGTAACTGATCCAGCCTCAATCAGTAGGTAGTCAGACCCAGACTGCATGGCTACTTTAACTGGTAGGTAGTCAGACCCAGACTGCATGGCTACTTTAACTGATAGGTAGTCCGACCCAGACTGCATGGCTACTTTAACTGGTAGGTAGTCCGACCCAGGCTGCATGGCTACTTTAACTGGTAGGTAGTCAGATCCAGACTGCATAGCTACTTTAACTGGTTGGTAGTCCGACCCAGACTGCATGGCTACTTCAACTGGTAGGTAGTCAGACCCAGACTGCATGGCTACTTCAACTGGTAGGTAGTCAGACCCAGACTGCATGGCTACTTTAACTGGTAGGTAGTCAGACCCACACTGCATGGCAACTTTCACAGGTAGGTAGTCAGACCCAGACTGCATGGCAATTTTCACTGGTAGGTATAGTCAGACCCAGACTGCATGGCAATTTTCACTGGTAGGTATAGTCAGACCCAAACTGCATGGCTACTTTAACTGGTAGGTATAGTCAGACCCAGACTGCATGGCTACTTCAACTGGTAGGTATAGTCAGACCCAGACTGAATGGCTACTTTAACTGGTAGGTAATCAGACCCAGACCGCATGGCTATTTTAACTGGTAGGTAATCAGACCCAGACTGCATGGCTATTTTAACTGGTAGGTATTCAGACCCAGACTGCATGGCTACTTTAACTGGTAGGTAGTCAGACCCAGACTGCATGGCTACTTTAACTGGACTACCAGCGCAACTTGCTGATGATTCATCAGTGGACCCTGCCTGGTTTTGTTGGTCAGTGTGAACAGTTTGTTGGGGGTGGGGAGGGGGGAGGTGCTGGTGGAGACATGCTGCATTCCACTGTCAGAAAAACATACTTTGACTGGATCTGTTGAATGGCCTGCCTTTTTTTTTCTTTGCTTTTTTCTCTCCCTTGAAATTGATCAGAATTTCCTGTGGGAAAATTTCCTGTGGAACAAAACAGTTCTCAGACAAACATATTTGATTTGAAGTGTCAGTTAAAGCTGTATTTTATCTGAATGTTTAGTTTCGTTGGTTAGTGTGGACAGATTTGTTCTGGACAAATAGAGTACATTCCACTGTTGAAAAAAGTTCACAAGTGTTGGATAATAGAGGCGTCTCCTGTGCTAGCGGCTTAAGTTTCCACAGTGGAACATGGACAGTAAAGTATAAAAAATTTTTTTTTTTTTTTTTGTAGCATCAGGGAATGTATATCAGTACAGCAATTTTTTAAAAATTTATCTGTTGGTATTGTTAGATTAGGGAAACATTATCACATTCCACTGTGGAAGAAATCGGTTTTCATCACAGCTGTCTGATAATCATAGCTTTCCAAGGGAAAGTGACCTGAATTTGCAATTGTGGTTTAAAGTTGTTTTGAAACATTATTTTCTTTTTCAAGTTGTGCCTGCTGTCTCAGAAAAAGCACAGTTTATGGTATGTTACCATGGTGACCCAAAGCAGTGAACATGGAGTCTTGTTGCCTTTGAATAAAAACACACCAATATAGGTGTTGCTTTCTCTGCTGTGATGTTAGGTGCTCCAGAGAAATTACTCTTTGGTGCACCAGGGAAATCACTGTCTCCTGGTACAAAACTGAGCATAAAGAGAAAGCAGCCAATGACTGCATTTTTGTTGTTGTTGTCGTTCTGAAGTGATTTGTTGTTTATTTTGTTTGAGACAAAGTTTTTGTGATAATAGTGTTTAATGTTATTATTTTATGTTATGGTCCCAGTACCATTTTCCTGATGATGAACAGACCATTTTACTTTACTTTTGTTCTGTACACTATACTCCTGATAACTTACTGGGGCCTATTTTGTTTGTGTCTTCAAAGCAAAAGATAATCTCAGATGAATGAGGTTTAGTTTGAGCAGTCCTGGTTTGTGGGTGGTGGTGGTGGTTGCTGTCATGAATGAGTGTGTGTGTGTGTGTGTGTGTGTGTGTGTGTGTGTGTGTGTGTACTAACCATAAAATCCCATTGTTGTTGTTGTTGTTGAAGCTGTATTTATTTGTACAAGACAACAAGAAACGTTTACTTGCCAGAATTTGACATTATGTTATGTTGACTGTGGTTGGTGGAGGGAACGTTTGACACAAGTTTTGACTGGCTGCATAGACAAGAGAGAGAGACTTTGAAGTCTTTCTGCGTTAGAGAGAGAGAGAGAGAGAGAGAGAGAGAGAGAGAGAGAGAGAGAGACTTTGAGGTCTTTTTGGGGTTGTAGAGAGACTTTAAGAAAGAAAGACAAATTAATGATCCAGCACTTAGACACAAGTGGAAACACACTGGTCTGCTCACAAAGTATGTAGTGATTGAGAATCCTGCTAATAGGTTGGTGTATGTTTTTTTTCTTTCTTTTTTTTCTTTCCCCCCAGTGAAGTTGGAAATAAAAGTTTCAGGGGGCTGTCCATAGCTTGACCTTATGATGAATTTGGAAATAGAGGTTTGGGGAAAACTATCCATGACAGTCAGGCTGACAAATGCTTGAAGTTTCAATGAATTAAGTTACAGCAAACAAGTCTATGGATTCAGTGAAGTTGGATTTTGATTGATACAAGCATGAGACATCGTGAGTCAGGAGACTGAAACACATTCTGAACTGCTGTCAAGATATTGCACATTAAGCACTGAAATATTAATCAGTAAACATGGTGCTTAATGGCCGCATAATCCATAAGGCTTATTAGGGATGGGGAGGGGGGGGGGGGGGGGGTATGGAGGTGGGGGGAGAGGGAGTTTATATACCTATCGCTACTCTGTCACCACCAGAATGACTTCTGCATTAAGATGGGCAGCGATGAGAGCCATTTTAATGTTTAAAATATTAATCGTGTAGTTTCCTCTTTATATACTGAGGAGACTCACTCAAGTTGTCTCCTGTTTGCATCAATCAAAATTCAGCTTCAGTGAATCCACAGGCTTGTCTACAGTTGTTCAACTTTTGTGCATAATGAGCACAGTCTAGACTGCACACAGTTAACAAGGTGAGTCTGGACTAGATTTAATTGAGCATAATGAACGCATTTTAAATGAGAAGATTCACACATGATGAACATAATGTGAACTAGTATACATTTATGCCGGCTGAGTGTTGCCCTGTCAACCCCTATATTCATCACGTGAAACAGCTCAAAAGCAGATATTGCTGCTGTAGGCCACCAGTTGTGACATTTGTTTATTGTGAATTTAGCACACTGTGCTGTGAAACCAGATCAGAGAAAGTACCACACTTTCGCACCAAATATTCCAGAGACTGAAAATGTTCACCAGTGATCTCCCCTGATGACACATGCGCCTTAATCAGTTGGCATCTTTCATTTTGGGGCTTTTATACACAGAAAAGAAGAAAAAAAGCCAGCTCTGGACTAGACCATTCACACACACACACACACACACACACACACACACACACACACACACACACACACACACACACACACACACACACACACACACACACACACAGAGTCAGAACTAGACCAGTTGTGTATAATGAACTAGAAATTTTATTCATGTGGAAAAAAATGTGAACTAGTCCATGCATAACTAGTCCATGCATGCATGTTGTATACAGTCTGAGACCATTCATACACAGTTAACACATGCTGAACTGCTGTCAATATATTGGGTGTTGTGTGCTGAAATATTAAATGTGTAGTTTGCTCTTTATATTGTTTCATGCAGTGTAACGAAACATAAGTCTGACTTTAGTTTCTGAAACAAAGTTAATACTGTTTACTCATATTTGAGACAGCTGATTTTGTTTTTATGATGAACACGTTTTCCAGAAATGGCACGACATGGGCACTTGATCTCTGTCCGTTTCTTAATTTAATCAGAAATTGTTACAGATTTGTTTGCAGATGGTTTTTTGTTGTTGCGGTTGTTTTGTGTGTGTAGTGTTGTTGGGTGTGAGGGGCAGGGTGTGTGGGTGAGGGGGCTGCATATTTGTGTGTATGTGAGTGTTGTTTACTACATTTCTGGGGTGGGGGGGTGGGGGTGGAGAACACAGTATATTTTAGATGTAATGTTGTTTTCAATTAGCTGCATGCCTGCAAGTTAATTATGATAGAGAAGGGGAGGAAAAAAAGCATCCAGCTTTAACTCAATGGGAAACTCATGGATTTAGAACATAGCAGGAATGCTCAAGTGTATGTTACAGTGAACCGGTAAACAGAACAGGGTTGACACTTTACCTCAACTTCAAAAATCAAATAAAGTGACCTCACTCAAAATGAACTGATCAAAAATATGTGCTTTTAAAGAGGTCACCAAGCTACAGAATCTCGAAAGTCCTATTCTTTTGCTCATGTTGCAGTAGTGAGTTTTACATTTTGTGATTTACTTTTAACTTTTTGCCACTATTTGATATGAACATCAGGTTTGTTTCTCGTTTATGGGGTATGGTCATCATTTTAACAAATGCATCAGATTTCAGTCTTTATTGGCAGTCAGTTTTTTGTGAAGTAGATACGCTAGCTGACAGTATGATTGTGTGTGTTGATTGTTTTGATTGCAGAGTACTGCAATGGATTTGTCTTTTTTCGTGTCTGAGAGTTCTATGTCTGACAACTGAAGCATGAATGATCAAAGTTTTTGTGATGTAAACACAGGGTTTTCAGTGGTGGTTTTCTTTTTCCCGCTCTTTTCACTTCATTCAGCAGTTTGGGTGATGGACAGTGGTTTTATAGTTTAAAAGTCAGCTTGATTTATTGTTTTGTTGCTCACCAAGCTCAGATTGTGTGTGTGTGTGTGTGTGTGTGTGTGTGTGTGTGTGTGTGTGAGAGAGAGAGAGAGAGAGAGAGAGAAGCACTGCTTTGTTATTAACATATATATTGTTTAAATGCTAATA
>JABMCL010000438.1:0-10000 GCA_018857735.1 Alviniconcha marisindica | reverse complement strand
CTACGCGATCTTTAGTTGCGGGCAGTCCCGCCAATGATAGACGACTGTCTTACTCGTGTGAAATAAAACTCACCCCCGCACAGAACAATCCTTGAGTTTGGTGCTGATGATTACATCTTACTCGTGTGAAATCAACACCGCCCCCCCCCCCCCCCCCACCTCACAAAAGTCTTGAAGCCCAAGAAGACAGCCATATAGTTATGACATTTTGTCTGAATTCTGTCGGTCAGTTGTTGGCGCATGGAAATCGATACAAGTTCTTTCTTTAAGCTACCTTTGGTTACTTTTTTTCCTGGCTGTATGTGTACTAGACATATAAATCGTGGGGGAGGGGGGTTGGGGGGGGGGGTAGTGCGGTGGGGGGGGGGGAGGGGGGTCTGTGCGTTTCAATTCAATCAGTACTGCTCATATGCTGGCTCGATCCCTTTTTCCTAATTGTCACTGACATGCCCACATACTTTAACGGTGTCCCTCTGAATGTAATACATTGAGAATAATAGGCTGCTGCCATGTCCACACGGACGGTAGCTGACAAAGCGGAGTCAGGTCATTCATTCATTTTCTGATCGTACAGACTGTCACTGTACCGCTCCACCGAAAACCCGAGCATGTTTGTGCTACGTACGTGTCACCAGCCTTAACGAACGGATGCGCGCGCGGAACAGCCAGCCTTTGAGTTTGGTGCTCGGTTACTGTTCTAAGGGCGCTTTATGACACTCGGTGCTTGGGATCCGTCAATTTCCCAAGCGAGAGCAACAGTACGTGAGTGTGTGGTGGGACATATACGGCCAAGCAGTTCAACGTTTTAGCCGTGACTGTCGCGGCTGTTCCGTGACAGCGTCGCAGTCTGGATGAGGGTGAGAGCAAGAAGCAAGAGAGTACGTGAGCGCGATACGAGACGGGCCATGCAGTTAACGTTGTAGCCTTGATGGTCGCGTGTGTTCCGTGACTGTGTCGGAGTCAGGGCGGGAGCAAGAGCACGTGTTTTGTTTGAGTGTTGCTTAACGTCCACAGAAACCGTAGGCTTATTAAGGATGGGAGCCCAGGACGGCCACCTCGACTTTCACACAGCTCCTGAGCTCTGAGAGTACGTGTGCGATACGAGACTGAGACCATGCAGCTTTAGCCGTGACTGTCGCGGGTGTTTCGTGACTGTGTCAGAGTCTGGGCCAGAGCGAGAGTACGTGTGCGATACGAGACTGAGGACACGCTGTTCAACGTTGTGGCAGTGATGGTCGGGCGTGTCCCGTGACTGTCTCAGTCTGGGCGAGAGAAGGAGTACGTGTGCGATACGAGACTGAGACCAGGCAGTTTTAGCCGTGACTGTTGCGGGTGTTTCGTGTCAGTGTCGCAGTCTAGGCGAGAGCGAGAGTACGTGTGTGATACGAGACTGAGACCAGGCAGTTCAACGTTGTAGCCGTGACTGTCGCGGGTGTTCCGTGACAGTGTCGCAGTCCGGGCGAGGGCGAGAGTACGTGTGCGATACGAGACTGAGGCCATGCAGTTCAACGTTGTAACAGTGACTGTCGTGGGTGTTCCGTGACTGTGTCTCGGTCTACGCGTGCTTGTTGCCTATACGTGTTCTGCCGCGGCAAATGTTTTTTGTGAGTGCCACACGGATAAAGCCGCCACGAAATGGAACGGAAATAAAAGAACTGAAAATCTGGGGTGTCTTTATAATTATCTGAGGACATAATTCTAACTGTGACAAGTCAGAGGTGAGTTTTTTGTTTGTTTGTTTGTTGAGTATTTGTTGCTATTTTACCTACCATTTGATTACCTTATTTAAACGTTTGTTATTATTTGACCCCCCCCCTCCCTCCCCCCCGTTCCCCTCCTTCTTTTGTTTGTTATCACGTCTTTTATTGTTTGTTTGTGTGTGTGTGTGTGTGTGTGTGTGTGTGTGTGTGTGTGTGTGTGTGTGTGTGCGAGCGCACATGTGTGTTTGTGAGTCGCGGGGGGGGGGGGGGGGGGGGGGGGAAGCGGAATGATAAATAAGAGCCAGAATGTGACTATCCGATTTGCATGATCACATTCAGGGGTCTGTTGAACTAAGGCCTCATCAGTGTTAATCTCGGGCCTCCAGACCGATTAGAGAAGAGGTCTGGTCTGGCAAACGACTCTCGCCCAAATGCTTCGCCTGCAGAACTGACTTTTTGATAGAGACTATTATCACTCGTGCACCAGCGCGCCATCAACCAAATTTTAGAATTGTTTTCCGCTTTGGTGAGTAAGTAACTTGTGTGTTTTTTACGCCCAGTCAACCAGGTTACTTACTTACTTACTTACTTACTTACTTACTTACTTACTTACTTACTTACTTACCCAAACGCTAAACAGTTCTAAAATCCGGTTGATGTCACATTTGCATTTGAGATTTTCGAGCGACTTAATTTCAATCATATGATATACTAATGTGGCCAGAAAGGTTACTGAAATTAACCCAGTGTTTGATGTTTGTGTATAGTAATGCATGTTTTGTTTCATGTTTGTGTAGGAATTGATTTTTATGGCTTTGACTTGAGAAAAGGCTTACATAGATACCTGAGAAGAGTTTTGATGTACGCGCTTGCTTATGACGAAGTTTGATCGTTCTGGTGTGACCCTGTGCAGCTGACAGGAATCCAATTACAAACTAACCATCTGTTAGATCGTTCTGATATGACCCTGTGTGGGCGACAGGACGTTAAATTCCAATTACTAACTAGCTAACCATCTGTTGGATGGTCCTGCGCTGACCCTGTGCGGTTGACAGGACGTTAAATTCCAACTAACTGACTGACTGACTGACTGACTGACTGACTGACTGACTGACTGACTGACTGACTAACTAACTAACTTCTGTATGCTAGCAGAACCTGTGGATGCCAATTCAGAGTTTTTTGGATGTTGAACAACGTCACATGTGCGCATTTGTCGCAACAAAAGTTCACTTTGATTCAACATAGTTATAGAAACTTGACGCAACAGTTCAGTTCAAGGTGGTCTATGTGCGCTCGGAAAAGCCCATACCTTCTAGCCCGTCTCTCTGTGATTTCCCAAGTTGTCTTTGAAACAGTTCCAATTAATCAACACCCAAGGGAGTTAATTTAGCGCGGCGAAAGACGTCACACAAGCACAACAACAAAGACCTGAGTCGTCTTCGGTACTCTCACATGGCATGCGTGTAAATACAAGGTACATAAACTCCACCAGAGGTATATCCTTATATACCTTACGTACCGTTTAGTTCCAGTTAATGTTCATCTGATTGCCGGTGCCCCCTCCCCCCTTTCTCTCTCTCTCTCTCTCTCTCTCTGACTGCTTTTTTTTACTCTTCTCTCCTCTAGGCAATCGACGGTGTGCTATTTTGGGCGTTTATGCCAGCAGGTAGTGTCTCAAGCTCCTCAACACTTCAGATCTTTTGATACGCCAGCCACTCGTGATGGCTGCTTTCCCCGCCGGTCTATCTGCTCGGCAAGCAACCATTTCCTTTGACTCAGGCATGTCCAGGATCCGACAACTATACTTTTGTCGCCGAAAATCACACTGGCGAAAAAAAGAGAAGAACTTTGTCATTGCTACCCTGTATTGATTGCAGTCTTAACCCTTTCAGGGCCAGTGGTTCTGGAATGAAGCAGCTCCTGGCCCCAGCTTTTTATCCTTCTGACTGGCACCAAACGTACAGTCACTGCCTTTAAACGCCCGTAACTTCCTTATTTCTGAACCACTTCTTTTGCAATTGTTTTGCAGAATAAAGCAAAATGGTTCAAGTTTTCATCAGTTTAAGTCTTGCCGCACTTCTTTCATGATCAATTCTCACAAAATAGTCCCCTGATTTGGGCACAGAAATGTGACGTCAGCGGAAGCTTGGTGGGTATAGTATTGTGACATAGGCGTTGTAAGGGTTAATTTGTCGACAGTCTATTTGCCGAGCAGTTTGCGGCTAAACAAACGACGGTCTGTTCATCATGCGGTTTGCGAGTTGTTTACCAAGGAAACGGCGAGGGAGGACGGAGGCGCGGGGCGGGGGTGTGTGTGTGCATGGAGAGGGGGGGGGGGGGGGGGGGCGTCCCGCCCCCAACACACACACACACTTTGGACACGTAGGTTGCATAATGTTTCGGCGCAATCGTTTATATTTGTTGTGCTCTGTTTCACATGACCTAAGTCGGAAATGCTGTAATGCCATGCTCCATTTGCAGATTGCCTTTTCATTTACTAATGGAACTACTACAGTCACCAGTGAGGTGTAATCTGTAAAAGTCTGCTTTGCCTGCAGCGAGGCCTTCGTCTTATGCGAGACCTTGTTTGAAATGCAAACTGATCCTTTAAGTGTGTGCGTGTGTACGTATGTATGTGTGCGTGCGTGCGTGCGTGAGTGTGTGTGTGTGTGTGTGTGTGTGTGTGTGTGTGTGTGTGTGTGTGTGTGTGCGTGTGTGCGCGCGCGTTTCTCATATCATTTTTAAAAAAATCGTTTTTCACCGTTTCATCTCGCTTCTCACCTCATTTTTCATCGTTTTATCTTGGTTCTCATCTCATTGTTCATCGTTTTTCACCGTTTAACTGTTGTTTAAGTGTCGTTTTGTAGCTTGACAAAGAGGATTACCCCGACAATTTGCGGATTGTGTTTTTATCCTAATAAATAGCGTTCTTTTGAACCTTTTATGTGTTTGGATCTCGTATTCAGGCACTCCAGAACAGACCTTGCCTAGGACTACATCGTACAAATAAATTGCTCCTGCAATTAATAATAGCAGCAAGAACAATAGATTGTTGCAGTGTTAGAAGTAAATTTAGTTGTAAACGTTGCATCCTGCTGAGCAGTTTTGGACTTGAACCTGCATGCTGTGCCATAAAAATTGCATGCTGTGCCATAAACAGTATTACGTTAAAGGTCCGTGATGAACACAACTAGGTGAGCCGGCTTGACCCAGCTGTGTGGTGTTAAGCTGGTAAGCAGACAACGTCAGCTGATCGATCTCCCCCCCCCCCCCCCCCCCCACATCTCCCTACCTTCCAACCCCGCTTAGGCTCCCTTTTCTCTTCAAAAGTTGTGGTTTATGGACACTGTCTTGTGACTTTGCCCCTCATCATTAAAATGGCTCTCATAGCTGCCAGTCTTAACGCAGATACCATTATGGCAGTGACAGTGCAGCGTGATAGTCCCTCCCCCCACCCCCCACACACACACCTTATGGCGGTGATAGTGTAGCGTGGCAAGTCCCCCCCCCCCACCACACACACACCTTATGGCGGTGACAGTGTAGCGTGATAGTCCCCCCCCCCCCCCACACACACACCTTATGGCGGTGACAGTATAGCGTGATAGTTCCCCCCACCCCTCCACCCCATCCCCACTTTATGGCGGTGACAGTATAGCGTGATAGTTCCCCCCCCCCCCCCCACACCCACACCTTATGGCGGTGACAGTGTAGCGTGATAGTCCCCCCCCCCCCCCCCACATACACACACCTTATGGTCGGTGACGTGTAGCGATGTTATATCCCCCACCCACCCACCCCACACACACAACACACCCCTTGGCGGTGACAGTGTAGCGTGATAGTTCCCCTCTCCCCCCCCCCCCCACCTTATGGCGGTGACAGTGTAGCGTGATATCCCCCCCCCCCCCACATACACACACCTTAATGGCGTACAGTGAGCGTGATAGTCCTCCCCCCCACACACACACATACCCACACCTTATGGCGGTGACAGTGTAGCGTGATAGTTCCGCCCCCCCCCCCCCCCACACACACCCTTATGGCGATGACAGTGTAGCGTGGTAGTCCCCCCCCCCCCCACACACACCTTATGGGGGGTGACAGTGTAGCGTGAGCCCCTCCCCCCCCCCCACACACACACATACCTTATGGCGGTGACAGTGTAGCGTGATATCCCCCCCCCCACACACACACCTTATGGCGGTGACAGTGTAGCGTGATAGTCCCCCCAACACACCCCCCACACACACCCCTTATGGCGGTGACAGTATAGCGTGATAGTTCCCCTCCCCCCCCCCCACACTTTTTGGCTGTGACGGTGTAGCGTGATAGTTCCCCCTCGACCCCCACCCCCCCCCCACTTTTCATCGGTGACAGCGTAGCGTGATAGTCCCCCCCTCCCCCACACACCTTATGCGTGACAGTGTAGCGTGTTAGTCCCCCCCCCCAACCTTAGAGCGCTGACAGAGTAGCGTGATAGTTCCCCCCACCTTATGGCGGTGACAGTGTTATAGCGTGATAGTTCCCCACCCCACCCAGCCACCCAGCCACCCACCCACGCCAACCTCATGGCGGTGACAGTGTTATAGCGTGATAGTCCCCCCCCCCCCCCCCAGCCACCCATCCACGCCAACCTCATGGCGGTGACAGTGTTATAGCGTGATAGTCCCCCCCTCCCCCAGCCACCCACCCACGCCATCCTCATGGCGGTGACAATGTTATAGCGTGATAGTGCCCCCCCCCCCCCCCCCCAACGCCAACCCGCCCATTATGTCGGTGACAGTGTTATAGCGTGATAATCCCCCCACACCCACCCCAGCCACCCACCCACGCCAACCTCATGGCGGTGACAGGTTATAGCGTGATAGTCCCCCCCCCCCCCCCACCCCAGCCACCACCCATCCACGCCAACCTCATGGCGGTGACTGTTATAGCGTGATAGTCCCCCCCCATCACCCCAGCCACCCACCCACGCCAACCTCATGGCGGTGACAGTGAAGCATGACAGATTCCCCTGAGTCCCCCCCTCCCCCGTCCCCCCCCCTCCCACTGCCCCCCCCCCCCACCCCCCGGGATCTCGGCCCCCGCCAGTACCTCTCCGGAGACAACTCGTGTAACAGTGAGTGGAGGAAGGAAGGAACACAAAGCTTGATAAGAGGTACAATTCGACAACGCAGAAACCATTATGGCGGTGACAGTGTAGGTGATAGTCCCCCCCCCCACCTTATGGCGGTGACAGTTAGGTGATAGTCCCCCCCCAAACCTTATGGCGGTGACAGTGTAGCGTGATAGTCCCCCCGCCCACCCCCACCTTATGGCGGTGACAGTGTAGCGTGACTAGGTCCCCCCCCAACCTTATGGCGGTGACAGTGTAGCGTGATAGTCCCCCCCCCCCCAACCTTATGGCGATGACAGTGTAGCGTGATAGTTCCCCCCCCCCACACCTTATGGCGGTGACAGTGTAGCGTGATAGTCCCCCCCCCCCCCCACCTTATCTGGGTGACAGTGTAGCGTGATAGTCCCCCCCCCAACCTTATGGCGGTGACAGTGTAGCGTGATAGTCCCCCCCCCCAACCTTATGCGATGACAGTGTAGCGTGATAGTTCCCCCCCCCCCCCACCTTATGGCGGTGACAGTGTAGCGTGATAGTCCCCCAACCTATGGCTGTGACAGTGTGCGTGATAGCCCCCCGTACCCCCCCCCTCTCGCCACCTTATGGCGGTGACAGTGTAGCGTGATATCCCCCACCTTATGGCGGTAACAGTGTACCGTGACATCCCCCCCCCCCCGGACACCTTATGGCGGTGACAGTGTTATAGCGTGATAGTTCCACCCACCCACCCACGCCAACCTCATGGCGGTGACAGTGAAACATGACGGATTCCCCTGAGCCCCCCTTTGGGTCTCCTTGTGTCTTTGTATTTTGCGAACGTGGTGTGAGCCACGAACAATGAACCTGACTATTGCTTGTGGTTAATTTGATGGAGTTGTTCCATCCTGACGTCACTTCCAGATTTGCTGCCCACTCACTGAAGAAGATCAGACAGCAAACTGGGTCTTAAGCGTTTCTGTTAACTTGGAGAGCGTATTTTCAGTTTTAATTGTTACTGATGTTGCTTTTCGGATGCTTTTTCCTCCCCCATCTTTTCCATTAATCGCTTAAGCAAGAAACGGATACATGTGGGACTATTTAAGGAATAATCTGATTGCATACATCGAAGAGAAATAAACAGCTCAAAGGTAATGTTTCAAACTGATTGATAGAATTAATATCCAAGGGAAATAGACGTAGAGGATGTCTTTGTAAAAACCCACGCTTTAAAAGATCTCGGGCAAAAATGTTTTAAAAATAAAACAGTGCAACATCTTGATCGGTTTACATGCACAGCGGGCATATTTTTGTTCACACACACACCACACCCCACACACACACACACACACACACACACTGCACACACACTCGCACACACACACACACCCCACACACACACACACACACACCACACCACACACACACACACACACACACACCACACACACACACACACACACACACACACACACACAGAGATACAGATACACACAGACACACACACTCTCTCTCTCTCTCTCTCTCTCTCTTGTACTCACGCACGCACGCACACACGCACATATGAGAGCTGCGCGAGAGAGTATTACATTAGTCATTGTTCTTACTGTATTGTTAGCTAAAGACTGGGATTTTGTGTTATCTGTTCTCCTCTCACTGTGTGGCAGCTAGAATAAATAGGGCACGAGGACGAGTTTGGCACTGTCTCGCGACGCGAGGGCGAGTTTGGCACTATTGCGAGTGACGACGAGATTGGCACTGTACGCAACACGAGGCCGAGTTTGGCACTGCGTCGCGACACGAGTACGAGTTTGTCACTGTGTCGCGAGTTGAAGACGAGTATGGCACTGAGTCGCAACACGTGGACGAGTTTGGCACTATGTCCCGACACGTGGACGAGTTTGGCATTATCTCGCTACACGAGGACGAGTCTGGCACTGTCTCCCGAGTTTAGGAGGAATTTTGCACTGTGTCGTGAGTTTAGGACGAGTTTTGCAGTGTGTCGCGACAGGAGGACAAGTTTGGCACTGTCTCGCGAGCTTAGGACGAATTTTGCACTGTGTCGCGACATATGGACGAATTTTGCACTGCCTCGCGAGTTTATGACGAGTTTTGCACCGTGTCGCGACATGAGGACGAGTTTGGCACTGCCTCGCGAGTTTAGGACGAGTTTTGCACTGTGTCGCGACATGAGGACGAGTTTGGCACTGCCTCGCGAGTTTAGGAAATGTTTTGCACTGTGTCTCAGCATGAGGAAGAGCTTGGCAGTGTGTCGCTGCACCTAGTAACCCCTTTAGACAAACGTAAATCAATACCAACCGCTGTGGATTGCACTGTCACCCAGCCGCTCCCATCAGTTTCTCGCTGGGAGTTCCTTTTTCATCACTTCCTTTGTCCCTGATCCTTTTTGCAGATTCCTGCGACCGAAGAAGCAGCGAGGGCTCTAATTTTGTTCGAACGTTTTTAATATTTTTAATCCCATGCCCAGCGGTAGACAGGTCCATTCAGTCTCCTCACACAGAAAACCAGAAGATTAAAACGCATCACTGAACTTTTATATTTTATTTTGATGATTTGTGCTATACGGACAACAGGAGAAAGAAAAAAACACTTCTCTGTGTCTTGTGCGTTCGCGTGAGTGGATACTGCGGAAGCAGACATTAAGTCCCTTCAGATAAAAACCAAAAGGTGGCGATGGCGCGCGCGCGCGCGCGCGTGCACGCATGCACGCACACATATCACACACACATATCACACACAACACACACACACACAACCACAGACAACACGCACGCACGCGCAGCACGCACGCACGCAACGCACGCACGCACGCACACACACACACACAAACTTTGATGCAGGCTATTGTGTTGTAACCTTTTAAAGCCAAATTTGCCGAGCCGCACAGGATTACTGCCTGTCCGATGTGTCACTGTGTGTGTGTGTGTGTGTGTGTTTGTGTGCGTGTGCGTGTGTGCGTGCGTGCTGTGTGTGTGTGCGTGTGTCGTGTGTGCGTTGGGTGCCGCCGGCTGCTGTGTGTGTGTGTGTGTGTGAGAGAGAGAGGGAGAGAGAGAGAGAGAGAGACTTGACTTCAGATGGTTTATTGTATTTTGGCCATAGACCCATATACAAACCGCAAATACAAAACTAAATTATACACACAGACAGACAAATAAGACATACAAACAGAAAACACACGACCAAG
>JABMCL010003366.1:50000-70207 GCA_018857735.1 Alviniconcha marisindica | reverse complement strand
TAAAGTTTTGCGGTTAAAGTTCCTTCTGATATTTGTTCTCTCTTTCAGCTGATAGAACCCACTTGTTCTTGTCCTAAAGCAGAGAAGAGAGTGGCAGGTGTTGACCACAAACAAAGTCTACAATAATATACAGAACTTGTTTTTGCTTCTTTTTTTAAACTGATATACCCGTATGTTTTTGTGCGATTTCAACCCAGTTCCGTCGTCGTGCCCACCTTTGGGAGGCGAATCGGATGTGTTTGTTGGGGTTAGTTCCGGGGCCCGTGTTGATGTGCGGGTGTGTGGGTCAGTTCAGTCACTGGTGCCCTGCTTGTGCCCAATGTGTGTCGGATGTGATGAACTTTGAACTATTGAACCCGTTTTATCTACTTGTTCGGATCTCGTTGAAGTGAGAGAGAGCCACTTTGGAGCTCAGTCGCTGCGTGTGTTGTTCCAGGTTTCACCTGAAAGGATTTTGGACTTTTTGAAGGAAATCAATATTTCTGGAAAGATTTGGACTTCAGATTGCTTTTGGTTGTTTGTGTCTTGCTTCCCTTTTGGGTATGGTTTTGGAATTGTATGTGTGCCAGTTTTGACACAGGTACACATTTAAAAGCTAATATATACTGACAAAATGTGTATTTCCTTGATATAACTGCACTGGTTGAATGGGCGTAAAACACCAATTTACTTACTTACATTCTTTGTAAATACTATGTAGCAGTCGCTGTAATACGCAAAGCTATAATCTGAAACACTTCAGGCTTCCTAGGGAGAATAAATTGGTAATTAAATGTGTGCTTGTCAGTGGAAAGCAAATGTTGGAAAACAGTACCGTCTCACCATTAACCTTACATTTACAATCTGCCATGTGAAGGCACAAACACACTCAGACACAGCTGGCATACATGCACCAATAGGAAACATTGGTCAGGATTTAAAAAAAAGAAAAATAATACAAATTAAATGAACACTGCTGACAGACTACAGAAACAGTATACTTGTATAGTACATGTATAGACTATGTGATTTTGTTCTGAATCCTCTTTAAATAATCTATTTATTATGTTTAAATATAATGATCATTTGCTCTTCTTGTGCCTTCGTGTTAATTGTATAGCTGGATAATATAGTTTTTTATACTGGATCCAAAGGTAAAGAGAATGAATTTTCAGGCTGCAGACGATCCGACATCATCAAGGATGGTGACTGTTGCGAGGCCTGTGGCTCCTGTGGTTCCAAAGGATAGCTCCAGACACACTACGAGACGTTCCCGAACCATGACCTAGGTCAGTACCATTAAGATCAACATGTTCAGTGACCCAGACCTTTACTCAATTTTTCAGAGACTGACAAAGAGAACTTACTTCATGGACCAGAGTTTACAGATCAGTGTTGTTGTGGCATGCTTTGTTATTACAGGGATGTAAACCTGGTGAGCCTTCAGTAGCCGTTTTACAGGGATGTAAACCTGGTGAGCCTTCAGCAGCTCTGTTTTAAAGGAATGGAGAATGGGTGTAAACCTGGTGAGCCTTCAGTAGCTATTTTACAGGAATGGAGAATGGATGTAAATCTAGTGAGCCTTCAGTAGCCGTTTTACAAGAATGGAGAATGGATGTAAACCCGGTGAGCCTTCTGTAGCTCTGTTTTACAGGAATGGAGAATGGATGTAAACCTGGTGAGCCTTCAGTAGCTCTGTTTTACAGGAATGGAGAATGGGTGTAAACCCGGTGAGCCTTCAGTAGCTCTGTTTTAAAGGAATGGAGAATGGATGTAAATCCGGTGAGCCTTCAATAGCTTCGTTTCAAAGGAATGGAGAATGGATGTACATCTAGTGAGCCTTCAGTAGCTTGGTTTCAAAGGAATGGAGAATGGATGTAAACCCGGTGAGCCTTCAATAGCTTCGTTTTAAGGGAATGGAGAATGGATGTAAATCCAGTGAGCCTTCAATAGCTTTGTTTTAAAGGAATGGAGAATGGATGTAAATCCGGCGAGCCTTCGGTAGTTTTGTTTCAAAGGAATGGAGAATGGATGTAAACCTGGTGAGCCTTCAGTAGCTCTGTTTTACAGGAATGGAGAATGGGTGTAAACCCGGTGAGCCTTCAGTAGCTCTGTTTTAAAGGAATGGAGAATGGATGTAAATCCGGTGAGCCTTCAATAGCTTCGTTTTCAAAGGAATGGAGAATGGATGCAAATCCGGTGAGCCTTCAATAGCTTCATTTTAAAGGAATGGAGAATGGATGTAAATCCGGTGAGCCTTCAGTAGCTTTGTTTCAAAGGAATGGAGAATGGATGTAAATCTGATGAGCCTTCAATAGCTTCGTTTTAAAGGAATGGAGAATGGACGTAAATCCGGTGAGCCTTCAGGAGCTCTGTTTTACAGGAATGGACAATTGGGGGGGGGGGGGGGGGGGGGGGGGGGGACACAGAGAGAAAAAAAGCATCTTGTGATAGATGGAGAATGCATCTGCAGCCCCTCCTCGCAAGAGCAAATTAACACCTCACCTACCAACTGTATCGGAACTGCTGTTCCTATTGGTTGCTGTTTGGTTGCGTTTTGTTTTTTGGCGGTGGGGGGGGAAAGGAGTAGCTCAAACCAATTGACTGGCTCACATTCTGATTTTTGTGTTGCTCAATAAATAAATAAGTAAAATTAATTAGAGAGTGTTACTTTTCTAGCCTGTTGTGGGGTCTTTTGTGCTCGTTTATGTTTAGACTGAATTTTCTGATCTGACGGAGTACAATTTTACATAGCTGCAGTTGCGGATAATTTATGAAAATTGTTCTGTCCTTATGCTGCTAGGGAACTTTCCTTGTATTAACGCTGACAGACCAGAAGAGAAAGAAATGAATACTACAATGATATGCAGGACTTGTTTTCGCTTCTTTCTTTACTGATGCCTCCGTACGTTTTTGTGTGATTTCGTCCCAGTTCCGTCATCGTGCCCAGCTGTGGGAGGAGAATCGTAGGCATTTGTTGGGGTTAGTTCCAGGGCCCGTGTTGATGTGTGAGTGTGCGGGTCAGTTCAGTTGCCGGTGCCCTGCTTGCAGAACATTTTGGAACACTCCATGGAGTCCTTCCCATTCTCAATCCCGGTCAACAGCAAGGTATTTGCATAGGGCTTTTTTAGGGATGGCGTGATGCGGGTGGAAGGGTGTCCCTTGTGGTGCAAGAGTGCCAATGTTTTCATGCTGTCATTTTTAGATTTAGAGCCTGCACGCACACCACGACTCTCCTCCTCCTTCGCCCAGTGCCACCCCCCCCCCCCCCCCCCCCCCCCGCCCCCTTTCCCTGCATTGCCTCCCCAGAGGCTGGAACCACAGGTGTGGTGTCGACCCTGGCAACCCCAGCCTTTAATTAGGCCCAACCCTCCAGCCCCACAACAGAGTGGCCCACAGCCAGCTGATGTGGATCCCCCGCCCATCCCCCTCCACACAGGTCTGGCAGGATTTGATGCAAGCCTGGCTGATACCAGTCCACTGATTTTAGAAGGTAAATTAATACTTTGATTTCAGGCCGTTAGACATTGCTTTTGATTATGGAAAATAACCTGGAATTTAGAATAATGAAATGAAAGAACAGAAAAACAAAACAAAACAAAAATAAAGAAAATAATCTGATATTTAAAACGACAAAATTATAAAAAGGAAAAGGAGGATTATAGTCAATGGACTGGTACTGTGGTAGTTCTTTTTTATTTTTGATACGTCTTTGTCTGTCCTGTCTTCATTAGGTCACTCTCTTCATTCGTTTTCCATTCCCCCCCCCCCCCCCTCAGATACATACTACACAGGTCTGGTCTCCTTAAAGTATTCAGATGATGATGAAGTGATGCTTAATGTCCTCAGATGTCAGCTGACATATTAGGGACAAGCTGAGACCAATGCCGAAGCATGGTTCAATATAGCTTCACCGCGTCCACGGAAACTGTTAGGCTTGTTAGGACGGCCAGCCCAGGACGGCCACCTCGACTCTGACACAGCTCCTGAACTATGAAAGTATTCAGTAAGTAAGTAAACATGGTGCTTAACGTCCAATGAAACCATAAGGCTTATTAGGGATGGGGGAGAATATTCAGTTAGATGTCTAATATATTTAATTAGTGATTTAAAAAAAAAGTTGTGGGGGATGTGGGGAGGGAATTGCATTAAAGATCCTGTTCTGACACAGTAGACAAACAGCAACATGTTGCAGACAAACTCAGTATAAACAAAGATGGACTGCAGGAAATTCCACAACAGGCCAAAAAGGTCACCCTCCCTGATCAAGCAACAGGCAAGCCTACTGGGTGATTCAGGCGAGGTTGTTAACTCCCTTGACTTTTGCCCAGTATCGCTTAAGTCCCTTGGCTGCTTTTACTTCCGGTGCATACTTTCTTCACAAAGGAAGGCGGTGACAGTGAATTTGCAAAATTTGCCAACTTTAAAGGCATTTTGGAGGCCCGTAGTCATAATGCGTCTGGCAATAAGCAATAACTTGTTTCTCGTGCTATAGGATGCCCCAAAACGCATTTCTTCTACAAACTCGCGATCTTCTGGTCAGCAAAAAACAATGCAAAGACACTTTTTTTTTCCACGGTAATTTTTGCAACTGCAACAGTATTGGCATTTGTACTACTTCGCGATTCTAGGTTCAACTTCCACCGTTATAAACAGCGTGAAGCAACGCCTACTCAGAAATCGGCCCAGAAGTGCGCTGCGACCTCTCGCGACTTCTTGCGCAAAAGATTACAAAGCACATTCACTCTAGCAAATCAGCTTTGCTGAATCGCCCAACAGCGCTTACTTTGAGTTTTGGCTTTCTGATCCATCTGCCATCATCCTTTCCTGTCATTTGGAGAGGAAAAAACAAACAGAAGTACAAATATGATTGCTACATAGAGCAGAAAGTGACCCTGAACAAAAGAAGCCAAAAAGAAATGTAGTATAAAATTAATATGATAGCTGCATAGAGCACAAAATGACTGTAAAATGAAAAACAAAATAAACAAAAAACAGATGAACAGTATTAGTAATACAGGTAACAGAGCAGAAAGTGAGTGAAACCCCCAAAATGAATAGTATTAGTAGTACAGAATAGGTTATATGATAGCTACATAAAGCAGAAAGTGACTGTTGGACCAAATGCATCATATTTAACGACATTTGTGTGCTGAGAGTTCACCTATTTTCCAACCTTAAAAACAATTTTTTTATAAGCTTATTCTATCAGCTGTCTGAATACGTAATTTGGTGTTTTACGCCCAGTCAACCATTACGGTTATCTCAGGGCGTTACACATTATCTGTTAAAAATATGTCAGCTGTCCGAGTCTGCTGAAGACTATGTTTAGTCCCTGTCCCTTGTATGAATGGGCCCCCATCCCCGCATGAATGAGTGTGAATCTGTGTGAGAACGGAAGGTTTATCAAGTTGAACATGTATCATTATCATCATCTTCTTCTCTTTATAAATATTTTTCAGTTATAGTATTAATACTGATGATCACATTTATTATCATCATTTTCCTAAAAATAAATATTATATATTTTTCTGTTACAATTTTCTGTGGTGATTGAGAACAAAGAGTATATCTTTATTATCATGGAACTCTCCATTATTTCATCATTATTAGTGTAGGGGAGCGGGGTGGGGAGTTGAGGGATGTAGGGGAGCGGGGTGGGGAATGAGGGAAGCAGGTTGGAAGCATGGACGAAGAGTCACAAGTCAGAGGTTGCTACAACATAACTTTTTTTTTTGTACACCAACCAACCAGGAAACAGTGTCTGTGTTGGAAAAGACACAAGCAAAGAAACCATTCAGAACATGAAAGCAACTGTAAAGTCTAAACAACAGCAATTATATAAAGTAGTTTACCTGTAGGTTACTACAATACATGATGGTAACTGTGACAAAATGATTACTAATCAAGCACATAAATTGTGTGCATGACTTGCACTTAAAACCTGTATCTCACAGTGAGTATACAAGAGACGGCCACTCAATTAACTGATGAACTCCCAGTATATAATAGCATACAACAAAGTAACAGTGTCTGTGTGCATTGATTATATTCTGCTGTATGTCGTTAAATTGCAGTCAAGCATGCACTTTGTTTTGGACTTGCCACAAAAACCACACTAGTTTACAGTTGATTGATTTGTAGTATTTAACAGTTGATTGGTTTGTAGTAGTAAACAGTTGATTGGTTTGTAGTAGTTAACAATCAGCTGTCACTAAAGGGTCATCTCAGGATGAAACACAAGCCCTCAACTCGCAAATAATAATAGACATCTTTTATATAATGCTATTTTCTGACGTACACAAACCCTGTGCACTTTATGACATTCTCAGACATTTGTAAGTTTTAATTTTTTTTTGTATTTTTCTAATTTGTATTAGTATACCTGCTGGGGCTTTTTCATGTAAAAACTGTAGCTGCAAACAAAATATTAGGCATATTTCAGAGTGATGCTATTTAAGCAGTCTACTGATATTATGTAATATTGCATTGTTATATTTAATCATTTACTTGGCGTTAACAACTCTATGTGCATGTGCATGTGTGTATGCCAGTGTGTGTGTGTGTGTGAACAGAAAAAAAAGAAAACAAAAACAGATAAATAGTTTAGCTTTCCATCTCATTTTTCACCGTTTAACTGTTGTTTAAGTGTCGTTTTGTAGCTTGACAAAGGGGATTACCCCCCAAAATTTGCAGGTTGTGTTGTGTTCTAATAAACGGTGTTCTTTTGAACATTTCACGTGGTTGGATCTAGTAGGCGTGGCATGTAGTACTGGTTTCACTGAACAATACCAGACAGATCATTTTTCAACTGACGGGCGTGAGACCTGGGCCCCCCCTGGGTGGGCAGTTCCAGAAATCCAAACAGCAGGTCACCTGCAACACAAAAACACGTAAAAGGCACTGGCAGAGACAAATATTTACAGATGGAGGGGGATGCATTAACGTATTCACCTCTCCATTATTCATTCATTGGTTTGATCTCCACAGCTGTGATCAAGAACTGTGTGGGTGCTTACTTGAACTATGTTAATCATTTTAAGGGAGGTGGGGGTGGTTACGTAATTTCTATTCTACTTTTGTCGTCACTGTAAACAGAGCAGTAAAATTAGGTCACAGAACAGTAAAATGTATGTCCCCCCCCCCCCCCCGTTTAATGTATGTGGCTTAACTGGTAACTCTTACTGAAGGAACACTTGAAGCGACCATATGGAGTGATGTCCCCAGAACTTTCACCCCCAAAGTTACAATCACAAATCATTTTCATAGAAACGATGCCATGTTGCATGGCAATTATTCCATAAAGGACACAAAAGATGCCCGTGGGAAATGCTACACCTTCCATCAGTACTTCAGGTTGTTTTCAGGTCGTCTTAATCTAATGTTATCCAACAACAAAATGTTGACGTTTATCAACTGAGCCGATAGGTGTTGATCTAGATGCAACATTATGAAGTCCCCCACACTTCAGGACTTCAAACGTACGATCACCACCCCACGCATCATCTAACTCCAGCGCACACTACCCTCTTGTCACATCTAAACCAAAGGTTAGGTCCTAGTGTAACGTATGAAATCAATATCAAGAACTGCAACACAGCAAAACCATATGCCAAAGCATTCCAGGCTTCTTTATCTCCTCACAAACTTTCACTTCCAGCTCAACTGGTCTTCTTTTGTAAAGTGACCATCATACTGAAGAGTATGTCACTGTTTGGGGTTGCGCAATAGCTTATTATTTTTATTTTTTTATTTTTTTAACTGCACGTACAAAGAAACAGTGTTGAATGTCCCACTGGCTTCTCTCATCTCCGACTGACTAGACCAATCCGGCTACTGTTTACTGATATCCACTCCCATTTACTGTGCCAAGCTACATGTGTGTTTACACGTAAATCTTGAGCACATGCAACCAGCAATTTAGCATAATTGTATCCGAGACTGTAAGGCAATGTTCTTAGTGCCATAACTGACGGAGGCAAGCCAGCTGCTGTTTTTCTCCTCTTTTTTTTGGCTTCTGCTTCCTTTCAACTTCCTCCTACGTGAACAAGTCATTTTGCATGCCCCCAAAACCCCCCTTTCCCCCCCAAACCCACAATTGTAACGGCTGGGCCCCCCCTCAAGTGGGGGGGGGGGGGGGGGGGGGGGGGGGGCCCGCCCAAAACCCGGTTGTATATATAAAAAACCAGCGCCCAGGGTTCCAAGCTGGACAAATTTAACTAAGCCAAAGAAGGAACCACACTTTAGAGTTTTTCCCTTTAACTTTGGTCTCAGCGTGTGTTTGGGTTTTGGTGGGGGGTTTTGGTTTTTGGGTTTTTCATGATCAATACGTGATAAAATATAAAGGGAAAACCTATTTTCACTTTCAGATGTTAACGTTTCCATTTCTACCCCCTTTGGTATTGGTGAAATCCCCCCCTCCAGCTTTTTATTCATCAGATATAAAAAATCAGGTTGACCGGGATAATTCAGAAAAAAAAAGGGTAGAAGTCAGAAATTGACCATCGTTTCACCCCCAAAAAATGGGAAAACTAAAACATTTCTCTTAGATGTGGAAAGCACGTGGCCCATTTCTACAGTTCAAAGGACCCAGCACACCACACACACATCACACACTACTCTTCCCACCTCTCTTTCAACTAAAATTCAAGGGGAGAATGAAAGCCCCAAATTTTTATTAATAAAAAAACGTAAGTCACAACATTCATAAACAGACAAAAGAAGGGATTAGAAGGCAAAAAGCTTCGAAAACCAAATAGTAGGAAAAAATTTATCGGTTTCTCTTTCCCCTGGAATTTAACATAAACAACAAAAAAGTCAACACAAAATCATTTGTGGGGGTTACGAAAGTCTGAGCTACAAACCTTGAAAAGACAGTTCACAACCGGTGTATCATCAAAAACATCGCCTCATTTTATAATTTCTCGGGGGTCTTACACTGAATTTATGAAGAAAACTTTAAGGTATTTCCAAGTCTGTGGATGTGGAAGATGGAATACCAAGAGAATTATTTATGGAAAAGTCAAAAAGCTAATCGCGGACTATCGCGGAGTGGCATTTTCACAAATATTAAATAGAAAAGTCGAACCTGTTAATCGCGATACGCGAACAGGCTTTATCTAATCAATAAAATAAAGGAACTCCATTAGGAGGTTTAGATCAGGAATGGAAAAAATTGAGCCAGGCCCGGATAACGAAGCTGACCTCTCAGTCAGAACATCTGTAGCGAAACAGTTTAAGATTCAACACATCAATCATGAAATGAAAACAAGGGGTATAACTCATATATTTGAAACAACTTGTGGCTACCCCTGTACTTAATCATTTAAGCAAACGTGAAAAATAATAAAACATCAGTGATGCTAGATCTCAAACCATAAAAAGTACAACAATCAAACAACAATAAAACATCAGTCAAAAACTAGGCAGGTAAAAGATAGTCAAACCAACCTGCTGAATGTGGATTAAATTGAGCCAAAACACTAGTTGAGAATGAAAAACTTTGACTTGGAGACTGACCTGGAGGCTCGGCAAAGTGACTAAAAAAGGACACACGGTCCTTAAACTTCTGTGAGGGCAAGTGGTGCGGGGGATAAAAATGGAGGGTCTTTTATACCTTCATAAATACGGCATCAGTGGCCCAGAATTTCGAATAAAAGAAGAATTTGTAACAGAATAGGGAAGTCGGCTCTTCCATTCCCTTGCATGTACAGGGAGGCTTGTTGTCTACAGCTCGGTGAACTGACCACCACTAATTGGAACTAATCTTTCACACGGGAAAGGAGACTGCTGCACTCCACGACCGCACGAAGACCCAGTACCAACGAACTATTGACTGAACAAAAAACATTCTCATCTTTTCAACTTAAAAACTTACAAAGCCCTTTTCCCCAAAAGTCTGACTAAAGTTGAACGTAGACAAATAGTGCAGATTATTTTTTTTTTTTCCCCCTTTAATTCCTCACATGAAATAGGTGTTAAACAACAAGAAACTTACATATTAGATTTTTAAAAGCATTTAGTTTTTTTTGGGACCTATTCACAGTATTGGTAAAGTTTTAAACCCCTTTAAAATTTTTTTGGAAAGGAAAGAAGGGAAAGGGAGAAGAAAAAGAGAAAATGTGAACAACAAAGATTTGTTTGATTTCATTTAAAATACTTCGTCTGTGTTATATTAATTAGATATAATATACACTAGAAGTACAACACACATAGTCATAGTGAATGATAATAAACATTAACTTAATATGAATACACCTAACATTCTTGCTCTGTGTCACACTGTAATCCCCCCCACCCCCCCCCCTCCCCCCAATTTTTAAAGGTTTAATGTTGCCGGGGTGGGGGTTTGAATGTAGATTTTCTTGCCATGGCAGGTTCTTCATACTGCACTGACCGACTAAACACTGAACACCAACATTTACGGTCCGTGGCCTTTGTTTATTAGGTTGTAGTTGTTGTTATAGTTGTTTGAAAGTCTTTTTTTTCTTTTCTTAATTTTTCACCCTGTACAAGAAAAGAAGAAGAAAAATATCAGAACAACTCGCCAATCAGCATTATATCAGCCCTATAAAATAACAGCAATACTAGACAGAAGACTCCTTCAACAACCTTCCAGACAAACACTGGGAACAGAAAAATATCTGACACAAGGTAACTGCTGAAAACATCCAGGGCAATACATTCGCACTCCTACAAGGAATAATGTGGACCATAATAGATTTTCAACTATAATAGCAGGCACAAGGTTAAAAACCTACTTCACAGCCCATGGACCATGGTTATAACCCCCCAAAGAAATTAAATACAAAATAATGGGAAAAAATACATAAGAAAACAAGTAATTTAGCCATGAAATTAAACCTTCAGATACCATGAAGTATCAATTCACATTAAAAACACTGGCTAGATGCACATACCTTAATTTGATAAAGGCCGTCCCCAAAAAGTTGTGGTTAGGGCATGGATAGCTGATATCTGTGATGTAAAAACTTTTTCTTTTTTTTTGCATAACATTATGAATTACTTCATGATGACATCATAAGTATTTCTATTAGGAACTCAGGGGACAGAACTCTGTCCCCTAATAAGAAAAATACCAAAATCACAATTTTTTCATTAACTTAGCAGAACCATCCTCCTACCCTTTACAACAATATTTATCATGAACTGGTACACTGACAACCAAGACTACATTAAATTCTAATGACGAAATTCCCCCCAAACAACATATTAAATACAATTAATTATCACCACTCAATTCTTGACCTAGATCTAAATAAAGTAGATAATAATAACCTACTGGAAACATCCGGTCTCCAATAGTCTACACAGTCTCTGTGGACGTAAAACATTTAATGGAACTTTGCAAAATATCATTTTACTTAAAACATACATTTTTAAAGTTCAGAGTGTTCTAATGGAATGTGTTTTGCCCTGCTATAACTGTCATGGTTGACTGGACATTAAAACTATAACAATCCACGCCCCCACCCACCCACCCCCGCACACCATTCATACATATATATATATATTTATATGACTTAGTGCCAAAAGGTGCGCAAATGGGGGGTTTTTTTTTGCAATAAAATTGTTTTAAACACTTTGTCGTTGTTTTCTTTGGTGGTGGTTTAATTGGCAGATCACGTGGAAACATTTTTGAGCTCCAAATCTGGAACAGCTGGAGAAATTAAAAAAATTTAAAGTGAAAAGCCCAGAAATTGACCCCTGAAAACGGACACGCTCAAGGTGAGTGCTTTCGATGCTTTCTAATAATAGAATCAAAAAAATTACCTCAGTCACCGATTTCACAGAGGGATATCGTTTACACAGTGCATATAAATGATTATCACAAGTTTTTATTTTGGAGTTGGGGCTCCGAAATTCCCCCGGCGAAAGTTAGTGTGTTTAAAGTTTCAGACCAGCATCGCAGACAATCTAGTGAAGAAGGACTTTCTCTTTCTCGAAACTTTTTCCAGTCACTGTGGTCACACTGCATCAGGCCCAAGTTTTATTTTACTGCCAAATGTCTGGGTAGTTTTTAAAAATATTTTGCCATTCTTAAAAATTGTTCAATAAACAACTTTTAAAATTTAAAAAAGCAAAAGGAAAAAAAAATTTAAATTTTTTGCGCTTTTGCACTTTAAATTTGGTCGCCCCTTTTTACACCAGGTCAAATTGTTTTAGCAAAAAGGCCGGGGGGGGGGGGGGGGGGGGGGGGGGGATAAAATTTTTTTTTTTTTTTTTTGGGGGGGGAACGGGTGTGTTAATATTTTGGCCTAACGTTCAACTTTATTAAAAAGTTCATCAGAGATTTAGTCAAAATTCCGTTATACGATATTTAATTGTATATCTGAAACTTTTAAAGTATCGAATGTTAGCACCCAAATGAGTTTTGTTGCGTCGTCTAAAATTTGTTCTGATGCTTTTTAAAAATTTTTTTTACCAAGTTTCTTACAACAGAGGCAGTTGAAATCGTTTGGACAGCGATTGGTTATAAACAGTATTTCTGTTTTACTCTTTACATTTTTTGCTTTCCTTAACACTTCTTTTTTTTACAAACACGTCTTCAAAAAACATCATTATGGAGACAATTCGCATTTACGCAGGTTAAAGTCATCAAGTTAGATGTTTGAACATTACGATTACAACACGAGCTGTGGAAATAATAACGTTTGACATAATTATAGTGACCATGCCTGTCTGCCTTCCAGAGTTCTAAAAATGTAAGGTGCCGATCTTAACAGCATTATTCTTTGGCTGTGATTTTTTAATAAATATATTACGATATTTTCTATTTATTATTATTAATTCTTTCACTTTTAAGTTAACTGTTCAACTATTTTTGTCCTAGGCACCCGAGTCAACATGACCAAGAAACACATGGATGACAGGTTGCGTGTGTGTTTTCCTGTGACACCCAAAAGCAGAAAAAGTTGCACTCACTCTTACTTGCTCCATTTTCTCTTACAAAACACCTACTTGTTTGTTAAATAATAAGTATTATTTATTTTGTTATGAAAAATGAAGTACCGTGTCGTCTATTTAACATTATGCTATCCACTACAACAAAATTAATGCAGCAAAAACTGTTCACATGGAAATAGTTATGTCTTTATACTCTACGGTAATAAAAAGTTACTGATTTATCATTTTCATCAAGAAACAAACAGCACTGTACATCTTGTTGAAATAGTAATGTACGACATATTTCTTACTTCATTTGCCGTTTATGTCAAGAAAGCTTAAATTTGAGGAAAAAAATCATCAAATCTTCCTTGTCACATATTGTTCTATTAAAGGATAACTGTTTATGTTTCAAAATGTGTTGCTTTTTATTCATTTAAAAATGTTCAAGATTGGCTGTATGTTGAACGTTATGTATTGCAACAAACTATGCTAGCATGTTCTGTGTGACACAGAACAACAACAGTTTACTTGGTAATACTCATGTGGATCACATCTTGTAAGATCAGTTGGGTTTTCAGTTAACTGCATGATTAGCAGCACAGTGATATGGGCTTGTTGTAATGTGTAATGTTCAACATCTTGTCACAAATCACACTGAAAGTCAAATTTCTCAGGAACGAAGAGCAGCACTGCCTTCTCCCTTATTGGTGGATGACTTCACATGTGTTCATTCAAAAAATACATTACTCAGTCACATCCCGTCAACTTTATTTTCTAGTACCTCTGTCCTCTTTTCTTGCGCACTTTTTGGCACTAAGTCATATATATATATATATACACATCTCAAAACATACACGAGTGTGCATCCACACATCCACACACACTACAAATAAAACTTAACTTCTCATCAGTAACTTGACATTAATACCCAGTCAACCGTTCCTCATATACCACAGTGAAATAAGTGCAAAGGGAGGAGAAAGACGTACAAGCCTGACTCAGGTCACAGTCCTAAATACACAATACACATAACAATCAGGAACCTAAATTGTGCATCATTAAACAAAACACACTCCATCAAATCACAATTGATCAAAAGCCAAGGTCCTTGGTCAGTTTTATATAGATCTACGTTTTACTCAGTCTTAACTAAATCAGATGTGTGTGTGTGTGTGTGTGTGTGTGTGCAGTTTAATGGTTGTGATGAGTCTGAGTACAAACAAATCAGAACAAATTATTTTCACACAAGCACACACACCAAAAATCATCACACTTGGACACTAGTGACAGTCTAACAGTAACATACACACACACAGTATTTCAAACCTAATCAGCAACAAAAAGATCTTCAGTTAATAGTATGACTACACAACAATGTGTTGCACTCTACAACTACCCTCGCCCTGATATAACCCCCTGATATAACCGCACTGGTTGACTGGGCGTAAAACACCAACTTACTTACTACAACTACCCCCCCCCCCACCCCAAGCACAGCTACAAATACTCGCATTTTATGCTTAAAAATGCATGAGTGTGAGCACACATTAATGCCAAGATATACCTCAGTGAAGTACAAGTTCAAATAGAGAGAGAGAGAAGAAGAAAGAAGTTGAAGTCTGATTCACACTTTGAAATAAGCAAGATGCCTGAAAATTTGCATACCGTGTGTCCCTGTCAAAATAAATAAGCGTTCGTTTGAACCTTTTTGTGTTTGGATCTTGTTTTAACAAGATAGCAGTCATTCTGTTTCAGATTTATAAAATAAACAATACTCATAACATTGCAAAAGGTTACAACTAGAATCATCACGAGTTAAAACATGGCCCATCAAATAACAATTAAGCAAACATCAACATTCTTGGTCAGTTTTATATCACTTTTTTCTGAGTCTAAATTGATTCAGGTTGGTGTGTGTGTGTGTGTGTGTGCGCGAGCATGCATGCATATGTGTGAGTGTGTGTGTCTATCAGCTACCATCACACTGGGTAACCAATTTAACAGTTCTGATTAATACAAACCAATTTATTAAGGACAAACTGTTTTCATAAACTCTCTCACTCACACTCACACACACACACATACATAAGCAGCTGTTCAGCCTGTTAACAGAACATTCTACCTCAGTGAAACAATCAATGGTCTGGTTTAATTTGCCATTTATGCAGAATCAGTGACATATATATCATTATATGGCACGCTTTTAAAAGATAATAATTAATATTAATGATTATTGAGTGCATGCTATTCAACAATTAGCAATTAATCTACTGGACACAGTACAGTATGTCAAAATAACAGTCTTGCAAGTTATCATGGGCTTTTGCAAAAGAATATTGCTCTCATACTGCAAAATCTTGACCAAACTGCATTCATATGTACTATATTTAAATAATAATATGTATTGTATTAAATAATAATATGTATATTATATAACAGCAGTCTCTGTATGGCTAACTTGAACAAGTTCAAGTGATACTGATAATACTTTAATAGTTTATTGCCTGATTTTGACAGGTGCTAACTTGCTTTTAAAAGCAACAAAGTTCCAATTCTGATAACTTGCTTAGTTCTACAGATACACAAGTTTCAATAATGAATAAGTTACATACAGTTATTACAACAGTAGACCTGGTGTGTTTTGTTGCCTGCCTGTGTGTGTAATTGTGATGTGCCTGTGCCCGAGACATCAGTAAGTTGAGTTTGCAAGTGCCTGTTGTCTGCTTCCAGTGACCAGATGTATTTTTTCCCTTTTTCTTCTCTTTCTTTATTTACCCTGCGCATCGCACACCAAGTCAAATAATTGTCAGCAGTGACAGCTCACCTATCTATATATATATATTAAGAGAGAGATGTGCCGCTCTTCATCAGTTGATCCCTTAGGTGGCCACAGCCAGGTCGTTGCTTACACTGCCACTCTAAGGGTCTGATACGGGAGGAAAAATAAAAACAAAACAACAAACCCTGTTGCATTTTGCAATCTCCACTGTTTTTAAACCGTCTGCGGCTTGTTCTCCCCGGATTTTGTGGCACTGTGTTTGTGTTTAAATAAATGCATTAATCCGTGACGACCCAGTATAATGGTTCTATTTGCTTTACTATTGCGTAAAACTGTGTTCGACCCATGCTCGAATTTTAGCTTCAAAACTACGCCGTCCAGCCAGCAACCGAGCTTGCAAGCGAAGGTAAACACAAGGCTGGGGAACGGCTGGAAACGAAGCTTTTTTAATCTCTAAACAAATCAAGTTATTAGTTGCAGCTTGAGAACCAATATATGTGTACCATCCATGTAAAAGCAAATACTTTTGTTTAAAATACAAGTCGTCAAAATTAATATTTTGTTCGAGTTCAGACCTAAAGCTTGTAAAAAAAGAAAAAGGCTTAATGAGGATAGCGGCGTTACCTCGCAACTGCAAATGGCGGTTGTGTACAAAGACTACAGGCTCTACGAGAGTTCCGACCAACCAATTTCTGGAACTTGAAGTTTAATAAAAACTGAGCAACGATCTCACTGGAAAGGCAGCGCATGCATCCAGATGTACATGTTTACAGCTTCCCAAAACAGTTCGCCCATGTTTGACAGGCGCTTGGCCAGGTCAACTGGCATATCAGTTGACCGGCCGGCAGGGCCAGACCTTGTTTTGTTTAGTGCCAGACACTCCTAGGGACAAAAGGGCCTCTGGAACCAGGATCCTAGTTTAGAGTTAAGATGGTATGCCGTTCCCACAGAAGCACCTTCATGCAGTGTGTCATCATCTCCCTCTGACTGTCGGGTGCAAAGCAAGCGGCGACAGCAAGTCTTCGCGCCATGACAGATGCCGAACGTTCACGCGAGATTACATCACTGCATGTGCATGCGTGCAGCCTCAACGTGGGTTTGCAGCACGTGATTTCCGCGGCGGCCCCGGCCTGCTCGGCCACTCGGCTCCGTTTCAGTCTAAGCAGTTGTCAGAGTTTTGCGACACACAAGCAGACCCGGGCAAGATGACCGACTCCACTGACAATGGAAACGTTAATTTTTATTTAATTAAACCAACCCCTTCCATCAATGATCAAAGACTGATTAGACCAACAAAATTCAACGACTTCCGCACAGCAAAGACCCATCCGGCTGAGCCCCAACTCGAAGTACTGAACAGCACAAGAATCTCTCTCTCTCTGTCCGCACCACCACCGACTGGAACCACCTCAGTGATGACTGACTCGATCGCCAAGTGAAAGCCGCCGCCACTGACGCTCTCCGGCGAGGCCGACTACAAACACCATCTAACGCGCGCACGTACTGCGGGACAGGGTAAAATCCAAAAAGACGGTCAGAAATTCCTGGACCGTTTTAAAAGTTATTTTGGGTCACAAATATCATCACAATCATTAAATGAGATCCATATCTGCCGATTACAGCCAAAATCCGCAACAAAAGGCGAGTTTTTTCCATATATTTTTGTCTTTGTCAGTTCGAGTCGGCGCATGTTGCCCTTTGACCTAGTTTCCGAGTAACAAGGTGAACGCTTCCTTAGTGCCGATTTTGGCAAGACGGCAATCGTACTCACGACTCAACGTTCTCAGATTGCAATTTTTTCCGTGGTTTTTAATTGCCGTAGATTGTTTAACGAGGCCGCTTACCTAGCAGCACTTCGTCGGCTTCGTTCGCCATTTGCAATCCGTGACGCCAACTCGAAACAATCAAAGACAAAAACATATGAAAAAAAATCACCTTTTGTTGCGGATTTCGGCTGTAATCGGTAGATATGGGCCTCATTTAATGATTGTGATGATACCCAAAATAACTTTTGAAACGGTCCAGGAATTTCCGACCGTCTCCTTGGATTTTACCCGGCTTATTATTTATTCCTAAAAGTTAGGTCCGGCCGCAACGTACATGAAGACGTAGCGCCGGCTACTCTACGCTTCTTTGCTGGCGACCCGCGACCTTACCGCCAGTGATCGAGTCCCGACGGCGCTCTGCCACTGTGCCGCCATCGCCGCTCCCACTGACGTGCAAATCATGTGCACGGCCACCACGCTGACTTTCCCGCCAGGTCAGTCTAACCGATACTGAATTAACTATCATACTAGAACAGATCTAGGGAAAATGTACTCGCCAATGGGACGAAACAATAGTACACGAGAGCTACACGAAACAATAGTACACGAGAGCTACACGAAACAATAGTACACGAGAGCTACACGAAACAATAGTACACGAGAGCTACACGAAACAATAGTACACGAGAGCTACACGAAACAATAGTACACGAGAGCTACACGAAACAATAGTACACGAGAGCTACACGAAACAATAGTACACGAGAGCTATCGACAAAAATGGCCTTCTTCGGGTGCAAGACGACAGCAAAAGAAGAAGGAAGCAAAGAAGAGCACCCGACATCCGAGGACATCAAGCCCCACATCATCATCATCACGGTGACACGCCTGGACGGACTATGGATGAACCGATCATCATCAGCACCTTGAATCACACGAGTTAGGCCTGCTGTTGCCTATACTGACACTGGATCAAAAAGACTCAGTTCCGCTACTCACCACGGTGACAAACTCTTGCCGTCTTCGCTGACACTGAACCGAAGTACCGACGCTGCACTTTACTGACACCCAAGAACCGTGTGACGCTGCAACACCGTCTGTCGCTTCGCAAAACGCAAGAGACCGAATGCAGAAAATTGCACCTTGGTTTGGTAGGAAAACTAATTTGCATAGTGTTTCACTTTATTTATTTAGGGGGGAGGGGGTGATATGTGTTGGGCTTCGCGCTTTGCTGAGGACTTTACCGTGACTGACAAAACCAAACCTGCCACCCCTTTCCGATTAGACTCTCCCAAACGGCCTGCTGGACAACTTTTCAAGGCGACCCCCCCCCCCCCACCCCCCACCCCCCCCCCCCCCCCCCCCCCCCCTCCTCACGTTTATCACGTTTATCACGTGCAGTTTGACCACAAACTCATTCGACGGAGTTCACCTCGTCGCTGTGAACTTTATTTTCGCTCTTGGTATTGGAAAACAACAACAACAAAAACAATCCCTCAGATCATCATACTTATGATATATAATTATTGTAGAATGATGTCAGCTATTTCGGTTAATCAGGCTGGGACTGCTTTTTCTTAGCTGTTTATTATCTCCCTAATACAACCGTCACGTTTGACTGGGCGTTAGTTCTCTGCAGTTAGAGCGGCAGTTTACCGCTCGCTCGCTGAAATTGTGGTACCTCAGTTGGATCTTGGACTGTTATTTGAAAGAAATCCAATATTTTAAGAACAATTTTAACTTCTGGTTACATTTGATTTTGGATCTCATTGGTTACCCACCTTTTACACTGACCTAGCTGCTTTTAATAGACAACATACTAGTTTTAATTTGTAGACACTTATTTTGAACATGTACTGTGTTCACAGAATATGTTTCGCCCTGATAGACTCGTCATGGTTGAGTGGGCGTTAAAAACCAATTATCTATCTTCCCGCGTAGTTCAGCGGTGTATTTCTTCAGTATGGGGCGGCATTTGTTTTGTTAACTGACTTTTGAACTGTTCCAACAAACTGAGAACAACCGATAGGCCTACACAAAACGTGTGACACTGACTGACGAACATTATGCACCAATGCACACACTAATGTACTCAGTCTTTGTTCAAGTCAACTATACTTCTTTATTCCATTCTGTTTTAAGTTGTGCGAGTTTTGCAACATACAAGCAGACCCGGGAAACAAACAAACAAACAACAACAACAACAGCACACACACACACACACACACAGGGTGGTGGTGATGGTGGTGCATTTTTTCTCGATATCATGTCAGTAGAGAAGAATTAGCGATTAATAAATGTGGAGGTTGAAGCACTGGAGAGAAATCGTCCGTTGTACCCACCCTTCCCTCCTCAAAGCCAAGCAAACGTAGGGCCGTGGTGAGGGGTACGAAAAGAACAGCATCACAAACAAAAACAAAACGTGCCTGCGTACGTGTGTGTGTGTGTGTGTGTGTGTGTGTGTGTGTGTGTGGCGTGCGTATGTATGAGCGTGTGTGTGTGTGTGACGAGTGTGTGTGTGTGTATGCGTGTAGTGTGCGTGCGTGCGTGCGGGGTGTGTGTGTGTGTGTGTGTGTGTGTGTGTGTGTGTGTGTAGTGTGTGTGTGTGTGTGTGTGTGTGTGTGTGTGTGTGTGTGTGTGTGTGTGTGTGTGTGCGACGTGCGTGCGTGCGTGCGTGCGTGCGTGCGTGCGTGCGTGCGTACTAAAGCAAAAAGAAGGTGCCTATTATGTGACGGTGAGAGCTGAATAAAAATTGACAGACTCATAGTGAGAGA
>JABMCL010003366.1:30000-32500 GCA_018857735.1 Alviniconcha marisindica | reverse complement strand
CTTTATCTGTTTGCCTGCCTGTCTCTTTGTCTGTCTGTTTGCCTTCATCTTTGTTCGCCTGTCTCTCTGTCTGCCTGTTTGTTTGCGTGTCTGTATTTCTGTCTGTCTGTCTCTCTGTCTGTCTGTTTGCCTGCCTGTTTCTCTGTCTGCTTGTCTGCATGTCTGTCTGTTTGACTGCCTGTCTCTTTGTCTGTCTGTTTGCCTTCATCTTTGTTCGCCTGTCTCTCTGTCTGCCTGTCTGTTTGCGTGTCTGTATTTCTGTCTCTGTTTCTCTATCTGTCTGTTTGCCTGCCTGTTTCTCTGTCTCAGTGCTTGTCTGCCTGTCTGTCTGTCTGTTTGCCTGTCTGTCTGACACGTGCGACTAGCCAACGCACCAGGACCGACTAGAGCTAGGCCGGTTGCACAATGCAGACGGAATGGATTTCAGATATGAACCACTTCGAAATATAATCTGTTTCTGCATTCTTTCCGTACTCTGCCTGTGTTTGAGGAGATGGCGGAACTGAAGACGGCGGAGTTACTGTGGACATTGCCAGCAGTCGTTGCTATCTGTGCTGGCAACGCACTGACAGGAAACAGGCGGCAAGAGATAGACAGGGAGGGAGGGGGAGAGGGGAGGCGACAGACAGACAGGGGGAGAGACGAGGGGTGGGGGTGGGGGGCAGAGAGAAGGGAGAGATATGGGGGGGGGGGGGGGAGAGAGAGAGAGAGAGAGAGAGAGAGACAGAGACAGAGAGACAGAGAGAGAGAGAGACAGAGACAGAGACAGAGACAGAGACAGACAGACAGACAGACAGAGGGGAGAGATGGGGAGAAAAAGGGAGACTGACACTGACACTGATATATTTAATTGAACAGGCCAACGGTCCCTTTCAATAGGGGGGGGGGGGGGGGGGGGGGGAGAGAGAGAGAGAGAGAGAGAGAGAGAGAGACAGACAGACAGACAGACAGACAGACAGAGAGACAGGCAGACAGACAGAGAGACATTGAGAGAGAAAGAGACAGCCACACAGACAGACAGACAGACAGAGAGGGGGGTGGAGAGAGAAGGCCATCTCAAGTGTCAGTATCCGCCATGTCCTGAAACACAGGCAAGTAATACGCAGTGAATTTAGAAGCAAAGTTATGTCAAAGTAGTTCACAATTGGAATTATTGCGTCTGTGTTATGCAGTTGGTCCTGATGCCTTCGCTAGCCGCACATCTCTCTGTCTGCTTGTCTGTTTGCTTGTCTGCATTTCTGTCTGTCTGCTTGTCTGTTTGCTTGCCTGCATTTCTGTCCGTCTGATTGTCTGTTTGCTTGCCTGCATTTTTGTCTGACTGCTTGTTTGTTTGCTTGCCTGCATTTCTGTCTGTCTGCTTGTCTGTTTGCTTGCTTGCATTTCTGTCCGTCTGATTGTCTGTTTGCTTGCCTGCATTTCTGTCTGACTGCTTGTCTGTTTGCTTGCCTGCATTTCTGTCTGACTGCTTGTCTGTTTGCTTGCCTGCATTTCTGTCCGTCTGCTTGTCTGTTTGCTTGCCTGCATTTCTGTCCGTCTGCTTGTTTGTTTGCTTGCCTGCATTTCTGTCCGTCTGCTTCTGTGTTTACTAGCTTGCCTGCCTTTCTGTCTGACTGCTTGTTTGTCTGTCGGTTTGTCTGCCTGCCTGCTTGTTTGCCTGCAGGCTGGTCTGTCTGTCTGTCTGTCGGCTTGTATGTCTGTCTGCTTGGTTGCCTGACTATCTGTCTGTCTTCTTGCTTGCCTGCCTTTCTGCTTGCTTGCGTGTCTGTGTGTCTGTCTGTCTGCTTGTATGTCTGTCTGCTTGCTTGCCTGCAGTTCTGCTTGCTTGTCTGTCTGCATGTCTAGCTGTCTGCTTGTATGTCTGTCTGCTTGCTCGCCTGCAGTTCTGCTTGCTTGTCTGGCTGTCTGGCCGTCTACCTGCTTGTCTGTCTGTGTCGGTTTGTCTGTCTGTCTGCCTACCTATATGTGTGTCTGTCTCTCTGTCTGCTTGTTTGCATGCCTGCCTGTCTCTCTGTCTTCTTGTTTACCTGTCAGTCTTCTTGCATATCTGGTCCCCCCCCCCCCCCCAACCCCTCATCTTCTAGTAATTTGGACTATGGAGGTAAGTTGCAGAAACCCAGCAGCAAAATAGAGTTGTTCGCTGTTTAGACTTCACAGTGTTGTTCGCTGTTTAGACTTCACAGTGTTGTTCGCTGTTTAGACTTCACAGTGTTGGTCGCTGTTTAGACTTCACAGTGTTGTTCACTGTTTAGACTTTATAATGTTGGTCTCTGTTTAGACTTTATAATGTTGGTCTCTGTTTAGACTTTATAATGTTGGTCCCTGTTTAGACTTCACAGTGTTGTTCGCTGTTTAGACTGTGAAGTGTAAACAGCGAACAACATTATGAAGTCTAAACAGCGACCAACATTGTCAGTAAAGTCTAAACAGCGAACAACACTGTGAAGTCTAAACAGCGACCAACATTATAATGTTGTTCGCTGTTTAGACTTCACAGTGCTGT
>JABMCL010003366.1:15000-22500 GCA_018857735.1 Alviniconcha marisindica | reverse complement strand
ACTGACAAACGGATACGGCTTGACTCAAAATTAACCCAAATGTGTCTTCAACTGAGCATCAGGGCACTCTAAGGTGTATAGTGCCTGACTGATGGAAGCGGTTCGATTTTGAAACGGCAAACGTTAAGCATTGATCAACGGATGCGGTTTGTTTTTGAAACGGCAAACGTTAAGCATTGATCAACGAATGCGGTTTGATTTTGAAAATGCAAACGTTAAGAATTGATCAACGTATGCGGTTTGAGAAATGTCAAACTGGCAACGCCATACTGACTAATCGACGGATACCATCTCTCTGATCAAAGCGGACCCTCCGTTCACTGCCGCTGTGTCAGACCACTACACCAGAAGTGTCAAACCGGCAACGCCACGCTGACTGATCAACGGATTCTCTGTCTGATAAAAGCAGACCTTCCGTTCACTAACGCTGTGTCAGACCACTATACCAGAAGTGTCAACCTGATAACGCCACGCTGACTGACCAACGGATTCTCTGTCTGATAAAAGCAGACCTTCCGTTCACTAACGCTGTGTCAGACCACTACACCAGAAGTGTCAAACCGGCAACGCCACGCTGACTGATCAACGGACACCGACTGCCCGATCAAAGCGGACCTTCCATATACTATAGCACTGTGTCAGTCCGGGACTCTACCCGAAGGATGAGACAGCTGGCAACAGCAAGCATTGATCAACGGATATCATTGGACTGATCGAAGCATAGACCTTGGGTTTAATTATACGTCTGCTACAAACTTCTACGCTTGAAGTGTGAATACCTTTATTTGACTGTCGGACTGTGCACTACACCTGGCGTGAGGGCGTGTTGCTGATCCGTTACACCTGAAGTGTGAACACGTTTAGTTTTAGCTGACTATGTGCCAGTCATTCACACCTGACGCGTGAAGACCTTAGTTGACTATCTGCTAGTCTGTTACACCTGGAGTGTGAAGACTTTGGTTAACTCACACACACACACACACACAAAACACACACACACACACACACACACACACACACACACACACACACACACACACACACACACACACACACACTCACACACACACACACACCACCACAACACACTCACACACACACACACACACACACACACACACACACACACACACACACACACACACACACACACACACGCACGCGCGCGCGCGCACACACACACTCACACACGCACGCACACCACACCACACCACACCACACCACACCACACCACACACCACACACCACACACCACACACACACACACACACACACATTCACACATACACATACATCTTGCTTTGGCCATCATCACGAACCAACCACAAACTGTATGCGAGCGACAGGAAAATATCCCACCGACAAACTGATACGTCTTGACCATAATCAGGGGACGCCACGCACGACTTTCAGGACGCCCTTGTAAGAGTAAGTGATTTCCTTGTGTGATCTTCATACTTTTCCTGTTCGTCAGACTTTCACTGTTCTGTCCTTGTGAGTGCAGGCTTAGTACAAGCTGACTTCATTTGCGGTCTAATTGTCTAATGTGTACAGGAAGCGTGCGATACGTAACGTAACGTAACTGCTTCTTCCCCTTTGGTTTGTTCTAGTCACTCCCGCTAGCTCGGGACGTTTCGGAGTTTGTACTGATTGATGAATGTGTTTTGTGGAGTCTTCCTTTGACCCTCTTGAACTGTAGTCGTGCTTTCACAAAGTGCTGCAGTTTTGTGTGCTCTTTTGCTAAATGAACTTTCAGTCGTTTGAATGTGCCTGAGAGTGTATCTTGAGAGAAAATAGTACGAGCCCCCCCCCCCCCCTCCCCCCCACCCCACCCGTGTGTGTGTGTGTGTGGTGTGTGTGTGTGTGTGTGTGTGTGTGTGTTGTGTATTTGATATATGAGAACAGTGTGTCAAAAACTACTTTATGACTTAAGAAGCTAATGCAAGGATTGAATTAGATCGAATATGTCCGTTTGTCAGCAGACTGCCGTACACTTAAGTAGCTGATTAAGTTTCCTGGAAGATTTTAATTTGTTTCCAGTTTTTACGCTCGACAGATATAGATATATATATATATATATATATATATATATATATATATTATATATATATATATATATATATTATATATATATATATATAAAATAAAATCTGCAAAGTTGCATATGCACAGCCTTTTTTAAAATTGTATTTCATACTACTGCCCCCTCAGGCCGCCCCCCCCCCCCCCCACAACACACACATACACACAAACACACACACACACACCACACACACACACACACGCACGCACGCACGCACGCACGCACACACACACACACACATAAGCACACACACACACAAACACGTAGCCCCCCCCTTCCACCACCCACCACGCACGCACGAACTCGCGCGCGCGCGCGCGCACACAACACACACACAACACACACACACACACACAAACACACAACACAAACACACACACACAAAACACGTATCCCCCCCCCCCCCCCCCACCACACACACCACACACACATACACAAGCACACACACACACGCACTCACGCACGCACACACACACACACACACACACACACACACACACACACACACACACACACCACACACACACACACACACACACACACACACACACACACACACACACACACATTTGATTCATTTTGATTGCCTGTAATGCGCGTTCTTTTCATTTAACATAAAACACCAGCATCATTATCTCCCCGCCTCCGCACACGAAGAGAAAATAATGCCCAGTTTGTTGACATTTGGACGACATGGCTTTCCCCTGCAGGGGAAGCAACTGATGACTCACGGTTTCCTTTCCCTTGTCGGAGCCACTGACGCCCAGACAATGCATGCACTTTGGTCTGTTGCCACAGAGGGTGGCTCAGTCCTATCAATTATACTGACGGAGAGGCGTATACAGCATGTCTGTCGTTGTTAACGTGCTAGCTGACGTCGCTTACGATCGCACAGACCGAGGGAGACAATATGTATCATCGGATGAACTGTTTTCTTAATTGCGACAGCGTGAAAAAAAGGACTGATGCGGTGAAAGTGTGGAGAAAAAAAAGAAGAGGATTGATTCAATGACAGTGTGAAAAAAGGACTGATTCAGTGACAGTGTAAAAAAAAGCACTGAGTCAGTGACAGTGTGAAAAAAGGAGTGACTCAGTGACAGTGTAAAAAAGGTACTGATTCAGTGACAGTGCGAATAAAGACCTGATTCAGTGACAGTGTGAAAAAGGTACTGATTCAGTGACAGTGTGAGGAAAGGACTGACTCAGTGACAGTGTGAAAAAGGTACTGATCCAGTAACAGTGTGAAACAAGGACTGATTCAGTGGCAGGGTGAAAAAAGGACCGAATCAGTGACAGTAAAAAACAAACAAAAAAACACTGATTCAGTGACAGTGTGATAAAAGGACTGACTCGGTGACAGTGTGAAAAAGGCACTGATTCGGTGACAGTGCGAATAAAGACCTGATTCAGTGACAGTGCGAAGAAAGGACTGATTCAGTGACAGTGCGAATAAAGACCTGATTCAGTGACAGTGCGAATAAAGACCTGATTCAGTGACAGTGTGAAGAAAGGACTGATTCAGTGACAGTGCGAATAAAGACCTGAATCAGTGACAGTGCGAATAAAGACCTGATTCAGTGACAGTGTGAAGAAAGGACTGATTCAGTGACAGTGCGAATAAAGACCTGATTCAGTGACAGTGTGAAAAAGGCACTTATTCAGTGACAGTGCGAATAAAGACCTGATTCAGTGACAGTGCGAATAAAGACCTGATTCAGTGACAGTGCGAATAAAGACCTGATTCAGTGACAGCGTGAAGAAAGGACTGATTCAGTGACAGTGTGAAGAAAGGACTGACTCAGTGACAGCGTGAAAAAAGGACTGATTCAGTGAAAGCGTGAAGAAAGGACTGATTCAGTGACAGTGTGAAGAAAGGACTGATTTAGTGACAGTGTGAAGAAAGGACTGATTCAGTGACAGTGTGAAGAAAGGACTGATTCAGTGACAGTGTGAAGAAAGGGCTGATTCAGTGACAGTGTGAAGAAAGGACTGATTCAGTGACAGTGTGAAGAAAGGACTGACTAAGTGACAGTGTGAAGAAAGGACTGATTCAGTGACAGTGTGAAAAAAGGACTCCCTAGTGTCGATTCTACAAGAGCGCTCTGGGTGGGCCTCGTTTTGTTTAAGATTTTTAAGGTACCTTAATTAAGTTAAAATGACACCGTCTCTTACAGTGTGTCCGAAAATGTCGCCCTGATATAACCACACTGGTTGACAGGACGTAAAACACCGAGTTACCGACATGCGTGTCCGAGAATGTGTGTTTGATGTGTTCTGCTAATAAGCCTGTTTTAGGTCGTTTTACTGGAATAAGCACAGCTGTGATCCAGCTTTTGTCTTGTGATTCAGTGGCTCGTGTTTTGAACTGGTGTAAAGATAATTTGAATGAGTCAATTGTCCTGAGATGGCTCTTTTTGCGGTTGACTCTGAGTTAAAAACTAGTTCTTCTTCTTCTTCCTGTTTTAATTTTTATATATATTATTATCTAAAGTATTTTCTCATAAGTGATATTAGACTGATCTTACAATTATCATGCTAACAACATATATCAGCAAGTTGCACCAATAGAAATGTATGTTAAAAAACAAAACGAAATACAAACATATACATTTGTGCCAGTATGCATACCGAAAATTAGTTTCACTTGATCTATATCTCCTACTCACAGGACCACATATACGCGCATACGCTAGCACATCCATGCGCCCTAAATGTCGTACACTCCCACAATGATACCCAAAAGATATTGTATAGAAACTCTTGCTTACTTTCTGACAAACTTAATTTAGCAATCACACAAACTTTCACTCACCCAACCCTATATATACTCTAATACTTATGCCAAGAACTAACTCACTTGTATACATCCGCGTGTGTGATGTCCAGTGTCTTGTGCGCTGCAAAACGTAGTAGCGTGAGTTCATGAAGTAATATCTCCACGGTTCGCTTGTTGAGGTAATTCATGCATAAATTAGCGTAGGCATTTTCTGCGATCTCTGGTTACTGCGGGCGATTTTCGTGTTAGACAACCCAATCTTCCGTCAAATGCGTGCAGTTTTGTACCGTTCTACAAACAATTGTACTGTGATTTAAAAAAGAAATGCTGTTGCTCTTTGTCGGAAACGGGAATCGACGGCGGGAAGGCCAGCTGCATTCGCAAATTCTCGCCCGTCCCTAGTTATATAACCTGCAGGGGAAAAAGTAGAAGAGGAAGCGTCCCTAATAGTCCGATGGTTTCTGTGGACTTAAAGCAACACAGGAGAAGGAGAAGAGAAGAATCCCAATAGCCTCGGTCTCATGGGAAGAAAGAAAAAGAAAAGAAGAAGAAAGAAAAAGAAAAAGAATAGCCGTACGGTCTCTATGGACAAAGCAACAAAGAAGAGAAGAAAAAGAAGAAAATTAAAATCCATGTAAGAACCAGAGAAGAAGAAAGAAGAAGAAGAACCTAAGCCACTTTAGATAAACAAAAAGAAGAAAAACCGTATTTAGACTTAAAGAACAAGAAAGAAGAAGAAAGAAAAAGAAAGTTTAACGCTCAGATAAAAAAAAAAAAAGAAGAAGGAAGAAAAGAATTTGGCGTACGGTCTTTACAAGCAACAAAGAAGAAGAAGAATCCTAAAGGCCGTAGGTCTCTATGGACTTAAAGCAACAAAAGAAGAAATCCTAATAGGCCGTACGGTCTCTATGATAAGCACAAGAAAAGAGAAGAAGAAAACGAACGAAGAAACGATTTTTTTTTTTATAACGGGGTAATGGAATAAGTACAATCTTTCCAGCCCTCGGGCAAAAACAAAAAATAAACAACAAAAAAATCGAAAACAAAGAAGAAGAAAAAGAAGAAAAAAGGAAAGAAAAGAAGAGTCCTAACAGTTCGTACGGTCTCTGTGGACTAAAGCAACAGAGAAGAAGAAGAAGAAGACGAACAGTAGAATTTCCCTAAAGTCCGTAGTTTATAACCTGAAGGGGAAAAAGTAAAAAGAGGAAGTGTCCCTAGTAGTCCATACGGTCTCTATGGACTTAAAGCAACACAGGAAAAAGAAGAAGAAAGAAAACAGACAGAAGAAGAAGAAGAAGAAGAAGATGTGCCTAATAGTCCATACGGTCTATATGGACTTAAAGCAACAAAGAAGAAGAAGAAGAAAAGAAGAAGAAAGAAGGAGAAAAGAAGAAGAAGAATTCCTAATAGCCATACGGTCTCTATGGACTTAAAGCAACAAAGAAGAAGAAGAACGAACAAAGAACGAACGATTTTTAATTATTAACGAGGCTAATGGAATAAGTACAAAGACATCAGGGGAAAAAAAAAGAAATAAATAACAACAACAAAAACAATCGAAAACAAAAGAAGAAGAAGAAGAAGAAGAAGAAGAAGAAGAAGAAGAAGAAGAGTCCCTAATAGCCCGTATGGTCTCTGTGGACTTAAAGCAACAAAGAAGAAGAAGAAGATGAAGACGAAGAAAAAGTTGAATTGTCCCTAATAGTTCGTACGGTCTCTGTGGACTTAAAGCAACACAGAAGAAGAAGAAGAAGAAGAAGAAGAAGACGAAGACGAAGTAGAATTGTCCCTAATAGTTCGTACGGTCTCTGTGGACTTAAAGCAACACTGAAGAAGAAGAATTGTGCCTAACAGTTTGTACAGTAGAAGAAGAAGAGGAAGAATTGTCCCTAGTAGTCCATACGGTCTATATGGACTTAAAGCAACACAGAAGAAGAAGAAGAAGAGAAAATTCACCGCTGTACAGAAGCAGTGAGAAGAAGAAGAAGAAGAAGAAGAATTGTCCCTAATAGTCCATACGGTCTATATGGACTTAAAGCAACACTGAAGAAGAAGAAGAAGAAGAAGAAGAAGAAGAAGAAGAATTGTCCCTAATAGTCCATACGGTCTATATGGACTTAAAGCAACACTGAAGAAGAAGAAGAAGAAGAAGAAGAAGAAGAAGAAGAAGAAGAAGAAGAAGAAGAAGAAGAAGAATTGTCCCTAATAGTCCATACGGTCAATATGGACTTAAAGCAACACTGAAGAAGCAGAAGAGAAATTCACCGCTGTACCGAAGCAGTGAGACGAGGGGACCGTAAGACGTACACGGGCAGGAGAAGAAAGAAGAAGGAGAATTAATTAGTTGTTCCTAACGGGACCATAGGCTATGGCTAAGACCGAAGCCGAGAGAGAAGAAGACCAGCAGCAAAACCCGCAGCCGTTGGCCCTTTTAGTCTTTCTCTCTTTCTCTCTAGAACTTCACTGTACCGAAAAGTGAGACGCGGGGCCGTGAGTGGCAGGGTGAAGGTGAGGGGGGCTGTGGGGGGGAGGCTATGACCGGCCGGCGCCAAGGCAGAGAGTGTGTTTTTTTTTTTCTTGTTCTTGTTGTCTTTTTGTGTTTTTTGTTGTGTGTGTGTGTGTGTGTGTGTGTGTATGCGGG
>JABMCL010000062.1:75000-83063 GCA_018857735.1 Alviniconcha marisindica | reverse complement strand
TGAAAAATATTAACAAAAGTTTCTTACCCCCAAATGTTCATGGGACTAAGAGAGTACAGAAAATTTTTTGTTTCACTGCATTAGGATGACGTCACGAAAGTTTATACTAAGTTCAAAAGTTAAGAAACCCTTTTACAAAAATGCACATTTTTGTTCAAACCTCATAAAACTCTTCCAAAAAAACCGGGAGGTGCGGGCTTATTCACGGCTACCTCCATAACCTGAAATCAGTTCACATCTCTTTTACCTGGTGGGTTTTTTTTCGCGGATTGGCATAGTAACATTCTGGCGAGAGGAGCTGGATGGTGTGTGTGTGTGTGTGTGTGTGTGTGTTTTTGGTGTGTGTGTGTGTGTGTGTGTGTGTGTGGTGGTTTGGTTGTGTTGGGGGTTTGTGTTGTGTTTAGTGGTGCGTGCGGCGTGGGGCGTGCGTGGTGGTGTTTGTGTGTGTTTGTTGGGGGGGTGGGAACTAGGGGGGGTGGAATTGGGTAGGTGAAAAAATGATTTTTTTTTTGATTATATATGCCGTTTCTCTTTCAACGGCACATGTAATTTTATTATTTTTTTGTGTGTGTATTATTATAATATATATAATTATATGACTAAGTGCCAAAAGGGGGTGCATGAAAAGAGGAACAGTGGGTTTAAAAAAAAAAGATGAAAAAAAGTAAAAAGAAGTAGGTTTTTAGAATGTTTACTATATTGGTAATCATCACTTCAAAGTGGAAGATAACGACTTTATTAGTTTTTGAGAAAACGAGCTTTAAAAGATGAAAAGTGTATTATGTGGATGTCAGGGATTGCGACACAAAAGGCTACTGTATGGCTGGTAAATTTTTATTTTTATTCCCAACCACTTTAAACAGATTAAGGATGTCCTCATAAGTATTTTCAAAAAAATTTATTGCAGCCTGACTTCTTACAAAAATATTGACATGTACTGTTTGTCGCAATACCTGACATCCGACATAATTAAATATTTTACCTTTTCTTTCTGACAACAAAAAACACAAAGTTTCATCCATTCTGCCATTCAGACATTCTAGCGTAGGTAACAGACACACTGGAAAGTCAGTTTTGAGGAATTTGTTTCTTTTCTTGACATAGCACAAAAAAATACACAAATGTCGAACATCAGCATTACAGCAAAGTATGACAATGTCATAAATGTGACTTGACAGTGCAATAATTATTGAAGATTCTACATTTCTCTTCAACTACAAATGTAAAAACATATATTTAAACACAGTGCTACATTCAACTTATGATTGTTGGCTTTGTTTTACTGCAGAATCATAAAATGTCGAACATCAGCTTGCGACAGTCATAAGACTTGACAGTACAACATTAAACTTTCTCTTCAGCTATAAAAATACACATAATGTAGTAAAGTAGTATGTACTTAGATCCAGAGTACTGCATGCAACTTCCTTTTTGATAGGCATTACATACAATTGGCTTGTAATTATAGCATTGAAACCCCTGTTGAGCACTTCTGACTGGCTATCTCATACTTCAGTCAAAACAACAACATTTAACAGAAGTCTAAAACACCATACCACCTCCTACAGTATAAAAAGAAACTGCACCTTGAATGTTTCAAGAGAAAGCACACCAAACAGCACAGCACTAAGAAAAAGAAAAACTCTTACAAACATGAAACAACATTGAATTTTGGTAGTCACACTCCAACTAGGTCAATCCAGTGCTTGCCGGGGGAAAACCCTGACTGGACCCTAACCATCATCAACACTACTTATTTGGGGGGGCATGGCATACTCCGAAGGTACAGATTTTGGAAGACGTGAACAAGAAGTCTCAAGGGTGGGCACAGCAGCCACATCCTCAGTGAGGTCATTCCAATCCTTGATTGCGTTGGGAAAAAGAATTTCCTGTAGTCAGTATGACACTTGACAGGAGGGCACTGGGTATAACAGGGAATGGGAATGATGGGCTTGTGAACTGGGATAGTACCTGTTATTCCTTGGTGTCGTGGCTATGGAGCCATGGTGATGGTGGAAGTTATAAAAGTTCACCAGTCTTGCTTTCCTGCACCTATGTTGGAGATATGGTCAGCCAGTCACCCATGTTTGTTGACACTGGATATCCTGCAGCATCTCTGTGGTGTCCACCATGCTGCCTTTTGCTGTACAGACTCTAGGCGGTTGATCAGGTTGTTGTTTGGGTGCCAGATAGAGCTTGCATATTCCAGGACTGGTGTGACAACTGCCTTGTAGGCCTTGCCTTTTATTAAAGAGGTGCTGATCTTCAGGGTTCTTCCCAGAACCCAGGGTCCTGCTTGCTTTGTTGGTGATGTTGATGTGTCTCCCAGGTGGCGTCTGAGGTCAGTGTGACACCCAAGAAGTGAGTACTGTTGACTGACTTGAGCATCTGGCCATGCAGAGCAGGTAGTGTTTCCTCTTGCTTTTAGTAACACTTAGGGTGTCACATCTGTCCGGGTAGAAGCACATGTTCCATCTGCTTTCTCATTACCCCTACAGAAATTGTTTTGATCATTTTGGAGTATTGCTTGATTTTAGCTGTGGAGATGGGGCACGACAGATGGCGTCATCTTCAAACGATTCGTCTGGAGGTAGGCTGTTGTGGCAGCTAGGTCATGAGTATAGGACAAAAATTCTGGGCCAAGAACACTGCCTTAAGGCACCTCTGAGTCCCATGGGACAAAGTTCGACTTCATACCATCAACAGACAGCTTGTTTATTCTCAGGAAGCTCTTGACCATGTGTTTGTTCTACCGGTGATCCCATAATGGGACAACTTGTGAAGCAGGCCCCAAGGTCTACCAGTTTCCCGCCTGAAAGTCATGGCGAGTTCATGATTTTTGTGATTAGGCCAAGGAGTTGGGTTTCACATTCATGAGCAACCAATCTGAAGCCATGTTGTTCAGGAGCTATGATGAGTTGTCTTTGTGCATGATGCTACTGATGACAATATGCGAGGGTCTTGCATAGTTGCAGATGACACTTGTGAAGGAAATTGGTCGAAACTTTTTTGAATGGTAGCATTTTTAAAGACAGGTGTGATAAGTGTGGTTCTCCAATCTTCAGGCACAGTGCTGCTACTGAATGAGGAGTTGATGATCAAGGTCATACTCATAGCGGGGGGAATTTGTCCTACTCCTGGTCATGTCAGCAGTTATTGGTCTGAAATAATAAGACAATAACAACCACCATGAGAAACATCAACAAAAATTCCTATTCACAAACATAATGTATCCATAAAATACAATGAATAATTCAATAAAATTAAAAGTATCAAACCTGAACTAAAACCAAAAAAAAAAAAAAAGTCTAGGAGTACTTACTAAACCATCAGTAAATGACTCTTAGTAGCCTTACAAAACTTAAACAAAAAGGTGTCAAATGTCATCAGCACCCTTTTGGGGTAACCCTGACGTCCGACCGACTTTAAACCTTAATTTTTTAATATTTTTTTTAATGTTATTACTGGCCGTCCCCGATTTCACAGGTCGATCTTGTCAAACGAAGCGCTATGCAATGTTGGGATGGCAACTGTCATATTTCACAAATGTCTGCACTGTGCAACTGGAAGTTAGTTTTACGCCACATGGTGATCGGACGTCCAAATTACAGCAAGAGCTCATGCTGCAATATAATTCTTCATTGCGATACTAGCACAACGTCAGCCACCGCAAATCTCCCCCTTGCTTAAAAACGACACTTCGTCCTACTGCGCTCTAACCTGAACACAAAAGATCATCTAAATAACTATTAACTAGCTGATTTAATAAAATAAACGGTGTAAAATTGTGATCGGACGTCAAGAATGGTTGGACGTCACCCCCACAACAATAATTGCGACGTACCTTTCAATGTTCGCAGCAGAAGATTCCTTCGACGCCATTCAAATCAAATGTGACCGGGAAGTGTCACGTGGTACCTTCGTGTTTGTTGACAAGTGTAAACCTATAATGTTTTGTTTTTCGCTCACAACTTGTTAGATAGTCGGACGTCATATCTTACGACAATATTTGAGGAGCGGCAAATTTTGTTAATGTAACAAAAGTTGTTTGGTTAAATCTTTTCAAAGCTGCCGAGTGATTGACCGCGAGTCTGATGTGCATATGACGTCACTTCCGCTCATGTCAAGGGTCAGAGTTGTTTTCAGTCTGTTGTCGAAAGTTCGGTTTCGTATTACGACACAGATGACGTCCGATCAAATAAAGTTCGATACGCTTTTTCAAAAGCATAATTTGTTTGGGAAATTTTTCTGATGCATGGATCTTGTAAAACGATCTTTCGCGAACATAACAGATGTGATAAATATAATTTTTTCCCTTGTTTTCTTTAACCAAACCACGCCGACAGAGACGGGCTCTGTGCCACTGTCCGCTTTTCGTGGTTGAATTTCAGCAGTAAAATCACACTTTAACGGACATATTTCCCAAACCGCTTCAAAATTTCTGCTGCTATTATTTCAACTATATCCTCGTTCATTTTCACACACATTCAACCCACACTAATGACAAAATATTTGTTTAAACATCTTTTATTCTCAGCACAACCAAGTCACCCATTGCAGACCCACCTTTTGGCACTTAGTCATATATATATATATATATATATATATATATATATATATATATATATATATATATATATGCACTGTTAGTTCTTATATATGTATTACTTTCATGAACATTATTACCTTTGATTATTTTGTTTTCACTTAGAAAATGTTGGAGAGTGTTGTAAAGCGCAGTGAGTTTGTGTACACCAGAGAATAGCGCTATACAAAAGTTATCTATTATTATTATTAAGATAGAAGGAAACATGCCCGACGTGTTTAAAAATTACCAGATTTTTGCCTTAATTATATGTCTGAGTAAAACAACTTAGGTTTAGGAGCCTTTAAATTGTGCTTTTCTAACCTCAGGCTGCCTCATTAATTTTCTTGAAGTTACTCTCAGAGATCTGTTGGCCTTTACAGTCTGTTTTGGTTTGCTGATAATGAATGATGCAAACTGGACCACAAGTCTTTTTTTTCTTTTTCTTTTCTAGAAGCCATTTTTTTTTCCAGAGTTTTTAAAGCTTTTTTATCCTCAACATCAGGACTGGACCACTGCACATGTTTAAGTTATTTAGTTCTTGGATTTGTACGTCTCGCCAACCGCACAACGTCACCCAGGACAAATCACAGTCACAGTTTCTTCACACTGGCTCTTGGTCTATTATTATTGGTAGTACTAGTAGTAAACAGTACTAGCGTGACGTCTGCATAAACCAAACCATAAATCATTAGTCTCAGTTTACTGCGCTTGTGCGGAGAATTAACTATGACACTGCTCATGACGTCAAATGGATGAGGTCACTGCTCCTCAGTCACAACCCCTCTCCTGCCCCATCGCCTTTCCACTGGCCATCCTGTTTCTGGATCGCCCGTCCCCCCTCTCCCATCTCACGTACACAGACAGACAGACAGACAGACAGACAGACAGACACACACACACACACACACACACACACACACACACACACACGCACGCACGCACGCACGCACGCACGCGACCCACTTCGTCATAGCCCGACCTTGTACAGGTGAGACGCAACGGTTTTACCTCCGACAAACTGTGACCATACTACGAAAAACTATAGCTGTAACCCTAACGAAACTCAGCTTACTGCAGCTAGTATAGAGCTATCACAACTTTCAGCAACGGTTCGTAGAGCGACCGAGATGTTATGTATATATATATATGTGTGTGTGTGTGTGTGTGTGTGTGTGTGTGTTGTTGTGTGTGAGAGAGAGAGAGAGAGAGAGAGAGAGAGAGAGAGAGAGAGAGAGAGAGAGAGAGAGAGAGAGAGAGAGAGAGTGTGTGGTGTGTGTGTGTGTGTGTGTGTGTGTGTGTGTGTTTGTGCGTGTGTGTGTGAGTAGTGTGTGTGTGTGTGCGTGTGTGTGCGTGCGTGCGTGCGTGCGCGCGCGCGCGCGCGTGTGTGTGTGTGCGTGTGTGTGTGTGTGTGTGCGTGTGTGTATGTGCGTGTGTCAGTGCACGTATGCTTGCATGCATGTATGCAATTCAAGTCTTCCTCGGCTTTGCCGTGTCACTCTCATTACCTCCACCAGTTAACTAGTGCAATGCATTCTAGTCATAGTGTGGCCCAGCCGTTTGGCTGGGTTTCAAGAGGCATACTGCTGCTTGCTGATCAGCCTAAACCCGCCGTGGCTTGGGCTGCATGTGGCTGTCAAGAAAACACGCTGACACCAGCAAGAACACCAAGGCTGCAGTTGCATGCTGTTACTAGACGAGCTGCATAGTTGTGTGTTGACTGTCTGCAGCCGTGATACGCCGAGCCATGCATAACAACAGCGTCCACCCCTTCGGCCTCCAGAAAGGGAGATAATCCCTCTGAAGATCAGTGGAGAGTGGTTGTTCGTGTAGGGGGTAATACTCCCCTCAGTCTCTCTCTCTCCACCCCCCCACCCACCACCACCACCACCACCGCACCACACCCCTACCATACCACACCCTCTCCCCCCCCCCGGACCCCCGCACCCCTCCCCCAAAAAAGACCCCCCAAAAAATGGAGATGGGGAAGAGGGAGATTGTATACCTATTGCTACACTGTCACCACCAGAATGATTCCTGCATTAAGATGGGCAGCGATGAGAGCCATTTTAATGTTTCAGTAGGAAGTGATGGACAAAGTCACAGGACAGTGTCCACAAACCACAACCTTTTTGAAGAGAAAGGAGAGCCGAAGCGGTATCGAACCGAGGTCCTTCCGCTTACCAGCCTAACGCCGCCTTACCGCTAGGCCAAACCGGCTCACAGAATGCACGTGTACCTTACCCGAGTCTTTATATTATAGGTCTGTTGGACAACAATGACCGTCGTTCGATCAGATTGACAATCGTCATCCGATCTGCGGCTCCCAGTATTCTACGTCGTACATCTCTCAGTAAACACTCTATTAACAAAGAACTTCGTACTGATCTCCGAAAACTGTACGTCGTACATCTCTCAGTAAACACTCTATTAACAAAGAACTTCGTACTGATCTCCGAAAACTGTACGTCGTACATCTCTCAGTAAACACTCTATTAACAAAGAACTTCGTACTGATCTCCGAAAACTGTACGTCGTACATCTCTCGGTAAACACTCTATTAACAAAGAACTTCGTACTGATCTCCGAAAACTGTACGTCGTACATCTCTCGGTAAACACTCTATTAACAAAGAACTTCGTACTGATCTCCGAAAACTGTACGTCGTACATCTCTCGGTAAACACTCTATTAACAAAGAACTTCGTACTGATCTCCGAAAACTGTACGTCGTACATTCCGGTAAACACTCTATTTAACAAAGAACTTCGTACTGATCTCCGAAAACTGTACGTCGTACATCTCTCGGTAAACACTCTATTAACAAAGAACTTCGTACTGATCTCCGAAAACTGTACGTCGTACATCTCTCGGTAAACACTCTATTAACAAAGAACTTCGTACTGATCTCCGAAAACTGTACGTCGTACATATCCCAGTAAACACTCTATTCACAAAGAACTTCGTACTGATCTCCGAAAACTGTACGTCGTACATCTCTCGGTAAACACTCTATTCACAAAGAACTTGTAGGAAGTGATGGACAAAGTCACAAGACAATGTCCACAAACCACAACCTTTTTGAAGAGAAAGGAGAGCCGAAGCAGGCGGTATCGAACCGAGGTCCTTCCGCTTACTGACCAGCCTAATGCCTTACCGCTAGGCCAAACTGGCTCACACAATCGTCTCACCGTCTTTACATTTATCAATGTACAAGCGCATACAAATAGCGGGTGGAGTCCTGAGTGTTCAGCCAACGAAGAACAGGAACATTCACCAATTCATTATACACTGAGTAACACTGACAAATACCACAATAAAAGACCTGAGTCGCCTTTCGGTAACTTTCGCTTGGCATGCGTGTAAATACAAAGGTACGTAACTCCCCTCAGTGTGGCCGGTTGATTCTGCACGAGCACTCTGTTTCAGCTTTTCAGTACTGCGGGCTTTTTTCATTCAGTATTGGGCGGTTCAGCGAA
>JABMCL010000062.1:5000-70000 GCA_018857735.1 Alviniconcha marisindica | reverse complement strand
ACAATGAGCTACAGTGTGTTGAGTACACAGAGAGAGAGAGAGAGAGAGAGAGAGAGTTTTATATTTAACTTAATAAAAAATTATGTAATATATGTACTGATTTCTGACCGTGAAGCTATGTGTAGCATAAAAACTATGTACAGCCAGCTTGTGCGAAGTGCAGTAACGTCCAACAAGAGCCAAGTGCCATAAACAGCCCCGGCCCCTCTTGTCTCACCTTCTGCCTTTTTTGAGTGGATGCCTATCATGAACTCTGTACATTCAGCACGTCCCCCCCCCCCCCACCCCCCAACCCCCCTCTCTCTCTCTCTCTCTCTCCACCTTTGTCTTTGCTGAATATACCTGACGTGAATCCTGTACTATCAGCACCCTCTCTCTGTGAGTCTCTCTCTCTCTCTCTGTCTCTATCCATCCCTCTCTGTGTGCGTCTCTGTCTCTGAGTCTCTGCTCTCTGTGTACCCCCCCCACACACACACTCTCTCTCTCTCTCTGTGAGTCTATCTCTCTCTCTCTCCTCTCTCTGTCTCTGTCTATCTTTGTCTCACTGTCTCTCTTTCTCTGTCTCTGTCACTCTGTCTCTGTCTCTCTCTCTCTCTCTCTCCCTCTCTCTCTCTGTCTGTCAGTATAAGAGGGGGGAGAGAGAGGGGAAGGGGAGAGACGGAGGGAAAGAATGGAAGGATTTGTGTAGTTTTGGGTTTTAACCTAAACTACAATCCTTGTAAAATAAAGTTTTTGAGTTCAGGTTCTGTCTCTTTGTCTGTGTGTCTGTGTGTCTGTGTGTCTGTCTGTCTGTCTGTCTGTCTGTCTGTCTGTCTGTCTCAGTCTCACTCATCAACCTCATTGTTTGCAGTGTGTAAAGGTGCCCCAGCCTGTCATTGTCATAAATACAGTGACCCAGACAGCTGTGTCAGCAGCTGTACTGAAACTGGACTCTTGACAATGACAGTATTTATGTTGTTTTCAGGTCTCTCTCTCTTTCTCTCTCTCTCTCTCTCTCTCTCTCTCTCTCTCTCTCTCTCTCTCTCTCTCTCCCTCCCTCCCTCCCTCCCTCCCTCCCTCCCTCTCTCTCCCTCCCTCTCTCTTTCTCTCTCGCAATAGCTTAGCAAGGACTAGCTGTTGTGAGTGCTATGACACAGTTGCATTCAAGCAGCTCTTTGTGAAACGCATTATGATCGAAGAGCTGTTGTGGATACATGTGCATCTAGATGAAAGAGTGAGCGAGGGGACTGAGAGAGAGAGAAAGAGAGAGAGAGAGAGAGAAAGAGCTCTAACTCAAAAACTTTATTTTACAACAATTGTATTTTAGGTTTAGTCAAAACCCTCTCAAAACTGGTGGTGGTGGGGGGGGGGGGGGGGGGAGAACTAAAAAACTTTATTTTACAAGGATTGTAGTTTAGGTTTAGTCGAAAACCTGTCTAACAACTAATCCGAGAGAGAGAGAGAGAGAGAGAGAGAAGAGAGAGAGAAGAGAGGAGAGAGAGATTTTAGGTTGAAGCCTTATAATATTAATAGTCTCACAATCTGTCATTGCTAAAGTACAATATACATATATGTAAAGTGGAGTGAAGGGGGGGGGGGATGCTTGAACTTGAAACTTTAATAATCAAGGAAAGTAGCATTAGGTCAGTTTGGACCTAAAAATCTAACACTGCAACAACCAGTGCATGCTCTATGTCAAACGCATAATTATAAGCATGAATAGACAATAGATTATTGTAGTCATACTTACAAATACACATACATACGTAGAGATAGAACTCAAACTTGAACCATTTTCCAAGGACTGTAGTTTAGGTTCATTTAGACCTGTCTAACAACTTGTCCTTGCTAAACTACTGATTAAGCAACAACAACAACAACAACAAAAAACCATTTTGATTTACATTTATACAGGGTAAACATTAAACTAACAATTACAAAAAATTAATAAACAGACAACAAGAACAGCAAAATCAATGGAAACATTTTGAAAATGACAGTCAAAAACATTGTGGCAATGCATGAATGGTGTCAACATTGACATTGATTGATTGAAGTTACAGCCTGTGGCTTCTGCTGTCCAACCATGGTGACTGGTTGAAAGCAAAAGATAGAGTACTGTACCAAGTCTTCTGTGTTTCTGATTTCAGAAATTGCCAAAGTTGCAGAATGCTGCTTCTCTCCTGTCCTGGATAATATGGTACCAAGACTTTTGTGTTTCCAATTTCAGAAATTGCCAAAGTTGCAGAATGCTGCTTCTCTCCTGTCCTGGATAATATGGTACCAAGACTTCTGTGTTTCCAATTTCAGAAATTGCCAAAGTTGCAGAATGCTGCTTCTCTCCTGTCCTGGATAATATGGTACCAAGACTTTTGTGTTTCCAATTTCAGAAATTGCCAAAGTTGCAGAATGCTGCTTCTCTCCTGTCCCGGATAATACGGTACCAAGACTTCTGTGTTTCCGATTTCAGATGTCAAAATTGCAGAATGTTGGCCTCTCTCCTGTCCCACCTGGGTGACTGGTTTAAAGCAAAAGATGATACTGTAGCAACTCTTGGGGCAGGGATAGCTCAGTGGATAGAATGCCGGACCCGTGATTGAAAGGTTGCAAGTTCGAATCCCTGCTGGAGCGGCGGGAGAATTTTCTTCTCCAGGGTCGACCTGTGCTGACTCTTATTTCAGTATCCGTTCCACCCCCGTGTTACCGCAGTAGCACGTAAAGATCCCGGTCATTCTGCCAAAAGTGCAGGTGGCAGGTTACAGCTAAACACGCATACACCTTACGTATGGCTTTGCATGAAGTGACATGGTGCATGGCTGTATGGTGTACACAGAACTCGCTCCTCTCTCTTGTCCCACCTGGGTGACTGGTTTAAAGCAAAAGATAATACTGTAGCATCTCTTCTGTGATTCTGATTTCAGATGTTGCTGAAGTTGCAGAATGCTGCTTCTCTCGTGTCCTGGATGATACTCTACCATGTCTTCTGTGTTTCTGATTTCAGACATTGCTGAAGTTGCAGAATGCGGCCTCTCTCCTGTCCCGCCAGGCCTCCACGGGCCAGGAGGCCCTGGGTGCCAGCGACCCAGAGCTCATGGGCATCATCACAAAGGAGAAGTTCCGCCAGACCCATGGCTTGGAGCTGATTGCCTCAGAGGTAGTTTCTTGAAAATTAGTTTTGTTTTTATAGTTTTGTTTTTGAATGGGGGGGGGTTCGGTGGGAGGAGAGGGATTTGGAAACTGAAGGACCCAGAGATCATGGACATGATCACAAAGAAGTTCTGCCAGACCCATGGCTTGGAGCTGATTGCCTCAGAGGCAGTTTCTTGAAAATCATTTTTTTTGGGGGGAGGGGGGCGGGGGGGGAGGGGGGGGGGGGAGGAGAAAGGTGGGGGGGGGGTGGTGTGGGGGGGGGTGATAGGTGGAGGGATTTGGAAACCAAAGAATGATGAGAAATGGGAGGTGGGGGGAGGGGGTCAGGATTAGGGGTTACACTTACAGTCACGATTTTAAAATAATAAGCATGAATCTGTGTAAAATTACTCACGAAAGAGAGCACACAAACACAGCAACATTGAGTTTATGTATGATGTATTTACTCGCACGCCAGGTTAGAGTTACAGCAGGCAACTCGGGTCTTTGTTGATGTGTTTGTGTTATGTCTTTCAAGCGCTAACTGTGTGTTCTTAATAGAGTTACCGCAGGCAACTCGGGTCTTTGTTGATGTGTTTGTGTTATGTCTTTCAAGCGCTAATTGTGTGTTCTTAATAGAGTTACCGCAGGCAACTCGGGTCTTTGTTGATGTGTTTGTGTTATGTCTTTCAAGCGCTAATTGTGTGTTCTTAATAGAGTTACCGCAGACAACTTGCGTCTTTGTTGATGTGTTTGTGTTATGTCTTTCAAGCGCTAATTAACTCCCTTGTGTGTTGATTCTGCGCGAGCGCTCTGGGCCTTGTTCTGTTTCAAATCTGTGTAAAACGCTCTGGAAGGAAACATGTTTTTGTTTTTATTCCAAACTGTATATTTGTTGGGAGTTTCTCTTGATTAAAGGCCCTGTCTTTCCTTTAAAGGCCTCATCTTAGTTTTGTGTGCTGAGTTTCTTTTGCATACCCTGCCCTGGTTTACTTTTATGTGATACGTTTCTTTAACATCCCAGGGGAGTTTCTGTTAGAGGCATGGAAATTGTCAGTACCCCAAGCTGGTCCTGGATTCAGCGGCTACTATTGGGGACCAGTACCCTCAACTGGTTTAGGGGTCAGCATCAGCTGCTGAGGGCCAGTACCCTGAGAGGGTTCTGGGGCCAACATCAACTGTAAAGCTGCCTGTATTCAGCCAGATAAAGTACTTGTTTCTGCTGAAATGAGAATGAGGTGTTGATGGGTCAGGTGTGTCTTATGCTGACAGAACTTTGCCAGTCGTGCTGTGCTGGAGGCGCTCGGGTCGTGCTTGAACAACAAGTACTCTGAAGGCTACCCTGGGGCCAGGTAGATTTGTGTGTGTGTGTGTGTGTGTGTGTGTGTGTGTGTGTGTGTGTGTGTGTGTATGTGTGTGTGTGAGTGTGTGTGTATGTGTATGTGAGTGTGTGTGTGTGTGTGTGTGTGTGTATGGGTGTGTATGTGTGAGTGTGTGTGTATGTGTGTGTGTGTGTGTGTGTGTGTGTGTGTGTGTGTGTGTGTGTGTGTGTGTGTGTGTGTGTGTGTGTGTGCTTGAACAACAAGTACTCTGAAGGCTACCCTGGGGCCAGGTAGATTTGTGTGTTTTGTGTGTGTGTGTGTGCGTGCATGCGTGTATGTGTGTGGATGCGTATGTGTTTGTGTGTGTATGTATGTGTGTGTGCGTGTGCGCGCACACACTTGCATACATTCTTGTGTTGTGTTTGTGTATGTGTGTGCATGCTGTTTGTGTATTCATGCCTATGTGTGTATGTGTGTGTGTGTGCGCACATACATTCTTGTATGTTTGTGTGCACGTACATTCTTGTATATTTGTGTGTGTGTTGGAGTGTGTACATGTGTGCATGCTATTTGTGTGTGTGTGTGTGTACATTCTTGTATGTTTGTGTGTGTGTTGGTGTTTATGTACGTGTGTGCATGCTGTTTGTGTATTCATGTGTGTGTGTGTGTGTGTGCCTGTTTATGTGTGTACACATGGTGCAAGCCATGTGTGTGCTCTCTCTCTTTCTGGCTTTCTCCCTTTATCTCTCTACATTCCTGTACATGCACTTTCATTCACACCCCATTGAATATCCCGTCTCAGGTACTATGGCGGCAACACGTTCATTGATGAGATGGAGCGACTGTGCCAGAAGAGGGCGCTGGAGGCCTTCAGGCTAGACCCGGCCAAGTGGGGCGTGAATGTGCAGCCATACTCGGGCAGTCCAGCCAACTTTGCTGTCTTCACAGGCTTGCTGAAACCCCATGACAGACTCATGGGCCTCGATCTGCCTGACGGAGGACAGTGAGTGAGGAAGGGGGTGGGGACCTTGGGGTGGGGGGTAGCCAGAGGGGGTGTGTGTCAATATACTTGGGCAGTCTGGACAACTTTGCCGTCTTCATTGGCTTGCTAAAGCCCCACGACTGACTCACGGGCCTTGCCCGATGGAGGACAGTGAGTGAGGAAGGGGGTGGGGACCTTGGGGAGGGGGGTGGCCCCACAGGGTTTGTGTGTCAACATGCTTGGACAGTCCGGACAACTTTGCTGTCTTCACAGGTGTGCTAAAGCCCCACTATCGACTCATGGGCCTTGATCTGCCTGATGGGTGACAGTGAGTGAGGAAGGGGGTGGGGACCTTGGGGAGGGGGGTGGGGGTAGCCAGAGGGGGGGGGTGTCAACGTACTTGGGCAGTCTGGCCAACTTTGCCATCTTCACTGGCTTGCTAAAGCCCCGCGACTGACTCACGGGCCGTGCCAAATGGATGACAGTGAGTGAGGAAGGGGGTGGGGACTTTGGGGTGGGGGGTGGCCAGAGGGTGTGTGTGTCGATGCACTCGGGCAGGCCGACTTTGCCGTCTTCACAGGCGTGCTGAAGCCCCACGACCGACTCATGGGTCTCAGTCTGCCTGACAGAGGACAGTGAGTGAGGAGGAGGGTGGGGGTAGCCAGAAGGGGTGTGTGTCGACATACTTGGGCAACCTGGACACCTTTGCCGTCGTCACAGGCGTGCTGAAGCCCCACGACTGACTCATGGGTCTCAGTCTGCCTGACAGAGGACAGTGAGTGAGGAGGAGGGTGGGGGTAGCCAGAAGGGGTGTGTGTCGACATACTTGGGCAACCTGGACACCTTTGCCGTCTTCACAGGCTTGCTGAAGCCCCACGACCGACTCGTGGGTCTCGGTCGGCCAGACGGAGGACAGTGAGTGAGGAAGGAGGTGGTGACCTTGGGGAAGGGCATGGGGTGTGGCCACAAGGTGTGTGTGTGTGTGTGTGTGTGTGTCACTGTACTCGGGCAGTCTGGCCAACTTTTGCCATCTTTACAGGCTTGCTGAAGGCATCTTTACAGGCTCGATCTACCTGATGGAGGACAGTGAGTGAGGAAGGGGGGTGGGCACTTTGGAGAGGGGGTGGCCAGATGGTGTGTGTGGGGGTGGGGGAAGTAGGTGGATTGGGGATTGGGGCTGATTTGGCTTTTTGGATGATTTCGGTCCCAGTTTTGGGGCTTTTTGGCTCCCAAGCTTGATCAAGGGGATTACCCAGAAAATTCGCATGTTGTGCTTTGTCGTAATAAATAGTGTTCTTTTGAACTTTTTATGTGTTTGGATCTTTTGGGCTCCCAGTAAACCCATCGGAGTGTTCTGATGTTAGGGATAGCGGTGCAGTGACAGTGTTTTGGTAGCCCCTTTAATGGATGATTTGTGTGTGTGTGTGTGTGTGTGTTCAGTTTGACACATGGCTTCATGACGGACACCAAGAGAGTCTCAGCGACGTCGCTCTACTTTGAATCGATGCCGTACAGACTGGATGTGAGTTGGATGATGAACTTTCCTTGACATTGGGATTGATTGCCGTTCAACTCAAACTTTGTAAGACATAGGTGCTTTGTCTGTGACAGGGAAATGTGAATGATGATGATGATGATGATGATGTTCACTTTTGTAGCACCTGATTCTATTAACATGAATGCGCAGTGTGCTGAAGGGGGACAGGGGGGTGGGTGGGGGGTGGGGGGTGGGTGGGGGGGAGGCGGGAATAGAAAGAAAGTAATAAGAATCACACAAAGGGCTATTCAGAGTTTGAGTATTTACGTACTATTTTTTGTCATTGAGGTGAATTTGGCAAGGGAATCTAACGGCTGCACAGTTCATTTGTAAGTGTTATTTTACGTCTGAGTAATAACTCTGTGAAGTGTCAAAAGAAAAAGGTAAACAGTGCTCTTCTTTTATCATCTGGATTGTTGAGCTTAGTTTTGAGTTCAGATTGTTTTAATACCAGAGTTGGACTTTGGATCCGGAACATGAATTTCAGAGATAAATAATGAGGGTCGGCTTTTTGAAGTACTGCTACTGTGGAATCGTGCCCAGACACTGAGGTTTTGGGACAACTTTCAGCTTTCAGATTAATGACGTTCATCTGTACCTGGTGTTAGTTGTTTTATTTGCTGCACCTGCTTTTCAGCCCAAAACTGGATACATCGACTACAACAAACTTCGCGAAACTGCTGTGCTGTTCCGTCCACGTTTGATCATCGCAGGTACGACAGCTTACTCCAGACTGCTGGACTACAAGACCTTTAGAGAGGTAAGTGTGTGTGTGTGTGTGTGTGTGAGTGTGTGTGTGTGTGTGTGTGTGTGTGTGTGTGTGTGTGAGTGTGTGTGTGTGTGTGGTGTGTGTGTGTGAGTGTGTGTGTGTGTGTGCCTGTTTGTGTGTGTGTGTGAGCATGTGTTTTGTGTGTGTGTTTGTGTGTGTATGTGTGCGTGTGTGTGTGTGTGTGAGAGTGTGTGCATGTAAATCAGTGCATTTAGAATGTACGCTGTTGTGTCAGACATGTAATAAAATCAAGATGATATTGAGAGAGAGATACACAGACCCAACATTTTTGTGTCAAGTATATGATGAGATTAAAAAAGTGGTGGCAGTTAATAATATATATATTGCAGTTTTTTAAATTCTTTTCTGTGTCTGATGTGACATAGTGTGAGCAGCAACAAACAAACAAGCTTAAACTGTGTGCCAGATACGTGGCGAGGTCAGACATGTGGCGAGGTCAGATACGTGGCGAGGTCAGACTCAAAGCAGCAATGAAAAAACAACAGGTGTAAACAAACTTTTTTTGTGTGTGTGTCAGATCTGTGACGAGGTGAAGGCTGTGATGTTGGCGGACATGTCCCACATCTCGGGTCTGGTGGCGGCGGATGTCATCCCCTCACCGTTTGACTACGCTGACGTCGTGTCGTCCACCACCCACAAAACCCTTAGGGGGCCGAGGTAAGCGAGAACCTGTGGCCGTCAGTTTGTCACATAACAGACGATTTCCGGAAATAACAGGCAAAGATAATTTGACAGTGTTTTCTTACTCCGGGAGAGTGAAGTCCCCTGAGTGGAGGCGGCAGCTGAGAAGAGCCGATCTGCGACAGTTTTAGATCTTCAGGCATGGACCTGTTATAATTTTATACTAGACTACCAGCTGGGGAACCTACTATCCAATCTGCATGTTCCCCACGAACAGTGAGCGCTTGATCGGCATTTCTGATGCCTTTTCTGCCTTTTGTTTACGGGTATCCGTCATCTTGCCATGTGCTCACTGTACCCCCAACAAAAGCGTGCCTACTCTGCGCTACACCCGCAAGCATATACAGGCCATGCCTGTCGGCATTTACCGAGTGCAGTCCCCTGGATTTCCGAAGATCATCTGTTATGGTCCTACCTGTTGCAGATGGCCATGTAAGGGAGATAATTAAGCTGTACAGAGTTGGGGGGGTGGAGATGGGAGGAGTTGTTTTTTTGGACCCCCCACAAAAGCCTGAGGGGTCTGAAGGTAAGTGAAACATTCCCTGTTAGTCTGTCGGGTGCGGTCTTACCTGTTCGGGGGGGGGGGGGGGGGGGGGGGGGGGGGTGAAGTTAAATGGACCACCCACAAAACCCTGAAGAGACCAAGGTATGTAAACCACATTTCGTGAAATATCACGAGTTGTTCCAGGTGACCCTGCAAGGGAGATAATTAGGCTGTACAGTGTGTGTGTGTGGGGGGGGGGGGGGGGGGGGGGGGGGTTGTGGACCATCCACAAATTTTGTGGACCACCCACAAAGCCCTGAGGGGTCTGGGGTAATTTAAGTGAACCACTTGCAAACAGTTTGTCAGATGGGGCAACTTTGCAATGCTCTCATGAACTGTGGATACAAGGTCATCCTACCTGCTGCAGGTGACCATGCAAGGGAGATAATTAGGCTGTCGAGAGTGGGTGGGGATGGGAGTGGAGGGGGTGTTTAGTGGACAACACCTGCAGCTCAGTAATCTTGGATTTACTTTTTTCATAGTCACACCGGCAGCGCATAGCAAGCTGACTCGCAACACTTCAGCAGGGCTGACGTACACGTAGCGGCTATTCTCACAGCAGTGTACTAAAACTAACTGAGACTTCATTTTCGTGAGGGCATTGCACAAGGCCTTGGCGTTCTTCAGGACCTGCTGCTTGTACTCTTTGAACTCCGGTCTCGATGCCCTGAACAAACAAAACAGCATGTTACAGCATCTCTGCTGATGTGCTTTAGAAATCTCTATTGCTATTACTATTATTTTTGATGTACAAAGCTCAGTTATTTATGCCTGTTTCAGGTCGGGCATTATATTTTACCGTAAAGGCGTCAAAAGCATTGACAGCAAAACGGGCCAGGAGGTTATGTACGACTATGACAAGAAGATCAATGGCGCCATCTTTCCTGGTCTTCAGGGAGGCCCCCACGAGCATCAGATTGCTGGCGTCGCTGTGGCACTGAAGGAGGTCTGATTTGTGAATTTAAAAAAAAAAAAATTGCCAAGCACCTCAGCATGTGAATGTGTATGTTCTTTTTCAGTCATTACGCAGTTGATTTTTCAGGCATTACTGAGTTGCTTTTGAAAACTTCTGTTTTGGACATTTTGAAAGAACTTGGTCAGATCTAGACACTAACGTAACATTAACGAGCTTGGCTGTTATTTAATTTTGGATCTTAGGTTTCTGCATCTGATTTTGAAGATGTAATAGCTAAAGCAAAATGCTTTTTGCTTGTTGAAGGCAATGAGACCAGAGTTCAAAGAGTACCAGCAGCAGGTCCTGAAGAATGCCAAGGCCTTGTGCGATGCCCTCCTGCGCCGTGGATACAAGGTCGTCTCAGGTAACTTATGCAGTGCTCTCATGAACTGTGGATACAAGGTTGTCTCAGGTAACTTTGCAATGCTCTCATGAGCTGTGGATACAAGGTCATCTCAGGTAACTTGTGCAGTGTCCTCATGGGCCTTAGATACAAAGTCATCTCAGGTAACATGCATTGTCCTCATGAGCCGTGGATACAAGGTTGTCTCAGGTAACTTGTGCAATGTCCTCATGAGCCGTGGATACAAGGTCATCTCAGGTAACGTGTGCAATGCTCTCATGAGCTGTGGATACAAGGTTGTCTCAGGTAACTTGTGCAATGCCCTCCTGAGCTGTGGATACAAGGTTGTCCCAGGTAACGTGTGCAATGTCCTCATGAGCCGTGGATACAAGGTTGTCTCAGGTAACATGTACAATGTCCTCATGAGCCGTGGATACAAAGTCGTCTCAGGTAACATGTGCAATGCCCTCCTGAGCTGTGGATACAAGGTTGTCTCAGGTAACGAGTGCAATGTCCTCATGAGCCGTGGATACAAGGTTGTCTCAGGTAACTTGTGCAATGTCCTCATGGGCTGTGGATACAAGGTTGTCTCAGGTAACTTGTGTGATGCCCTCCTGCGCCGTGGATACAAGGTTGTCTCAGGTAACTTATGCAATGCTCTCATGAGCCGTGGATACAAAGTCGTCTCAGGTAACGTGTACAATGCTCTCATGAGCTGTGGATACAAGGTCATCTCAGGTAACTTGTGCAGTGCCATCATGAGCCGTGGATACAAGGTCATCTCAGGTAACTTGTGCAGTGCCATCATGAGCCGTGGATACAAGGTCATCTCAGGTAACTTGTGCAGTGCCCTCATGAGCCGTGGATACAAAGTCGTCTCAGGTAACGTGTGCAATACTCTCATGAGCTGTGGATACAAGGTTATCTCAGGTAACATGTGCAATGCCCTCCTGAGCTGTGGATACAAGGTTGTCTCAGGTAACTTGTGCAATGTCCTCATGAGCTGTGGATACAAAGTCGTCTCAAGTAACGTGTGCAATGCTCTCATGAGCTGTGGATACAAGGTCATCTCAGGTAACTTGTGCAATGTCCTCATGGGCTGTGGATACAAGGTTGTCTCAGGTAACTTGTGTGATGCCCTCCTGCGCCGTGGATACAAAGTCGTCTCAGGTAACTTGTGCAATGCCCTCATGAGCCGTGGATACAAGGTCATCATGTGCTCTCATGAACCGTGGATACAAAGTCATCTCAGGTAACTTGTGCAGTGCCATCATGAGCCGTGGATACAAGGTCATCTCAGGTAACTTGCGCAATGTCCTCATGGGCTGTAGATACAGTGTTGTCTCAGGTAACTTGTGCAGTGCCCTCATGAGCCGTGGATACAAGGTCATCTCAGGTAACTTGCACAATGTCCTCATGGGCTGTAGATACAATGTTGTCTCAGGTAACTTGTGCAATGCCCTCATGAGCCGTGGATACAAGGTCATCTCAGGTAACTTGCGCAATGTCCTCATGAGCTGTAGATACAATGTTGTCTCAGGTAACTTGTGCAGTGTCCTCATGGGCTGTAGATACAGTGTTGTCTCAGGTAACCTGTGCAGTGTCCTCATGAGCCATGGGTACAAAGTTGTCTCAGGTAACTTGTCCTTTTAGCCCACAAACCAAGAGGTGTCAAAAAGGGGTTGTTGACCCCATGGTCCACAGATCTTCACTGTGCAGAACACCGGCAGATGAGGATCTGGGTGAAAACCCCTCAACCACATCATTGCCGCCTGCATTTATTTATTTTTTAGTTCAGATTTAGTTGGTATTTGATTATTGAAAGCAGTTTATGCCTCCTCCCCCTCCCCTCACCCCCACCCCCATATCATTTTCCCATTCCTTATCCTTCCTTTCCGAACCCCTATCACCCCACCCTAATCCATTTTATTTTTTTTACTGGGGAAGGAGTGGGATAAAAAATAAAATAAAAATACCCCCCCCCCCCCATTCCTGCCCATGACAAGTCAATCAACATCGCAGTGTTCAGCAATCGTTTTGATTGGTTGTTATTACAGGGGGCACGGACAATCACCTGGTGCTGATTGACCTGAAGCCGAAGGGGACGGATGGTGCGCGGGTGGAGCGCCTGTTGGAGATGTGCTACATCACCGTCAACAAGAACACCTGCGCCGGGGACAAATCTGCCATGACACCTGGCGGTTTGCGACTGGGTGAGCAGTGCCTAGTTCTGGTTAGGTGTGTCATGCTTTAATTTAGTTGCGCTACTACACCGTCGACAAGAACACCAGCGCCGGAGACAAGTCTGCCATGACACCTGGCGGTTTACGACTGGGTGAGTGGTGTATATAGCACTGGTTAGGTGTGCCGTGCTGTTCGGGTCTGTCAGGCTTTCAGCTGTGCTATATCACTGTCAGCAAGAACACCTATGCCAGGGACAAGTCAACTATGACACCTGGCGGTCTACGACTGGGTGAGTGGCGTATAAGGCTGGTTAGGTGTGCATTGCTGTTTAGGTCTGTCATGTTGATGAGATACAGCACTATAGCCATGACAGCTATTGTTATTATTATTATTATTATTACGGGTTTTCAATGTTCTTTGCTAAATGCAGTTGCTACTGGTATTCACCTGTTCTTTCCCACTTTGTGCAGGTGCGCCAGCGCTGACCACACAGAGTTTCATGGAGGCAGGCTACATGCAGCTGCTACTGGTGTTCAACTATTCTTTCCCACTCTGTGCAGGTGCGCCAGCGCTGACCACGCGGGGTTTCACAGAGGCAGACTTTGAGCGGGTTGTGGAGCTCCTGGACAAGGGAGTGAAGATAGCCCTTGGCGTGCAGAAGGAAACCAGTGAGTTGTCTCCCTTCGGTTGATGTTTTTTTGACCAGCACAGGCACTCATTTTGGATCAATTGTTAATAGTTAATACTAAACTGCACCTAAGCCCATGCCACTGAGTGCGTCACTGTTGCAGGTTAACCCTTTCACTGGCAATCATTTTTGCAAATTTTCAGTGCAGTTTCCTCCTTCCTCCAAAGAACCACTGTGGATGCAGAAATTAAGATCCCCTCTGTTGAGAACCTAGAGTGAGCCGGTTTGGCCTAGCGGTAAGGCATCAGGCTGGTAAGCAGAAGGGCCTTGGCTTGATTCTGGCCTTGGCCTTGGCTGTCCCTTCTCTTCCGAAAGGTTGTGGTTTGTGGACACTGTCCTGTGACGTTGTCCCTCACAATTAATGAAACATTAAAATGGCTCTCATCGCTGCCCGTCTTAATGCAGGAGTCATTCTGGTGATGACTAGTAAGTAAACATGATGCGTAACATCCACAGAAACCATAAGGCAAACAGGAGAAGGGGTTATGGGGGTGGGGGACAGAGGGAGAATATATACCTATCGCTACACTGTCACCACCAGAATGACTTCTGCATTAAGGTGGGCAGCGATGAGAGCCATTTTAATGTTTCATAATTTTGAGGGACAAAGTCACAAGACAGCGTCCACAGACCACAACTTTTGAAGAGAAAGGAGAGCCGAAGAGATTCAAACCGAAGTCCCTCTGCTTACCAGCCTAACGCCTTACCGCTAGGCCACACGGCTCACTTATTCTGGTGGTGACTGTGTAGTGTTAGGTATACAATCTCCCTCTTCCCCCTCCTCCATTTGCCCGTCCCTAATAAGCCTTAGGGTTTCTGTGGATGTAAAGCACCATGAAAGAAAGAAGAAAACCCAGAGCTGGCAAATGTGCTCCCTTTAAAACCTGGAGTAGGACAGAATGTAGCCACGCATGCTTCACCCACTGCCAGGAATTTCTTGCTTGTTCAGATTTCTGCTCTTCCTGGTCCTTTCATCTTCATTTTTTTCCTATCCTCTCCCTACTTTCTAGCTGCCTTAGTTTGGGCTAACACAGTTTCCCTTGTGGGCCCTCGGAATAAAATGGGGCACCCTGCTCGAACTTGAACTCGAAAACTTTATTTTACAAGGATTGTAGTTTAGGTTCAGTCAAAAACCTGTCTAACAACTAGTCCTTACTAAGCTACTGATGAGTAAATATAAAATTACAGGCATCATTTATATACATATAGGCATGAATGGATGAGTGAATTTTGTTTACATGAAGATAGTCACAAGTGATTTAAAACAGGTTCCTGTGGCTGCTGTAAGTGTAAGCATAAGTGCTGTAAGTGTAAGCATGAGTGCTGTAAGTGTAAGCTGTGTAGGACAGAACAGCATACCACTGTACCGCTCACAGTTTTTTTTTCTCTACGTTGACGCTACGTTTTCTTTGGTTGGCTCTGGTTGCCATAGTTGACCTGCAGGCATAATAGACTATTGTTCCTCCCACCCCACCCTGACATTTGCCCCCTCTTACGAATGAACAAGAGAGCAGTTGGCTACAACTGTATCAGATTTGCATGCGCTGGTGCGTGTGTTGGGTGAGCTTCTCATTGCCATAATTACTTTATGTGTGTGTGTGTATGTGTTCGATTTTTTTTTTTAATTATCATTATTTTCACTCTGTATATATTCTATGTTTAACTACTGTGCATATATTTGCACTTTTGGGAAAGACTGAATGAATGAAAATTTATATGTAGCGCATAAAAAACTTCCACACAAAACCTTGCGCGTTCACAGCGCCAGATGAAACTGGGTGTGTAGGGGCTGCTTGTACTTTATTGGTGTGAGTGTCCTTTGGTAGTGTTTAGCTTGTGAGAGCTTACATGTATGCACTGTGCGTCTCTGACGCTGTGAACACGCAAGGTTTTGTGTAGAAGTTTTTTGTGTGCTGTACATAAATTTTCATTCATTCATTCATTTTTTTGACAACTACCAACAAATTAATGGGCAAACTATTATTAAATGACGTTTACAGTAACTACAGAATCAACAAACAAGGGAGCTAATTAGCACTCAAAAGACGTCTCACAAACACAACAACAAAGACCTGCGTCAGCTACACTAACTCTCACCTGGCATGCGAGTAAATACAAGGTACATAAACTCCACCAGAGCTGCATCAGCTACACTAACTCTCACCTGGCATGCGAGTAAATACAAGGTACATAAACTCCACCAGAGCTACATTACAGAAACTGTCCACAGACATTGTTGTGCCTGGGTCTTCATTTTTGTAATTTGTGTGTGTGTGTTGTGTGTGTGTGTGTTCGTGTGTGTGTGTGTGTGCGTGTGTGTGTGACATTTTCAGAAACCCTCAAGGAGTTCAAGGCCTACTTGCTGGAAAACGCGGACGCTCAGTCTCAAATTGAGGCATTGAAGTTGGAGGTGCAGGCGTTCTCCAAGGGGTTCCCCATGCCCGGGTGTGATGAGAGGTGAAGGTCTTGCGGAGTTGCATCACGGGGAGGTCCCTGTCTTTGTCTTCAGAGAATATCCACCAATGAGAGATCTGCACATTGAAACTCAGTCTTTGATCTGCATCAGCTCCACATGAGTTTGTGTTTTGACTTGGATTTTTTTGGTTTAAATTGAAAGAAGAATGACTGCTAGGATTCTAAAACAAGATCCAAACATGTAAAAGGTTAAACAGAATGCTATTTATTATGGCTTCTGTGTTTTGACTTGGATTTATTTTTTTTAAATTGAAAGAAGAATGGCTGCTAGGATTCTAAAACAAGATCCAAACACGTAAAAGGTTAAACAGAATGCTGTTTATTATGACTTCTGTGTTTTGTCGTAATAAATTGCCTCACTCTTTATTACGAATTTTGTGCTTTGTCATAATAAATCACGTTCCTTTTAACCTTTTACGTCTTTTGACTTGAAGTAAACCGCAATGAGTGGGTGAATGGTGTTGGAAGAAATGTCTCTTTGGTCCAGGAAATGATTACAGTGTATTACAGCTTTTATTCCATTCACCACCATTGGTGTGTACTGAGGAATCAAAATTAAAATTAGATTTGATTTTTTTTACTAGCTTGAGTAAGGATTTGCAGCAAAACGCACAGCATTGCAAATAGATTTGATATAGGCCCAGAAACAATTTTTTTGGAGGTGTGTGTGTGTGTGAATTTATGCATATGTGAGAGAGAGAGAGAGAGAGAGAGAGAGAGAGAGTGAGAGAGAGAGAGAGAGAGAGTGAGAGAGAGAGACACAGAGAGACACAGAGAGAGAGGGTGAGAGAGAGGGGTGAGAGAGTGGAAGAGAGAGAGAGAGAGAGAGAGAGAGAGAGAGTGAGAGAGACAGAGAGAGTGAGAGACAGAGAGAGAGAAAGAGAGTGAGAGAGAGAGAGAGAGAGGGAGAGACAGAGAGAGAGAGAGAGAGAGTGTGCATCCCCGCCCAGGCTGTTTTTCAGCCTGGAATATTCTCAGACTGTGGCAGTGGAAGGGAGTTTTCACTCTCTTGTGTAGAGAATGAGGATAAAGAATTACAGAATATTGAATAGTTTACAGAATATTACAGAATATTGAATGGTTTACAGAATATTGAATGGTTTACAGAATATTGAATGGTTTACAGAATATTACAGAATATTGAATGGTTTACAGAATATTGAATGGTTTACAGAATATTACAGAATATTGAATGGTTTACAGAATATTACAGAATATTGAATGGTTTACAGAATATTGAATGGTTTACAGAATATTACAGAATATTGAATGGTTTATTGAATGGTTTACAGAATATTGAATGGTTTACAGAATATTGAATGGTTTACAGAATATTACAGAATATTGAATGGTTTACAGAATATTACAGAATATTGAATGGTTTAGCAGAATATTACAGAATATTGAATGGTTTACAGAATATTACAGAATATTGAATGGTTTCGAAGAAAACGTTTCCCTGCTTCAGTGCACGAAAGTTGTCCGAGCTGTATAGTTAGTAACTTGGTTTTAACATGCTGTCAGCTGAACAAAGCCCTCTCAGGATGGGGTCAGAATGAAACGTGTTCTTGAGTGGTAAAAAATTGGTCCCCCCTCCCTTACCTCCACCTCTCTCCGTCCCCTTTGGTGAAACTGGTCTTGATTAGTTAGTTAGTAACTGGGTTTTAACATGCTGTCAGCTGTACAATGTCCTCATAGGATGAGATCAGAATAAACTATGGTGTTGACTGGAGAGAAAAAAAAGGTCTATACACCCCCACCCCTTCTATTCCCCCTCCATCCCCTTTGGTGAAATTTGTCTTGATTATTTTGTGTCTTAGCATCCTGGCAGCTGCACATAGTCGCCTCATCCCATCCCCCCCCATCATCCCTGCCCCCTCTCTCCATCCCCTTTGGTGAAATTGGTCTGGATTAGTTAGTTAGTAACTGGGTTTTAACATGCTGTCAGCTGTACAATGTCCTCTGAGGATGAGGTTGGAAGAAACTATGGTGTCGACTGGTAAAAAATTGGTCCCCCTTCTCTCTCCGTCCCCTTCGGTAAAATTGGTCTTGGCTATTTAGTTAGTACTTGGATTTTAATGTCCTGTAAGCCACGCAAGGTCCTATGAGGATGAGGTCAGAATTAACTGTGGTCTTGACTGGCATTTTTTTTTTTTAATTTTGTCGTCGTCCCCCCCCCCCCCCCTCCCCCCCCACCAGTTTGCTGTAGGATATTGGTCAGGATAAACTACACTGTTGAAAGGGAAGTGAGAAATGCAGGGTATTCTGTTGGTAGTTCCTGTTGCATGTTTCCTTTTATTACCTGATGTGATGTATCTGTATTTTGTGGAAGAAAGCCTTGTTCAGCATTACAGAAAAAAGTATATATTTTTGCTCTGATCTGGGCCCGTATGCATGAAGAGCAAATAGCCCCCACCTAGTTGTGACTGCAGCTGTATTTTCTTCTTACAGTTTATTTACTTGATTTTATTAAGTTTTTATTCTGATTAAGTGAGTGAAACTGTATAGTATTTAATTACTTATGTATTTTTTATTATTTGTTAAAGGCAGACAGCTGAATTTTGTTTTTAAGGATTAATAAAGTAGTATTGCATTGTAATCGTGTTTGTCTCCTAAACAGTGATAAAACTGAAAAGAGCAGCATGTGTGAAGCACAAATAGGGCTATCAGACTGGCCTGAGCTTGTAAATCTGTGGATTAATTTTATGTTGATTAAGGAGTCTAAACGCTGTATAAAAATGGCGACTGATGCTGCCGTTACCAACAGAGTCTACTGTTGAGAAAACAAACACTTGCACGGACTGACGTTGCCCCATATACCATGGAGGACCATACATTATTCCAAAAAGTTTGGATTCACACATCAAGACATATCATGATCAGCACAGACGGCAGAGAGGAGACATGAAAATCTCGAATGGAAAGGGGTCATTGGGTCACTGCCATCAGCTACAATTGCAGCAAGGTGTGATTGAACTTGGACAGTTGTCGCTCATTGTCCAATCAGTTTCTAGTTTTTGACATCAAACATATTGCATTGCTGGTAAAACTAGAAACTTTCCCACGATTACCTGATCTAAAAATAAACACAGGCCAAGAGCTATTTCTGACGCTATTGACAGCTGGCGCTTGTGGAAAGAGACCCGGACTTAGGAACCCTTCAGCAATTTGGGATAAGGGGTAGTTTTATTTGCTCCTCGTTCATACGGGCCCTGTAGTGAATCTTCAAAAGTATTAGTGCGTGCTGCAGCCTCTTTTGGCAGTCTTCCATGGTTTGCTTCCTGCGATTTTTTTATTTTTTTACTGATCAGAAAGTACGGACTATGACATGTGAACAGTCATCAGTAGTTATTAATATGAATGCATGCTGGATTGTATAAGTAATGGACTATGACATGTGAACAGTCATCAGTAGTTATTAATATGAATGCATGCTGGATTGTATAAGTAATGGTCTATGACATGTGAACAGTCATCAGTAGTTATTAATACGAATGCATGCTGGATTGTATAAATGTGTGGTTTGACTGTGAAGTATGTGCTTCTAAAAAATAAAATAAAAAGAGGGGGGGGGGGGGGGGAAAAAATGCATTTTTTTTTTTTTTTTTTTTTTTTACTTGCTGTTTTGGTGGCACACACAAACACACTCCTTCCAATTTTGAATTGCACTTAAATGTGAATTTTAAGCAAGTGCATTACTCTTAACTAGTGTTCATTACAGCTGAAAAGTGTGTTTCATAACTTTATAAATTCCTCTCTTAAGCAGGAATTGCGCCTGTCTCGTTTCCTAGGTGGTGGTGATTGTAAAAAGGTTATCATCGTTTGCTCTTTCGTGGACGAGATCTTGATGTTTTGGAATGAACTGCTCATCTGTTTGGAGGCATTTTGCATTACTTTCCACCGATGTGTTTGCTGCAGGAGGGTGAATGTGCAAAATAGTTGTTTGTATACTGATGTATACTGATGAATCATAATGCTCTTCTCTGTTTTCCCCCCCATTAACATCTGTTTTCCACTTCTGTTACATTTGGTGTCATAATGATGTGATTCAGGGGTCTGGTACTGTATGTATGGAAACTGGATATATTTAAACTCACAGATAGCTCCAAACTCCAAGCACTGGTTTACGACATCCTTCCTTCAACCACTGCCGTATTTAGTTACGTCATAGGTTCCTGAAAACTGTCAGCTAATGAGCAGTTTTTCGTTGGTGCTCAAACAGAAGTAAGTTTGTTACAAACAACTCAGATAAAACAAGGCGTGTCATTTACAGCCACCAACAAAGTTTACACTAGCACAAATAAAACCATAATCGTTTGAATCAAGACGGAACTCTTTTTTTTTTTTACCTGGGGTGAATGCGTCTCATGTTTTCATAGGTGCTTGGGTGCTAGGCTGCTTCTACAGTCGTTAGTACCCAAACCTTTCGGAGGGCGATTACCACGTTGGTGAACAGCTGCGCGGAGATAAAGAGTGCCCCTTCAGTGGCGTAACCAAATCTGGCAGAGTTTGGAGGAGGATGCCGGAAAGCGATACTCGGAGTTTGAGATAGCTCCTGTCCTAGGATTGCTAAACCATGCAGGGATTTAGGGATTTGGTGTTGTATGTATGGAAACTGGATATATTTAAATGCATAGATATCTTCTGTCCTAGGATTGCTAAACCATATAGGGTTTAGGGATCCTGTATGGAAACTGGATATATTTAAACTCACAGACAGCTCCTGTTCTTGGATTGCTAAACCATATACGGTTTAGGGATCTTGTACTACATGTATGGAAACTGGAGATATTTAAACTCACAGATAGCTCCTGTTCTTGGATTGCTAAACCATATACGGTTTAGGGATCTTGCACCTCATGTATGGCAACTGGATATATTTAAACTCGCAGATAGCGCCTGTTCTGGGATTGCTATACCCTGTTTAATATGGCAGTTGTTTGGTATGTGCTCAGGTCATCATAGACTTGTGAAGAATGCAAGGATGAGAAAGGAGGATTGATTTTTGATCTTAGAGAAAAAATGAAATCTAGTCTGTGTCTAGTGTGTGATTTTCTAAGTAATGTTGATGTGCATACTTTCATGCAAGTTGTTCCATATTATTGTGAAGATACTCTTTCTGTGTTCATCTGTTAAATTTTCTGTACTTTTGTCTGGAAAAGTATGAAACTGTAGCTTGGTTTTTGTTTGGTTTATGTTTGGCTTTGCATCTCCTGATTTTTATTTTTTATTTTTGTTCCTGTACTCTGTTGCTCTCTTTTTTCTTTTGTTTTTTGATTGGGGTTTTATTGTGTTTTTATTGAGTTTTGCTGTGAATACTCCTGTCTGCCTTGTTTAAAAGCAAACCAAAACAACACAAAAATAAAAAATAAAAAAGTGGCTGTGTGCGAACAGTGTTCATGTTCTTCATGTACATTCACAAGGGTGAAAGTCGACTCCCTGAATCCTTGAAATCCTGATTCTGAAATGCTTTGGCTGATAGCATGTTTTTGTCTGTTGACGAAGCCCTGGCTCAGTGACCTAAGTTTCTGGCATTATTGGCATCTTCTCCTGTTTTGTGTCATATTATCTCTCAGAAAGTTGTGTCGACGCTATGCTGATTTCACAGCCTTTGCACTCAGACCTTTCGCAAGGTTACTGAGGGCGCTGACAGCATGAGACTTGGTGCGGGCGATTTCAGAAGACAGATGCACAGAGATGAGGCATGCCCCTTGAGTGGCGTAACTGACTGCGGCAGAGTTTAGAGGAAGGGTGCCAGAAAGTGGAGGCTTGGAGTGTGCCAGGGATGCTGGCTCTTGACAGTTGATGCTGACTCTCTGAGGGTACTGGCCCTCAAAAGTTGACACTGACTCCTGGACCTGCTTGGGATACTGGCCCTCAACAGTTGATGCTGACTCCCTTAGTGTACTGGCCCTCAGCAGTTGATTCTGACTCCCTTAGTGTACTGGCCCTCAATACTTGATGCTGACTCCTGGACATGCTTGGGGTACTGGCCCTCAACAGTTGATGCTGACTCCATTAGTGTACTGGCCCTCAGCAGTTGATGCTGACTCCCTTAGTGTACTGGCCCTCAAAAGTTGATGCTGACTTCTGGACCTGCTTGGGATAGTGACCCTCAACAGTTGATGCTGACTCCCTTAGTGTACTGGCCCTCAAAAATTGATGCTGACTTCTAGACCTGCTTGGGATAGTGACCCTCAACAGTTGATGCTGACTCCCTTAGTGTACTGGCCCTCAAAAGTTGATGCTGACCCCAGAACCTGCTGTAGGTACTGGCCCACAACAGTTGATGCTGACCCCTGAACCCTCTCATAGTACTGGCCCTCAGCAGTTGATGCTGACCTCAGGACCTGCTCAGAGTACTGGCCCCTGACAGTTGATCCTGACCCCTCATGGTACTGGCCCTCAACAGTTGATGCTGGCCCCAAGACCTGCTTAGGGTACTGGCCCGCAACAGTTGATGTTGGCCCCAGAACCCTCTCAGGGTACTGGCCCTCAGCAGCTGATGCTGACCCCTAAACCAGTTGAGGGTACTGGTCCCCAATAGTAGACGCTGAATCCTGGACCAGCTTGGGGTACTGGCCCTCAACACTCGATGCTGCCCCCAGGGCCTGCTGTAGGTACTGGCCATCAGCAATTGATGCTGACCCCTGAACCCTCTCAGGAAACTGGCCCCCAACAGTTGGTGCTGACCTCAAGACCTGGTCAGGGTACTGGCCCCCAACAGTTGATGCTGACATCAGGACCTGCTTAGGGTGCTGGCCCTCAGCAGCGGATGCTGACCCCTGAACCCTCTCAGGGTAGTGGCCGACAACAGTTGGTGCTGACCTCAAGACCTGGTCAGGGTACTGGCCCCCAACAGTTGATGCTGACACCAGGACCTGCTTAGGGTGCTGGCCCTCAGCAGCGGATGCTGACCCCTGAACCCTCTCAGGGTACTAGCCGACAACAGCTGATGCTGACCTGATGCTGACCTCTGCACGCCCAGCATCATGCTGGAATTTTTGGAACAGTCAACTTTCATGTGGTGCTGTCAGCAGGAATGGCGGTGGCACATTTGCATGACCCAGTCGTGCTTCTGGTCCCTTCAAAAACCTGGCGGGCATTGATTTGCAGTGTTTGCAATACACCTGAAAGTCGGACTGCCTCCATGAGGCAATTAGCACTGCCATGTAGGCTGCATGTGCTTGTGTACAGTTTGTCACTCTGACTTAAGTGTTATGCCTTTTGGTTTTCTGTGGTGCGAGTTACGCCATTTGTGTTGCTCTTTCAGTTCTGTTCTCTTGCTTTCTCTCGTTAGATTTCGTTTGGCTTTTTCTTGGTTTGGCATTTTCGTTCTCTGTTTTTATTCCCGTGTTTGGTTGGATGGTGAAGGAGAACAGTTCCGTTGGTGCATCTGTCACAGGTACCACGCTCGCATGAGACTGAATGTATCACACAATATGGGCTGTCCTTCTGATTAATTTAAAAAACTTTTTTTTTTATACAGTACTTCATTATTCCTTGCGTGAAATTCAGGTTGCCTTACCTTGGCAAGTACTGTATGATAACAAAATATGTTTCGCCCTGATATAACCGCAATGGTTGACTGGGCGTAAAACACCAAGTTACTTACATACCTTGTCAAGGACAACAGGCCAAGATCTCCGATTAATCTCCTGTCATTGTTGTGTGCATGCATTAAAGGGACAAGACATGAACAGGTTTTTTTTCTTTTTCTTCTTCTTCTGGTTTTACATCCATAAAGTCAGTTGATACTTGGTGCCTAGTCACATGCATTCTTGATTAAGATGATGAACTATGACGCATGCAGTGTATACATGTGCTACTGGACAGAAGATTCTGCGTTGTGTGCCTTATTTGAAAAACAACCACCACCAAACAACAACAACAACAACAACAAACCCACCTTTTGCTCAAAGTGGATAAAAATGATTTTTTCATATTTTATTTCTCAGGTCACCAAGCAGTTTTGCTTATTTGAAGACTTTGTGCTGGAACTATGCATTGAAACAATTACAGGGTTAACCCTTTCACTGCCGTGATGTCGGTTGAAAATGACCAATAAAAATGAGAAATTTGAAAACCTTATGCATTTCTTTCTTGAATTAGCATGTGAAAGGATTTTCATAAAAATGCACAATAATGAAAGTAGATTTGTAATAGGACTGCAAAATAGACTGTTTGCAGCTGTGTGTTCCACTTTTCATCCCAGAAATTTTACAGAGTGGGGCAGTGAAGGGGTTTATATATAAGCATGCAAGGTCAGTGCATTGTGTATAATAGTAGTGAGATCACATTATAGCTAGTTACACAAAACAGCAGGAGACTCTGCTTCTTTTAGATTACACTTACATACTTGAAGAGCATATATTATACATACTGAGAAAAAAAATTGTGAGAATGATGTATGCTGTACACTGCACATGAAATTTCAAACCCAAGGAAAAAAGTGTTACTATATATATACCAATGAAATAAAAACGGGTAGTAAAACTGAAACATGGTTTGATCTGGATGTGTGGTTTGATCTGGATGTGTGGTGTTAGGAAAAACTTAGGTGTTACTATGTACCAAAGAAATAAAAACCATAGTAAAACTGAAACATGGTTTGATCTAGATGTGTGGTGTTATAAAAAGGTGTTACTGTGCACCAAAGAAGTAAAACTGAAACATGGTTTGATCTGGATGTGTGGTGTTAGGAAAAGGGTGTTATGATACTATGTAACAAATAAATAAAAACAGGTAGTAAAACTGAAACATGGTTTGTTTGATGTGGATGTGTGGTGTTAGGAAAAAGGTGTTAGGCTACTATGTAATAAAGAAATAAAAACAGGTAGTAAAACTGAAATATGGTTTGATCTGGATGTGTGGTGTTAGGAAAAGGGTGTTATGTTACTATGTAACAAATAAATAAAAACAGGTAGTAAAACTGAAACATGGTTTGTTTGATGTGGATGTGTGGTGTTAGGAAAAAGGTGTTAGGCTACTATGTACTAAAGAAATAAAAATGGGTAGTAAAACTGAAATATGGTTTGATCTGGATGTGTGGTGTTAGGAAAAGGGTGTTATGTTACTATGTAACAAATAAATAAAAACAGGTAGTAAAACTGAAACATGGTTTGGTGTGGAAATGTGGTGTTAGGAAAAAGGTGTTACTATGTACCAAAGAAGTAAAAACAGGTAGTAAAACTGAAACATGGTTTGGTGTGGAAATGTGGTGTTAGGAAAAAGGTGTTACTATGTACCAAAGAGGTAAAAACAGGTAGTAAAACTGAAACATGGTTTGATCTGGATGTGTGGTGTTAGGAAAAAGGTGTTAGGCTACTATGTACTAAAGAAATAAAAATGGGTAGTAAAACTGAAATATGGTTTGATCTGGATGTGTGGTGTTAGGAAAAAGATGTTACTATGTACCAAAGAAGTAAAAAACGGGTAGTAAAACTGAAACATGGTTTGTTTGATGTGGATGTGTGATGTTAGGAAAAAGGTGTTACTGTGTACCAAAAAAGTAAAAACGGGTGGGTAAAACTGAAACATGGTTTGTTTGATGTGGATGTGTGATGTTAGGAAAAAGGTGTTACTATGTACCAAAAAAGTAAAAACGGGTAGGAAAACTGAAACATGGTTTGTTTGATGTGGATGTGTGGTGTTAGGAAAAAGGTGTTACTATGTACCAAAGAGGTAAAAACGGGTAGTAAAACTGAAACATGGTTTGATCTGGATGTGTGGTGTTACTGTTAGGAAAAAGGTGTTACCAAATAAATAAAAACGGGTAGTAAAAGTGAAACATGGTTTGACCTGGATGTGTGGCGTTATGCATGGTGTTGTGGGTTATCAGTTATGTTAAACTGATGACTGAGGATTATCAGCAAAAGTTAGTTTTGTTAAATTGATGACTCATGGTTATCTGCAAAAAAATCTTAAAATGTAAACACCTATGCCTGTATTAGTACTTTTTTGTTAACTTTTTTTTTTATAGTTCATTTGCTGCTGTGTTCAGACAGATTGCACAGAGAGTGATGGGGGTTTTACATTTAAATAATACAAACAGAGAGAGAGATTTTACATTTAAATAATACACAGAGAGAGGGAGAGAGAGAGAGAGAGAGAGAGAGAGAGAGAGAGAGAGAGAGAGAGAGAGAGAGAATTTTACATTTAAATAATACAAGCTGGAACAAGTAGTACAGTCAGTAACTTTGCATGTATGACTAAATGAAGCTGCATAATGGCTCACATTGAAATTATTCAATACAGAGAGAGAGAGAGAGGGAGGGAGGGAAAAATGTTTTACATTTAAATAATACAAGCTGGAACAAATTGTATTGTCAGTAACCTTACCTTGTACAACTAATAAAACCTCATAATGGCTCACATTGCAGTAAATCACACAATGCAAAAACTATTGTGGTGGTCCCATGCATAACAGACCCCCCCCCCCCCCCCCCACAGACCCCACCCCACCCCACCTCCCGCTCCTCATGTTCTACTATATAGCAGTATTATTATCATTACATTTACAGCAAGCCATCACTAAAATTACAAATTTCAGTATATAATTGAAATATTTTGGTATAAAATTAACCATAGTTCCACAGTAGACCCTCCCCCCACCCCACCCCGACACACACACTCCCCATGTTCTGCACACAATTGTTTTCGTCACCTACTGATCCGAATCATTAGATTTTTTGATTTTTTTAATTTTTTTTAATTGGCAGATGTTATTTCTATTATTATAATATCCATGAGTGGAAAGAAAGGCTAGATCATGACAAATTACTCTCATTCTGAATAAATGGGTGAATTTGTTGGATGTGTATGCGTCGTGTGTGTGTGTGTTTGTCTGCATGTAGATGTGTGTGATATTTTTTTTTTTAAATTGGCAGATGTTATTTCTATTATTATAATATCCATGAGTGGAAAGAAAGACTAGACCATGACAAATTACTCTCATTCTGAATAAATGGGTGAATTTGTTGGATGTGTATGCATCGTGTGTGTGTGTGTTTGTCTGCATGTAGATGTGATTTATTTTTTTTAAATTGGCAGCTGTTATTTCTATTATTATAATATCCATGAGTGGAAAGAAAGACTAGACCATGACAAATTATTCTCATTCTGAATAAATGGGTGAATTTGTTGGATGTGTATGCGTCGTGTGTGTGTGTGTTTGTCTGCATGTAGATGTGTGATATATGCTTGATCTATAGGAAAACAAAAACAAAATTAAACCAACAAGTATGATACTGAAATAGGCAGTTTATTCACAGGAGATCACAAATAAACCAATGCTCAAAGCAAAAATTGGACACATGCAAAAAGATAAACACACCTAATTGCACTTGAAGCGACATTCACTTTTTGATGTTGATGTATCACAGTTCATTTTAAAAGTGCGAAACAATGAAACCGATTGTAAATTTGAAAAATACCAATGAATAGAATACTCACCCAACCCACACGTCACAATCTCACCTAACTCACACATGTCACAATCCCACCCAACTTGCATCACAACCTCACCTAATTTGCACGCTGCAGTTTTACCTAACTCGCACATGTCAGAAACTTGTACACATTACAACCTCACCTAACTGGCACTGAAATGAATGAGACTTACTATGTTAGCTGTAAAAATGAGGTTTCAGGGTTATCTAAGCACCAGTACCCAGTCAAAGTTAATCAAAAGGATTATAAAATAAAATAAATGCAATTCCATTTTATGTGCAACATGAAAGAAGCACCATTTTCATGCCATCATTCCTTTTGAATAATGACGAAGAATAAACATGCAATCAACCCACAGTCAAATCAAAATAACAAAAAGTACAATATTGACATTTCTTTTTTAATGATGGGCAAGTGATCAAGTTAGTTAAGTAGTAATTGGATTTTAATGTCCTGTCAACCACACAGCATCACCTCAGGACAATCAAACTGGGTCATAAGCAAACACACTTTTCAAAACTCTTCTCACTCATAAACCCTTTCTCAAGCCAGTCCACAGAACCAATCCATACACAACCATAAAACAAAACATACATACACACAAATATAAAACACAACATTTTGAAGAGTTAGTTCCTTCAGTACTACCGCTGTTAGTGTTAAAAGAACATATAAGGCTGGGCATGATTCAGTATCTCTATGGAGATAGCTCGGTATTATCATCGAGTCCAGCTGCAGTGGAGCGTTTTGTCACAAGTTATTGTATAACTTAAGATAATACTTTATTGTCCTTTAAAGGAAATTTGCTTTGAAACACACCATCAATGTAACATGCGAATGAATAAAACTGTTCAGGAAAACAAAAAACAAAACAACAACAAAAAAGCTTTTAAACAAACTACAATTATAGCTAAAACAAGCTAATTACAACATATACACACATGCATACACACACACACACACACACACACATAAGAGAGAGACACAGAGAGAGAGAGCGTGGCGTGCCCGCGTACATGTACATACGTGTACATACAAACATGCACAGCTGCGACTGGCCACTTTGCTGCGACTTGACACACACGCACAACAACAACAGCAACACGCTCTCATGAACACGCATGTACATACGCAGTCTGACACCACATGAAAAACGTGCGTCACGCAGTCGATTAAGCTGTGCGCTTTCACTGAAAGCAGAAGTGTCACAGTAGCACAGGGTGAGAGCACTTGCTCCCAACAGCCAAGTTAAGCAAGACCAAGTGTGGTCAGTCCAATGGATGGGTGACCGTTACGTCCTCATCTTTGCACCTGCCCCGAGATTTTTCTCCAGAACAATTATGTGCAGACTCTACAAAAGCCCGTTGGATGAGACTACGAGCTGAGGTCCCCATTGCGTACATGCACGTAAAAAAATAGAAAAAAAGATCACATATGCGCACAAAAGATCCTGTAGCGCACATCAGAGTTCAGAGGATTATGGAAGCATAACATCAGAGATGATGGAAACACCAAAAATATCGCAGCATGTGCTAGAGCTCGTGAAGTGCTGGGAGACCGCTTGTGAGTGAAAAACAGCGCTATGTTAAAGAGATCAATAAGAACTGTACGGAAGTCTTTTGCTGCTGTTAAACCTTTCTCCATCAGCTTCCCTTTCGCCTGATTTCCTAATCCTATTTTAGCAGCCAACATCCTGGGTTCATGTTAACTGGTTATTTTACTGCTTAATATCAGCATATACCAGAAAATAAATCAACAACCAGTCAGACGCACTGGCTGTTACCTTGTTTGACCCGTTTCAAAACAAGGAAAAAAAAAAAAAGCGCAGCACAGAGAGAGAGAGAGAGTGTGTGTGTGTATGTGTGTGTGTATGTGTGTGTGACAGAGAGAGAGAGAGAGAGAGAGAGAGAGAGAGAGAGAGAGAGAGAGAGAGAGAGAACTCAGAACTTTATTACACAACGATTAAGATTTTAGGCAGTTGCCTATTCTTACAATCTGTCCCTGCTAATCCTCATGCCAAAAGGCTACAGATAAAACAATAGTAACAACATTGACTACCACAGTAATGATCTCAGAGAGAGAGAGAGAGAGAGAGAGAGAGAGAGAGAGAGAGGAGTGTGTGTGTGTGTTCTAGACAGGGAAGGGAGCAGGGAGTTTACTAGTCGAGCTCTAGTAGTATGGATGGATAGCTGTATCTGACCAATTACAGTGATCATCTGACCGGTTTCCCTGACAGACCTAAACAGCAACATCCTTGGGGCATTGCCCACTGGGCCAACTCTGTTGAGGTGGTGCCTGGTGGGGTGCTGCTCTGCTGGTCTTTCAGTTGGATGACGCCTGGTGACAGGGGATAAGGCTGCAGTGGCACGTTGTGGTCAGACTGTGGGGATAGCTCAGGGATTACAGCACCGGACTCGTGATTGAAAGGTTGCAGGTTCAAATCCTTGCAGTAGCGGCGGGAGATTTTTCTTCTCCAGGGTCAACTTCCCGACTCTTTTTTTCAGTATCCGTTCCACCCCCGTGTTACTGCAGTCGCACGTAAAATGTGGCAGGTTACAGCTAAACATGCACGCACCTTACGTATGTGGCTTTGCATGAAGTGACATGGTGCATGGTTGTATGGTGTGCACAGAATGCGCCAAGATGGCAGCAGTTTCATGTGGCTCCAGCCATGCCAGCGCTGTAAGCCTTACACCACTTTGGTGGATATTCAAAAACGAGCTATTAAAAGGTAGTCACTTGAGTAGAATCGCATGCGAGAGCAGTGAGTCTGCTCGAGAGCAGAGACTAGCGCTTTATAAAAGCGATCAACAACAACACGGTTGCCCCTGAAGATGCAAGACAGTGTTGGTAAGTTCGTCCAGGTGTGACCGTCACAGCTGACTGGGCATTAAAAATAAATTATCTGCCCTTGGTAAGGTGGTGTGCTGTTCACGGGGATGCGTATTCTAAATGATTTTTCCGTTTTAATGTTTTAATCCAAGCGGACTAGTCTCCGCATTTCTGAATCAAAGAACTAGGCGTGATCCACTATTGTGTAAGCCCGCGCTGGCTGTTGTTCTGCGCTGTGATTGGCCACAACAGCTCTTTATTGAGAACAGGTCTTATCCCTTCCATATGCTTGCGCGTATTTCCTTTCCTTCTGCTCTGCCACAGCCAGGCAACATTACATGGTGTGGCTCTGATCTCGCACACAGACCCACTCCAAAAGAAATTTGATGCTTCGCCGTTACGTGGCCTGCATCTGTGGCACGTCACCTAATATCAGCGGTGGTCTTTAGAATAGAGGGGGAGCGAGTTCCATTCCATCTCGGCACTAGTCTGTGTCACCTAAGATGTACGTGTTGAGCGTCTGGGGCAGACCCAAGTCTCTGACTTTGGGCAGGTTGTTGGGAGACATCTGGTTGCGGATCACTTCTCGACACAGGCGGCGGAGGGTGCGGGGTTCGTAGAATTCTTTGTGCAGCCAGTCATCGAACTCAGGAAGGTACTGTCGCAGTTGAACGATTCTCGGCGCGGTCAGGACATCGTAGTTGTGCGGCACAGCGTCCGCTGACAGCAACAGACGAAGCATGGCCACTGACCCAAACTTCAGCATTTTGCTGAGAGGCGTTTGACCTGTTGGACGTGAAAGGAAGTGTTTAACAGTCTGGGTTCGTATCCATTACTTAAGATACAGCAACAGCAGCCACAATTTCAGCTCCAACTCTTGCTGAGAGGCGTTTGACCTGCTGAATGTGAAAGCAAGTTTTTAACAGTCCCAGTTTGTATCCATTCCCTACCAAATGCAATGGCAGTTACAAATTCTCTACACAGAGACAATAAAGTTGTATTGTATTGTATATTGTATTGTATTCAGCTCATATCTTTAAAAATACTCACAGTATGTTATCCAAATTTCACACGCTTATTTAAAATTAAAAATAAATAAAAGAAAGTTAACTTGCAGCTCTATGTGCAGCATGCTTCATTCAAAGACTTATATAACTTTAAAAGTACTTATTTAAAACAAAATAAAAAGAAGAAAAAAAGAAAGTTAACCTGCAGCTCTATGTGCAGTATGCTTCATTCAAAGACTTATATAACTTTAAAAGTACTCACAGTACATTGTCCAAATTTCACACGCTTTAAAAAATAAAAAATAAAAAATAACAACATTTTGTTAACTGTGCACATTTTACTGCACCAGCTTCATTCATAAATGTTTACCACTAGCTGAAAGACAAACAACAAAGTGCCCACTGAACTGATCCTTGATGGCAACAGAGACAGACAGACAGGGAGAGAGAGAGAGAGAGAGAGAGAGAGAGAGAGAGAGAGAGAGAGAGAGAGAGAGAGAGGCTGGAAAGAGACCCACCTTTGTTGTCTGGTGTGTGTGTGGCAGCCCCATACTGCATCAGAACTCTGACAGCACTAAAGTTTCGCTGACCTTCGGTGGACATGTAGAAAGGGGTCCGCCCAGCTCGGTCAGCCTGCACACACACATACATACACACTCAGAACCATGACATCTGTTCATCTCTATATACCCCCCACCCGCCTCACCCCCCATGTCCACCTGACCGTAAACAGCCTGTGAACAGGTACAAAGTAATGCATTTGACTCAGTCAGCTTGCATACATGTACACACTCACAACTGGGATGTCTGTTAAAAAAAAGAGTGTTATATCTAACCCCCCACCCTCCCACCCACCGGATTCCATCTGCACTTCAACACTCAGTGAATGGGTACGGAAGGGTGGACTTAACTCAGCCAGCAGGCATGCACAGGTTCACAACTTCCAAACTGAAGACTCCCATCCTCTCTTCAACATCCTTAGACCTCTCATACAGACACAATCTGTTCCGACCATACCCCCCCCCCCCCACACACACACACACAATTACCACACACACACACATATTACACACACACATTACACACACACCCTATCTCCCTCCACCCCCACACAGTAGCCCACCCACTGCCCTCAGACAGGTTTTGTACAGAAAATTCCTTTCAAAATTCACAGTCTTTCCACAAACCTTTGCAATATGGTGTGGAAAAGCAACACGAAGGTATGCCACTCTTCTGCACATCCAGTAAAGGGGTGCAACCCTTACTGTAGCTGATGGCCAATGCACTCTATCAAACAAAACTAATAGGAAGTATGCTGTTTGTGATTTTGCACAGCAATTTTTTTTAATTTAAAAAAACAAACAAAAACATCTACTGTTCGGTCTTGGGAAATGCAGTTTCTGACAGATAAGCTGATAGTTTTTTCCTAGCGCTCTGAAGTCCACAAAATTCACAAACCCCACTCAGTTTTCACAGACTTTCAAGGCCTTGAAAAGCTTATCCCATTTTTCCCAAACTTTCACATCTGAGGTCATGAAGCCCCACATCATCATCATCATCATCATCATCATCCCAAACTTTCAAAGACCTTCAAAGACTGTGTGCACCCTGCCAGACTACTGACCAGGTTGACGTCAGCGCCGGCAGCCACCAGCATGTGGATGACGGGGGTGTTCTTCAGGCCAGCGGCCAACATGAGAGGCGAGGCCCCTGCTGGGTTCGTCCCGTCCACCTTACAGCCCGCTGAAAACAGTCCGTGTCACGTTCAAACTTTGTCTTCCTTCATGTCCACAGCTCAAGACTCCCCTTTTCTCCGTCTCTTACTCCTGACACTTCCAACTGTCTGGGACAGCCTGCCTTGGGTAAACTTTATTTGTTGTGTGTGTGTGCGTGTGTGTGTATGTGTGTGTGTGTGTGTGTGTGTGCATGCGTGAGTGCGTGTGTGTGTGTGTGCGTGCATGCGTGACACTGTGTGTGTGTGTGTGTGTGCGTGTGTGACTGTGTGTGCATGTATCAACACTTGCACAGCAATCATTCACTCACACTCGCCACCACTGACTCACACACTCACCACCAATTGCACACTTGGGCAGCGACCGCTCACTCATACTCGCCGCCAACCACACACTTGGGCAGCGACCATTCTCTCACACTCACCACCAATCGCACACTTGGCTGTGACCGTTCTCTCAAACTCACCACCAATCACACACTTGGGCAATGACCATCCTCTCACACTCACTACCAGCCACACACTTGGGCAGCGACCATCCTCTCACACTCACCACCAATCACACACTTGGGCAGCGACCATTCTTTCGCACTCACCACCAATCGCACACTTGGGCAACAACTATGCACTCACATTCATCACCGTTTACTCATATGCACCACTAATCGCACACTCAGGCAGTGACCATTCACTCACATGCACCACCAATCGCACACTTGGGCAGTGACTGTTCACTCACACTGACCACCAACTGCGCACTTGGGCAGTGAACATTCACTAGCACTCACTACCAATCCCACATTTGGGCCATGACCATTCACTCACTCACCATTAATCAAACACTGCACTATCGCCTGGCCCGCTTCCTGGTTTGTTTCCCGACCCGCCATGACGCCAATGACAGCGTACAGCGGCAGGGTTCCCTTGAGGTCGGGCAAGTCTGCACTGGCTCCCGCTTCCAGCAGCATCTGTGTCAATTCCAGGCTGATGTTCATTACTGCCTCAAAGAGTGGGGACCGCCCACTGATACTCCTTGTGTTGATCTCAGCACCTGCAAAACATTCTCCATTCAGCTACAGGAGTCAAAGACTTAGAGCTCTACTAGCTAGTGTGCTTCATGGCCAGTGAAACCCAAGTAAAAAGTTGAGATGCATCCCATGAAATATCCTTCCTACTCCAGTGAACCGTTGAGGCATCCCATGAAATATCCTTCCTTTAATTACACCTGAAGAGCACAACTGAGCCAAAGAGAAATCCGAAATGCAGACCCAGAAAAATGAGAAATGTATGCTCCAAGTGTCAATTACACTGTATTTTCAAGACACGAGAAAGGCACTGGGGGGGAGGGGGGGGAGTGAAAGGAAAACCGAAGCAGTAATGAGAGACCTAACATTCAAAAACATGGAAAAAACACACTGTCAAAATCTCAGGTGACAGCCAGTCACCCACCTGTTGACGGCTACAGCCAGTACAGCTACAGGTACTCACCCACCTCTTAACAGCTACAGCAAATTGTCCACATGTAGAAATTAAACAGCGTGCCACCCTGGGCCTGTTGACGCAGCCAGCTACCCACCTGATAACAGCTACAGCAAACTGCCCACTGTGTTGATTTAACAGTGCACCACCCTGGTAGTGTTGACAGCTACAGGTACTCAGCCACCGTTAACAGCTACAGCAAACTGTCCACTGTGATGATTTAACAGTGCACCACCCTGGTAGTGTTGACAGCTACAGGTACTCAGCCACCATTAACAGCTACAGCAAACTGCCCACCTGTGTCAATTTAACAGTGCCCCACCCTGGGCCTGTTGACAGTTACAGGTACCCTGCCACCGTTAACAACTACAGCAATTGCCCACCTGTGTCAATTAAATAGCGCGCCACCCTGGACCTGTTGACACAGCCAGCTACCACCTGATAACACCTACAGGAAATTGCCCACCTGCGTCAGTTAAACAGCACACCACCCTGGGCCTATTGACACAGCCAGCTACCCACCTGATAACAGCTATAGCAAATTGCCCACCTGTGTCAGTTTAACAGTGCACTACCCTGGGCCTGTCAACACAGCTGATAACAGGAAACTGCCCACCTGCGTCAATTAAACAGCGCGCCACCATGGGCCTGTTGACAGCTACTGCCAGCTGTAGAGCAGTGCGTTCATTCTTGTCTCGTGCATTCACGTCAGCACCCAGCGACAACAGGCACCTGATGGTCTGCACACATGAACAACAACAGGCACCTGATGGTTTGCACACACAAACAACAGGAACTTGATGATCTGCACACACAAACAACAGGCACTTGATGGTCTGCAACACAAACAACAACAACAGGCACCTGATGGTCTGCACACACAAACAACAGGCACTTGATGGTCTGCACACACAAACAACAACAGGCACCTGATGGTCTGCATACACACACACACACACACACACACACACACAAAACAACAACAGGCACCTGATGGCCTGCACACACAAACAACAACAACAGGCACATAATGGTCTGCACACAACACACACATACAAAACAACAACAGGCACCTGATGGTCTGCACACACAAACAACAACAACAGGTACATGGTGGTCTGCACACACAAACAGCAACAGGCACATGATGGTCTGCATATACACACACTGAGCACACACACTGAGAAACTACTGTGATGGTTCCAGACACTCTGTCTAATGTAAAGCTTAAGTTATGCCATTTCACCAAATCAACATTTGCCAACATTGACCAAAGTGATGTCATTTGACCAGTCAGTGATGCCATTTGACCAAAGTGATGTATTTGACCAAAGTGATGTCATTTCACATTTGACCAGCCAGTGATGCCATTTGACCAAAGTGATGTCATTTGACCACAATGGCACCATTTGACCAAAGCGATATCATTCAAACAAAGTAGTGTCGTATGACAAAAGTGATGCATTTGACCAAATTCATCAGGCAGTTAAAATATGACCTTCCTGATTGACTAAATTTCAGAATGAGAATCAGAATTACTCAGATGGCTAAACAGGACTTTCCTGATGACGACATTTCAGAATCAGAATTACTCAGATGGCTAAACAGGACTTTCCTGATGACTACATTTCAGAATCAGAATTATCAGAGGCTAAACATTTGAGACACATTTCAGAATCAGAATTACTCAGATGGCTAAACAGGACTTTCCTGATGACTAAATTTCAGAATCAGAATTACTCAAGGGGCTAAACAGGACTTTCTTGATGACTACATTTCAGAATCAGAATTATTCAGAGGGCTAAACAGGACTTTCCTGATGACTGCATTTCAGAATCAGAATTACTCAAGGGGCTAAACAGGACTTTCCTGATGACTACATTTCAGAATCAAAATTATTCAGATGGCTAAAAAAGACTTTCCTGATGATTAAATTTCAGAATCAGAATTATTCAGAGGGCTAAACAGGACTTTCCTGATGACTGCATTTCAGAATCAGAATTACTCAAGGGGCTAAACAGGACTTTCCTGATGACTACATTTCAGAATCAAAATTATTCAGATGGCTAAAAAAGACTTTCCTGATGATTAAATTTCAGAATCAGAATTACTCAGATGGCTAAACAGGACTTTCCTGATGACTACATTTCAGAAACAGATTAACAAGTACACAGGGGGTTAACTCCCACCCTCACAAACACGCCTACCTTGAGAGAAGAATGGATTGCAGCAACGTGCAGAGCAGTGTATCCCATCATCTGCAGTTGTTTTCTAAAGTTTTCCCGTTCAACACGCACCGTACAGGGTGCCCCTTCCCCTGAACACAGAATGAAGAAGAAGCATGATCAAATGACAAAGTTACCATCTTTATTCACACAAACCTATGATGACAAAGTCACTGTCTTTATTCACACGAGCCTAAGATAATAAAGTCACCGTCTTTATTCACACAAAGCTATGCAATCTATCCACTTCTGATGCACTTACAAATTTAGAAATGTGCACATGGTCGAATCTGCTGTGAGCAAAACAATCTGAATATTTCAAGAGCATAAAAAGAATTACAAATAATGATTCGATTACTGACATAACAAGTACAAATTTATACAACTACACTAACAACCAAACTACACAATTTACAAATGCTCTTTCGTTCAACATACAAACCTCTGCACTGCATACGTAACAAATAAACTTGAGAAGGGGAAGGAGGAGATGGAACTATACATTCACAAAGCCCCCCCCCCCCCTCCCTCTAAGTGTTCTATGTACACCATACAACAATGTACCAGTTTATAGTACCATTCTATTCAAAGCCACATGAATACGTTAGGTGCATGTGTGTTCAGCTGTAACCTGCCACCTGCACTTTGGACAGAATGACCGGGATCTTCTACCCACTACTGCGGTAACACAAGGGTGGAACGGATACTGAAGTAAGAGTCAGCACGAAAAGTTTACCCTGGAGAGGAAAATTCTCCTGCTGCTCCTACTAGGACTCAAACCTGAAACCTTTTGATATATAATATATATCCAGGTCTATAATTTAATACATGCATTGAAATTTGCATGGATTCAATGTGTAGGACTAAAAAATAAGGTCTATAAATATCCATGCATTCAAATTTACACGCTAGATTCAATGTGTAGGACTAAAAATAAGGTCTATAAATATCCATGCATTCAAATTTACACGCTAGATTCAATGTGTAGGACTAAAAATAAGGTCTATAAATATCTAGGCATTCCAATTTACACGCTAGATTCAATGTGTAGGACTAAAAATAAGGTCTATAAATATCTAGGCATTCCAATTTACACGCTAGATTCAATGTGTAGGACTAAAAATAAGGTCTATAAATCTCTAGGCATTCCAATTTACATGCTAGATTCAATGTGTAGGACTAAAAATAAGGTCTATAAATCTCTAGGCATTCCAATTTACACGCTAGATTCAATGTGTAGGACTAAAAATAAGGTCTATAAATATCTAGGCATTCCAATTTACACGCTAGATTCAATGTGTAGGACTAAAAATAAGGTCTATAAATATCTAGGCATTCCAATTTACATGCTAGATTCAATGTGTAGGACTAAAAATAAGGTCTATAAATATCTATGCATTCCAATTTACACGCTAGATTCAATGTGTAGGACTAAAAATAAGGTCTATAAATATCTATGCATTCCAATTTACATGCTAGATTCAATGTGTAGGACTAAAAATAAGGTCTATAAATATCTAGGCATTCCAATTTACACGCTAGATTCAATGTGTAGGACTAAAAATAAGGTCTATAAATATCTAGGCATTCCAATTTACACGCTAGATTCAATGTGTAGGACTAAAAATAAGGTCTATAAATATCTAGGCATTCCAATTTACATGCTAGATTCAATGTGTAGGACTAAAAATAAGGTCTATAAATATCTAGGCATTCCAATTTACACGCTAGATTCAATGTGTAGGACTAAAAATAAGGTCTATAAATATCTAGGCATTCCAATTTACACGCTAGATTCAATGTGTAGGACTAAAAATAAGGTCTATAAATATCTATGCATTCCAATTTACATGCTAGATTCAATGTGTAGGACTAAAAATAAGGTCTATAAATATCTATGCATTCCAATTTACACGCTAGATTCAATGTGTAGGACTAAAAATAAGGTCTATAAATATCTATGCATTCCAATTTACATGCTAGATTCAATGTGTAGGACTAAAAATAAGGTCTATAAATATCTATGCATTCCAATTTACACGCTAGATTCAATGTGTAGGACTAAAAATAAGGTCTATAAATATCTAGGCATTCCAATTTACATGCTAGATTCAATGTGTAGGACTAAAAATAAGGTCTATAAATATCTAGGCATTCCAATTTACACGCTAGATTCAATGTGTAGGACTAAAAATAAGGTCTATAAATATCTAGGCATTCCAATTTACACGCTAGATTCAATGTGTAGGACTAAAAATAAGGTCTATAAATATCTAGGCATTCCAATTTACACGCTAGATTCAATGTGTAGGACTAAAAATAAGGTCTATAAATATCTAGGCATTCCAATTTACACGCTAGATTCAATGTGTAGGACTAAAAATAAGGTCTATAAATATCTAGGCATTCCAATTTACACGCTAGATTCAATGTGTAGGACTAAAAATAAGGTCTATAAATATCTAGGCATTCCAATTTACACGCTAGATTCAATGTGTAGGACTAAAAATAAGGTCTATAAATATCTAGGCATTCCAATTTACACGCTAGATTCAATGTGTAGGACTAAAAATAAGGTCTATAAATATCTAGGCATTCCAATTTACACGCTAGATTCAATGTGTAGGACTAAAAATAAGGTCTATAAATATCTAGGCATTCCAATTTACACGCTAGATTCAATGTGTAGGACTAAAAATAAGGTCTATAAATATCTAGGCATTCCAATTTACACGCTAGATTCAATGTGTAGGACTAAAAATAAGGTCTATAAATATCTAGGCATTCCAATTTACACGCTAGATTCAATGTGTAGGACTAAAAATAAGGTCTATAAATATCTAGGCATTCAAATTTACACGCTAGATTCAATGTGTAGGACTAAAAATAAGGTCTATAAATATCTAGGCATTCCAATTTACATGCTAGATTCAATGTGTAGGACTAAAAATAAGGTCTATAAATATCTAGGCATTCCAATTTACATGCTAGATTCAATGTGTAGGACTAAAAATGCCTTACATTTGCAGGCAGCATTGCAGTCGCATCCCCTCTGAACAAGTCGCTGAATCCGGTTGCAGTCATCGGCCCGAACTGCCCGAATGAGCTCCCCTTCCCCCTCCTTGTTTCCCACACAGATTTCATTGCTTGGCACTGCATCGTCGTCATCATCATCCGCATCCTCTTCACCTGCAGCAGCATCGTCAGCTATGTTGGACAGCTGGCCATCGCCTGCAATGACACTGCATCATTTAAATCCGAGAACAAGACGGTTTCCCTGAAAGAGACTTCTGGATGAATGCAAAGTGGATGGTGACCCTATGAACTTCAGACTGAAGAAGCCAGCACCCTCATAATTATCTAAAGGGAACTGACTTCTGGATGAATGCAAAGTGGATGGTGACCCTATGAACTTCAGACTGAAGAAGCCAGCACCCTCATAATTATCTAAAGGGAACTGACTTCTGGATGAATGCAAAGTGGATGGTGACCCTATGAACTTCAGACTGAAGAAGCCAGCACCCTCATAATTATCTAAAGGGAACTGACTTCTGGATGAATGCAAAGTGGATGGTGACCCTATGAACTTCAGACTGAAGAAGCCAGCACTCTCATAATCATTTAAAGGGGAATTGACTTCTGGGTGAATGCAAAGTGGATAATGACCCTATGAACTTCAGACTGAAGAAGCCAGCACCCTCATAATTACTTAAAGGGGAACTGAAACAAAGAAGCATAATGAAGCATAATTCCACAGAGTATGGAATAACAATTTTTAATTAAATGATAAAGGAAAATAGTAATTGGATTTTACAGCACCTCTTTTTAAAACTCTTCTCAAACAATTATATAAACCGTCAGTTAAGTCAATCCACAAAACCAATTCCTACGCAAAGAAAACATACATTATACACAAAGATAAGTCCCTTAAAATTCAATATTACCCCCTGTTAAAAAAGCACATTAGGCTAGGGCATGTTGGTATCACTGACCATTCCGTCTAATTTATCAATACCAGATTAAAGAAAAAAGAAGAAAAAAGGAAAGAACAAAAACAAAAACTTAAAAATAAATAAATATAAATAATGGCAAATACTTACAGCACTGTTTGGTCATTACATGGCTGGTGCCACATGTAACTGCTGCCACTAAGGTGCATGTTCTGTGTAAACTTTATAACGATAGACCAGTTTACAGTATGACTTCATTTGAAGCCACATATGTAGGAAAGGATGCATGTGTGTTTAGCTGTAACCTGCCACCTGCACTTTTGGCAGAATGACCAGGATCTTTCACCTGCTACTGAGGTAACATGAGCATGAGGGTGGAACAGATACCAAAATAAGAAAGCCGACCCTGGAGAATTTTCCTGCCGCTCTTGCAGGACTTGAACCTGCAACCTCTCAATTACAAGTCTGGTGCTCTAACCACTGAGCTATCCCTGCTCTCATATAATTATTATAGATATTTTATTATCAATATATAATGCTATAAAGTGCACCTTCAACTTGAAGTTCACATTTTCCTGTGGGTAGTCCAGCTGCTACCTCCTTGCTGACCTCTGCTTGACCTTGAACCTCAACACTGATCCCTGATGCTGAACAGGCTAAATTCTCAGAAATACTTTCAGAGTCAGACATCCTGGTGTGTATGTCACTTGCTTGGGGCAAAATCTGAAGAAAAAAAGAAACAGAAAAAAGCAATTTAAAACAGAGGAGTTGAACTTTCTCTCTCTCCCCCTATCACTCACGCACACACACACACTGCTGCTCTACTGCTGGCAAAGTTTGTTTTGCAAATGGCTGCTAAATTATATAGTAGCACTTCTTAAAAATAAGTTGATGAATTATCATGGGGGGTTTCAAAACAAGATCATGAAGATGACTCTATGTACTATGAGAGTTGGCAGTTTCACAGTTTTTCTGTCTCCAGATTTAAACCTTTATTACACAAGGACTGAAGGATTGAAATATTAAGACAACAGGCTCCTTCTGTTACTTCTGTGTACAGAACCATGTTAATGGGGAACGTTGCTGGTTCAATGGTGGAGTGTCTTGAGCTGGTTGTTTTGGTTAAAATAATAACAGTCTATTTGTGGCGCCCCATCTTGTAGGAGCCCGGAGCGCTTACAAAGGCATATAATATGGATACGCTCATTTCAACACACACACACACACACACTACAAATACATTCTTTCCTGTTGGAATAAAATGTTGGAAGTGGCTGCACTGTTTAAAAAATCGGTCAGTCAGTCACTGTAACTGGTCAGATACATGGCTATCTATACTACTAGCTCTGGTAGCAGGCACCCTGCTCCCATCCCTGTGTAGAACACACACACACAAACACCCATACAGCACACACACTCAAACACACACACACACAGTCACATACTCAAATGCATGTGCGCACCACATGCACACTCAGTGTGCTGCATTTATTTACATTTTTATTTATTAGAACTTGGCAAACCAGTCAAAAGGTCTGACTGATTGCCAATTTGGTTTCTGGTAATGTTTGATAATGATATGCTGATCTTAACAGGTAAAAACTAAAATACCAGAAATTACTAGTTAATCAATGTGAACCCTGCTTCCTCTGGTCACCCTGCTGGTAGAACAGCTGTCTGTTGACGTCAATCATGTTGTTGCTGATTTTGTACAACAGAGTGAATCTGTTGCAGAGTCTTCATGTTGTTGCTAATTTTGTACAGCAGAGTGAATTGGTTGCAGAGTCTTCATGTTGTTGCTAATTTTGTACAGCAGAGTGAATTGGTTGCCGAGTCTTCATGTTGTTGCTAATTTTGTACAGCAGAGTGAATCGGTTGCCGAGTCTTCATGTTGTTGCTGATTTTGTACAGCAGAGTGAATCTGTTGCAGAGTCTTCATGTTGTTGCTGATTTTGTACGGCAGAGTGAATCTGTTGCAGTCTTCATGTTGTTGCTGATTTTGTACAGCAGAGTGAATCTGTTGCAGAGTCTTCATGTAGTTGCTGATTTTGTACCTGTAGCAGAGTGAATCTGTTGCAGAGTCTTCATGTTGTTGCTAATTTTGTACAGCAGAGTGAATCTGTTGCAGTCTTCATGTTGTTGCTGATTTTGTACAACAGAGTGAATCTGTTGCAGAGTCTTCATGCTGTTGCTAATTTTGTACAGCAGAGTGAATTTGTTGCAGAGTCTTCATGTTGTTGCTGATTTTGTACAACAGAGTGAATCTGTTGCAGAGTCTTCATGTTGTGGCTAATTTTGTACGGCAGAGTGAATCTGTTGCAGTCTTCATGTTGTTGCTAATTTTGTACAGCAGAGTGAATCTGTTGCAGAGTCTTCATGTTGTTGCTGATTTTGTACAACAGAGAGAATTTGTTGCAGTCTTCATGTTGTTGCTGATTTTGTACAACAGAGTGAATCGGTTGCAGAGTCTTCATGTTGTTGCGAATTTTGTACAGCAGAGTGAATCTGTTGCAGAGTCTTCATGCTGTTGCTGATTTTGTACAACAGAGTGAATCTGTTGCAGAGTCTTCATGTTGTTGCGAATTTTGTACAGCAGAGTGAATCGGTTGCAGAGTCTTCATGTTGTTGATTTTGTACAGCAGAGTGAATCTGTTGCTGAGTCTTCATGTTGTTGCTAATTTTGTACAGCAGAGTGAATCGGTTGCAGAGTCTTCAAGTTGTTGATTTTGTACCTGTAGCAGAGTGAATCTGTTGCAGAGTCTTCATGTTGTTGCTAATTTTGTACAGCAGAGTGAATTGGTTGCAGAGTCTTCATGTTGTTGCTAATTTTGTACGGCAGAGTGAATCTGTTGCAGAGTCTTCATGTTGTTGCTAATTTTGTACGGCAGAGTGAATCTGTTGCAGTCTTCATGTTGTTGCTAATTTTGTACAGCGGAGTGAATCTGTTGCAGAATCTTCATGTTGTTGCTAATTTTGTACCTGTAGCAGAGTGAATCGGTTGCAGAGTCTTCAAGTTGTTGATTTTGTACAGCAGAGTGAATTTGTTGCAGAGTCTTCATGTTGTTGCTGATTTTGTACAGCAGAGTGAATCTGTTGCAGAGTCTTCATGTTGTTGCTGATTTTGTACCTGTAGCAGAGTGAATCTGTTGCAGAGTCTTCATGTTGTTGCTGATTTTGTACCTGTAGCAGAGTGAATCTGTTGCAGAGTCTTCATGTTGTTGCTAATTTTGTACGGCAAAGTGAATCTGCTGCAGTCTTCATGTTGTTACAGATTTTGTACGGCACAGTGAATCTGTTGCAGAGTCTTCATGTTGTTGTTAATTTTGTACAGCAGAGTGAATTGGTTACAGAGTCTTCGCTGTTCCAGACTCTAGGCCTACCAGCCTGGGGTGCAGTTGCTGTTGTTGCTGAACTTGAAGACACAGCATGCTACCCTGTGCACTGCACCTTTTTCAGCACTGCTGTTGAATATTATTTCTCTGGCTGTGCAGGTGCCAGACTGTGGATGCATACTCTACAGTCTATGGCTGGTCTGTCGATGGGTTTACACTTATAGGTAGCCACTTTAACTGCAGGGGTGCAACTCCAGATTTTGCTGCAAGAAGCCAAAGTTCTGCTCTTTTGCCTCTACCTGGCCTTGGATGGGGAGTGGACATGCTTGCTCTATGCTAGGACTAGGAGTTTGCTGCTGTTAACATATTGGCTATTAATAATTATTAAGTCTGTCTCCTCATACTCATATGGAGTCATAAAGTATTATTTAATGTTACAGGTACACATTGCACAAGTAATAGTAGTAGTAGTAATAAAAGTATTTATTCAGCACAAAATCTGATCTGGAGACACTATGATTACTATGTGACTATGCTATGCACATGTATACATCATTACATGCACACACATACACACAATTTACAGCCAACTTAAACAAACAGGGACCACATAGGATGATAGCAGCACAGAGTGGAAAACATGGCAGGTCTATTGTTTCGGAAAAAGAAATAGCTTGTTGTGAAATAATAATAATCCAGTACCAGAGAGGGTAACTGTTTCTGTTTCAAGTCTTCATAAATTTAATACTATTTAAAAACACTGAGAACATTTTTATGTAATGACTGCATCAAGCTCTACAGTGATACAGTTACAAATATTGAAATGACAGATGAAATGTTATTTACTGAAATGTATATTAATTATTATATAATGAATTAATAATATTAATAAAAAATATGTTTTACATCAGCAGTTAATATCATACTCATAGTCATAGTCATATACTGATACAGTCATAGCTTACTCACTCATACAGGTATCTACAGGCAATAACTTTCAGAACAAGCTACCAAAGTTGATGCAAGCGTTGAATCTCATGGTCCAGAGCTTCTGAACATCACTGAGTTGCACAGCTGTGAGCATGAAGCAAAACAAGTTGTCTAGAATAGAGCGCTATAATCCTACATTCTGCTGGGTCATGGTTCTTAGTCTTACCTGAGAAACCGTGAAATGCAGCCTAGTCTGTGGGTGCCGTCGTGGCTCTGACGACTGATAAAGATCAAACTGAATCTTTTTGTGATGCTTAACGTCCAACCCGCTGAATTTGAAATGTGCACTGCTTCGTCCGGTAGTCTGGCTTAGTGAACACTGAATGAACACCTGGACCTAAATATAGCACCAACTGACCAATAAGAAAACATAATCTACTACCCACCATACAAGGCCAACTTAAAGATAGTCAATCGATAACTTCCTTTTATGGTAACCGCTTCCACCACTGTGACAGCAGGCGCCGTGTTACCCTAGCTAACATACGGCCCGTTTCCAAACAACCTGGTCAACCTTTCTCAACTTTTATTTTATTTTTTCATTTAATTTTTATTTATTTATAAATTAAACCTGGTCAAATATTTACCTGTCATGTCGCTGATTCAGTGCAGACGCTAAAGCATCTTCGCGGAAAGGAAAACGAAAAGCAACTAGTCGTCATTGCTTTCCTAAGTGGTTGACACACGTTCCGAAAATAGAAATTAACCAAAACAGGAAGTGGCTCCCTAATACAATTATTTAAAGTAAAAAATAAACACCCGTTTGTTGTTTTCTGTCTAAAAATTATGACACAATACTTGATCACATATAATATCAGTTGAATGAACGGATACGTCATTATAATAGCTATTAAGGCTTATAATAGTATTACTGTGGATCATAGGGTGTGAATCAACGAATCTCCCTCATACATTGTAAACACATTGATACTGCTCTTTGTTTTGCCTATGATCTCTGAATCTGTTTGTCTTGCTATCCCACGTGTTCCACATTTTTGATTGATTTTTTTTTGGACAAATCAATGCTAAATTAATAATTTTGCTTTTGTCGAGTTTTGAAAACTGCCAAAACTGCAATCTGACAGACACAAAATACAAGAGAAGGAACTCTGGCAAAAATAATTTGCATTGGTACATCACTGATCTCCCCTGAAATCAGCAGCAACGACAAATGAACGCAGTCGCAAGACTAAAAACACTTTTCTCGTTAGGTTTCTAAGCATCTACTGAGCTAACGAAGATATTTCTGGATGAAAAACACGCAGTAAGTACAGCAGTGTCGAATTTGAAATGTTTTGTTATACTGGAATTCCAAACGTATCCTTTTTTTTTAAACTCAGAAATCTTTGATTAATCATTACCACTTTGAAACAGCTAAAACATCATTCCGCGTGCCACAGTCTTCCAAAACTGACTGATGAGTGATGTATTGCCTGCTTCAAACTCCCCCCCCCCCCCCGGCCTAGTTCCCCGCCCCCCCCCCCCCCCCCGGCCCTCCCTTCCCCCTTCCCCAACTCGGAAAAGAGATCAACGGCCTTTCCGAAACCTTGCAGTATAACATTGTTTTCAACCGAAACAATGAGTCACGTCTGCATGCTTCCTTGTCTCCTCCGTTCGATCAGTCCCGTGATACCTTCTCAGTATCAGACGGTTTAGTGAAGACTGACTTGGTAGTTTTAGGCACACACTGACAACGCGGGGGGGGGGGGGGGGGGGGGGGGGGGGGGGGGGGGGGAAGGGGGGGGGGGGCCGCACACGCAGGCCGCACGCACGGCGCAGGCACTGACGCACACACACACACACACACACACACACACACACACACACACACACACACACACACACACACACACACACACACCACACTACACCACTACACACACACACACTACACTGACACACACACACACACACACACACACACACACACACACACACACACACACACACACACACTTTTTAATTGATCGTCGTTTCAGTGTTTAATATTGCGCCGCTATTCTCTGCTCTCGACTGAGCGGACTCATTGCGTTACTGAGTTCTAGTCGCATCAGTGCGACTCTGAATGAGTGATTGTAGCTGTTTTACACAGCACGTTTTGAATATCCACCGAAGTGGTGTACTCAGTACAGCCCTAATTAGTTGTGACATGGCTGGGGCCGCGTGAAACTGTTGCCATTTCGATGCACGTTCTGTGGCAGCACTGGCGTATAACCATGCACCTGTTTGCAGCGTTATTCGAAACCACACAACGTTCATCTAGTCCATTAGTGCATACCCGGTTATTTCAGTGTTTCCGACATAGATCCACTGAATTCTGACATGGTAAGCAGGATACTAATTTTACCGTGCGTATGTAATCTTTTTGCATGCGTATACATACACACGGAGGACCTCAGTTTATAGTCTCCTCCGAAGGACATTTTCTAAAGCCTGCCGCAGAGACTGAATCTGCCGGCTCTAGCGAAATCTCGGGGCAGGCGCAAGGCGGTCTACAGCACGAAACTGTCACCAATCCATGTGCCGGGTGACTCCCATGCTCGATGGTGACTCAGTACTCAGTACCGGCAGGGCTAACTGGTTGTGACATGGTGGTGCGGTGTGAAACTGCTGCCATCTCGGCGCACGTTCTGTCCTGTGGGTGGTGGGGGTGGGGGGGTGAAAGGGTGGGGTGGTGGTGGAGGGGGAACCATACCTGACGCTACACTGTCAGTCACCATCAGAATGATTCTGCGTTAGGAGGGTCAGCGGTGTGAGCCATTTTAACGTTTCATTCTTTGTGGATGGAACAAAGCCACAACCGGACAGTCAGCTTCCCGAAGATCAGAACTTTCTTTGGAAGTGAACGGAGAGCCAAAGCCGGCAGGGAATCGAACGAGGCCAACGTCGTCCGCTTACCCGCCTCAGTAACGCCTTTACCCATGGACCTACATAATTATAAGTAGGTCCACGGCTTTACCGATCAGAGTTCAGGAGCTGTGTGAAAGTCAGTCGAAGTGGCAGTCCTGGGCTCCCCGTCCTTTATAGTCCATACGGCAGTCTCTATGGACGTAAAGCAACATTTGAAGACGCTCGAGGGCTGAGTGAGAGTCGAGGTGGACGTCCTGGGCTCCCCGTCCCTAATACTGTAATAGTCCTTATGGTCTCTGTGGAATGTAATGCAAGAATGAAATTTACCGATGGGAGCTCAGGAGCTGTATGAAAGTCGAGGTGGCCGCCCTGGGCTGTTCCCGTCCCTAATAGTCCTTACGGTCTCCGTGGGCGTAAAGCAACATTTGAAGAAGTTCAGGAGCTGTGTGAGAGTCGAGGTGCCCGTCCTGGGTTTCCTGTCCCTAATAGTCCTAATAGTCTGTGGACGTAAAGCAACATTTGAAGAAGTTCAGGGGCTGTGTGAGAGTGGAGGTGGACGTCCTGGGTTCCCCATCCCCAACAGTCCGTACGGTCTCTGTGGACGTAAAGCAACACTGAACTCGAGCTTTACCGCTAGGCCAAACCGGCAGAGGTTTGGGGTCCTTAATTCGTGTTATACACCCACTTGCGGTACTCTGGTGCGGGGTTGCAAAGCGGTTTGGAGGGGGGGGGGGGGGGGGTCAATTTTCAATAACGAAGTTGTCCTCCGATGGCAGTTACCACCACGAGTCTACGTCACCGTCAGTGGAGGTCGCTGCGGTTAGTGTCTGATGTTAAGTGCCACAGGCACTTGACTAATGGTATCATCCATGGTTCTAAACGCGTGCATCAATGCAGTTCGTGTTTCGAACGCAGATCGATTATGGCAGTAACAAAGAGGAGGCCGTCTATCATTAGCCGGAGCTGCCACAAGTATCATTTTTGTCGCGACAATCAAAAGTTTTGTCTCGACGAGCATAATTTTGTCGCGACAGAAGACGTGTTTTGTGTTTGTCGCGACAAAATTATGCTTGTCGCAACAAACATAATATTTAAACACGTGTTTGTGGCGACAAAAATGATATTTGTGGCAGCTCCCGCCAATGACAGCAGTCTGGCCTGGCGATGATTAAGTACTGGCTTTGCCGTGCGAGTGTCAGTGCTGATCAACGAAGCAGTGAACCCAGGAGCTATCGATATCTGTCGTCTGTACACTGATGTCAGAAAGAGAGAGAGAGAGAGAGAGAGAGAGAGAGAGAGAGAGAGAGAGAGAGAGAGAGAGAGAGAGAGAGAGAGAGAGAGAGACAGACAGACAGACAGACAGACAGACAGACAGACAGACAGACAGGCAGGCACACACACACACACACACACACACACACACACACACATGCACGCTCGCACGCACGCACGCACACACACACACACACACACACACACACACACACACACACACACACACACACACACACACACACACAGGCGCGCGCGCTCACGCGCACACACGCACGCACGCATCACCCCCCCCCCCGCCGCCCCCCCCCCCCCCCCCCCCCCCCCACACACACACACTGTCTCATCATTTCTGCATCGCGGGCACAAAGCCAAGGACACAACACTTAGCTTAGATAGCCTGGAGAAGAGAGGCACAGAAAGAGGAAGCGTTAAAGACGAGCTTAATAATAATAACAATACGTAACATTTATATTGTGCCTAATCCAGCTAGTCTAGCTCAAAGCACTTCACAATTCAAAACAAAAATGAACACCACAATCAAAACATGAAACATGCACACACCAGAAAAATCCAACGCCAACAGCAAAGCGCAGGCAAACATGCACACATCCCGGAACAATTAATGCAATCAAGACATGCAACAATTCAGTGAAAAGATCTTCCTTGAAAAAACCCTGGAACTGTCTCAAAAGCAACACTGGGGACACTTCTGCGAGACGGGGTGGCCGGAGCGCATATGGGCTTTCCCGAGCGCGCAAATGCGATCGTGAACTGTACTGAGCTGAACTGAACGTTTGCGTCAGAGCTTGCTTTTGTTGTTGATGTTGTCGGTTTTGTTGTTGTATTTAGAAGAACACAAATTGCATGGAGATGACTCTGGTCCATCCACGACACGATGAACAGAAGTCAGTATAGTCCTATCGTGACGCGTTTATGTGTGTGCCTGTACACCTCGTTCTGCATTCCCTCCGCCGTTCGCTGGTGGTGGTGGTGGTCTCAGTGCCAGCACGGACAATATTCGATCAATAACCAACACCAGACCCTCCTCTGTGTGTGTGTGTGTGTGAGTGTGAGCGCGTGAGAGTGTGTGTCACTTCTTTTCATAATGTATGCACTGAGTGGAGGAAATCAATTGCTACTGCTGCCGCTGCCGTTGGCTCTGCACTCCTCCGCTCTGATACACAGCAACGCTATGCCAGGACTGCCCAGCGATGCCAAGTCTCTCGCTCTGGGTTCGCCACAACTGTTGCGGCGCTCCGTCTAGCTAGGCTAGGCTAGTCACAGAACAGCAGGCATATTGCCAGAGTCACACTCGGGCATCTCATCTCATCTCGTCTCGTCGGTCTCATGCAGTCCTGGCTGTCTCGTCGCCAGCGAGTCAGTCTCTCCTAACTTCCGCTGTCAGTCGTGCCATCTTGGATTTTAGAGTCTCTGTCAACTCAGTGTTGAAGCTGGTCGGCGGATTTTGGACCGAGTTGGAGCATGGTACGAGAGTCGTTCTTTCTAGTGCGTGCGGGCATTTTCGCTGCGAGTTGTCCCCATCGCGACTGTCAGGCGCGGGGCGAAGGTTTATAGTCTAACTGCGAGCTTATCGATTGTCGTGCCTGCGCGTCCGGAATTGTGCCGCAGGGGTTCGGCGCTCGTTCCGGCAATCGATGTCGCCATTCTTTTTGCCTTTTTTTCTCCTTTTCTCCATTGTTGCTGTTTATGCTGTTGACAGGTCTGGGGTTGACCGGAGGTGAACTCTCGAGAAGACCTTGGCAGATCTTCAGCTGCCGGTGGCCAGGATCGACCAACCACAGCAGCGCCAGCCACCCCGCAGACACGCTCCTGGAATTCTGGGAAGCTGCGGCCGCCATCGCTGTTGTCCCATAATTTACGTCGTGGCCGCGTATGAATCATCGAGGCAATCAGTGGCTTTGACGAGAAAACAAACTTGCCTGCCCTTCCTCTGACTGTCCCTGATCCAAGGGGTTCGACATGGCTGACATGGACGTCAACGCCTCCAACGCCAACCCCATGCAAGGTGAGTGGACACTGGTCGTGATCGCGTAGTAAACAAGTAGTGTTATGTTCCCGGCATTGCCCGTCCGTGAGACAGTGAAAGGGCACGGCGGGCAAAGTCCCGTCCCGTCAGACAGGCTATGGTCAAAGGACGCAACGCTGGAACGGCCAACCTCACAGACGCTGGAGTGACTGAAGCGCATGTGGATTTTCCCGAGAGCTCATTGGTAGCACGGCCTTCGCGGCCATGGCCGGAGCTGGTCTGCAAGAACGGAGACCGAAAGAGCGTGGGCCGTACAGTACTTCATCAGCAGCTAGTCCTTCCCGATGGGAATCACGCAGGTGTCTGTCTGCAGGTCGACAACTACCTCAAACAGTGAACAGACATAATATATATATCTGACTATCTGACTGACTGACTTCAGACTGACTGATTGTCTGACCGACCTTGTGTCTGGCTGGCTTTTTTGTTTGTTTTCTTTTGTGTGTGTGCTGTACTTTTGTCTACTGACTGACTGACTTACATGTTGACTGACTATTGACTGACTGACTATTGACTGACTTACATGTTGACTGACTATAGTGCACGACTTACTATCGCTTGCCTGTCTCAGAACTGACTGACTGAACTCCTGACTGATTGGCTGATTGGCTAACTTGTTGACTATATGGTTGACTGATTGAATTCTGATTGGGTGATTGATTAACTAACACTTGTTGACTGACTGGTGACTGACTTGTTTCCGCTTGTCTTTCTCAATGCTGATATAACTCCTTTCTTGTTGACTAACCGCTTGGCTAACTGGTTGACTAATTTGTTGACTGACGGGTGACAGACTAGCTACCGCCTGCCATTGACTGACTAACTGATTGGTTGATTGATCGATTTAACTCCTAACTGGCTTATTAATTGACTAACTTGTTGACTGACTGGTGAGTGATTTGCTACTGCCTGCCAGTTTGAGTGCGGGGTGACTTGCCTGCCAGTTTGAGTGCGGGGTGACTTGCCTGCCAGTTTGAGTGCGGGGTGACTTAAAACTCCCGCTTGACGGGCTGACAGACTAACTTGTTAACTGACTGTTGATCGAATTGCGACCGCCGGCCTGTCTCAGTACTGACTGACTGAACTCCTGAGTGACAGCCCCATTGACTGACTAACTCATTGATTGACTGACTGTCTTTGCACTGACTGACTGAACTCCTGAGTGACAACCCGACTGACTGACTAACTCAGTGACTGATTGACTGTCTCAGTACTGACTGACTGAACTCCTGACTGACTTCTCGATTGGCTGACTCACTCAGTGACTGACTGACTGTCTTTGCACTGACTGACTGAACTTCCGACTGACTTCCCGACTGACTGACTAACTCGGTGACTGACTGACTGTCTCACCACTGACTGACTGAACTCCTGACTGACTTCTCGATTGGCTGACTAACTCAGTGACTGTCTGACTGATTGTCTTAGCACTGACTGACTGAACTCCTGGCTGACTGCCCGATTGATTTAACTAACTCTGTGACTGATTGTCTCAGTATTGACTGAGCGATCTCCGGACTGACTGCCCGACTGACTGACTGACTGACTGACTGACTGACTGACTGATTGACTGCCTCAGTATTGGCTGAGCGAACTTCTGACTGACTGCCCGACTGACTGACAGACGAGCTCAGTGACTGACTTTGTCAGTATTAACTGAGCGATCTCCCCGACCGACTGACTGACTAACTCAGTTACTGACTGTCCCACTAGTATTAACTGAGCGATCTCCCGACTGACTGACTGACTGACTGAATGACTGACTGGCACCCATATGCCTGCCCGCATTGCTGCCCCGTCAGCCCGACCTCATCCCTGATTGTCCTGACTGAGCGCTCTGTCACTGCCTGGTTGAGTGCACTGCACTCGGCATAGTACCCGGTTGACTGACCGACGGCTGACCGGCGTGGCTGGTGTATTGACCCTCTGCCAGGCTGGCACAATCAGTGGCCGCTGCAGCGTTGATAGTCTGCTGGTCAGAGGCACTCATAGTTGGTGGCGGGGAGAGGGATGGTTGGGGTGCGCGGGTGTGGTGGGGGGACGAAGTGGAGGGGGGGGGGGGGGGGGGGGGGGGGGGCGGGGGGGGGGGGCGGGCGGGAGATTGCATCAAGCGGAATTGCTTTCATCCTACCGAATCCACCGACAGTGCATCAGCGCAGGACAGTTATTTGGAGTCCGGGAATAAATTGCGTGGAAGAGAGCACCGGATTCACCCACTGTCGCAATTCTTGCTGTCAGGGTGACTGAACGAGTAATCATCATGATAATGACGATGATGACATAGTAGTACTACTACTGATAAAAATAATTATGGATATATATATATATATATATATATATATATATATATATATATATCGCGTCAACCGTAGTAAAAATCATTCGTACAAAATTGCTGAATCAGCGTGCGCGCGCGAGCACACACACTCACACACGCAGGCACGCATTCACATGCGCACTAATACACGCACGCACGCATGCCACACACACACACGCACACTGGCACTCTCTCTTACTCTCTCTCTCTCTCTCACACACACACACACACACACACACACACTGACACCACCACCACCACCACCACGGCCACCACCACCAACAACAACAACAACAAACAAAACTAAACAAACAGACTCACACTATAACCCAGCATCACTGAATCAACAACAACAAACCAAAACGAACAACAACAACAACAAAAATGTGAAAAGATAAAACATAAGATAAAACTTCACAACTGACTCTACGCTGTCTGCCTCAGAACAACAACGAAAATCGCTTTAGACTCAGTTGAGATAGCAAGTTGCACGGACGGGCCCCGCAGACTTCCGGCAGCCAGGTTCTCTGTCTTGGCTTAGTCGTGCTGCTGCGCTGCAATGAAGAAACGAGCCCCCCCGCCTCGGTCTTTCTTTCCGTTCCGTCCGTCTCAGTCTGCAAAGTCAAAAAAACAAGGGGAACGTGACGATTCGGTCCTCCCCGCCCCCAACGCTAAGACGACCGTCTTGATGGAAACCCTGGCGCTTCGCAGCAGAAGGCAATAGCTGGGAAAGGTTGGGACTGTAGAGGAAAAATCAATGAGGCGCCATCGGCCGCTCTTGAATCTGGCGTCTTCCCGGCCTTCTGGTCGAGGAGCGTGGTCGTGTTCTCCGAGTCGGTCATACTCCGCTGCGTAAGCGCCTGGCTACGGTCGCCTCTATTGGACTAATGGGACAGCTCGATCAGCTTACAACGATTTAGCTCCTCTTCCGTCCGCCTGTCATGTCGTCACTCTTGTCTTTGTTTCTGTTTCTGTCTCTGTCTTTTTGTCTCGGCCGCCTTTGCCCGTCACTTTGTCTGGTTCTTTGTCTCTCTCTCTGCCAGACTGTGCTTGTCTAAGTATGTCTCTCTTTGTCCTTGTCTGTCTGTCTCTGTGTCTTTGTCTGTGCCTATTATTTCGTCCTTGTCTCTTTTTGTCTGTCTGTCTGTCTGTCTCTCTCTGCGTATCTGTTTCTGTCCGGCCTGTCTCTGTCTTTTTGCCTGTCCATATATCTCTGCCTGTCTCTCTGTCCGTCTCTGTCCTTGTCGGCCTGTCAGTCTGTCTGTCTCCCTGCCTGTCTTTGTCCTTCTGTCTTTGTCTCTGTCGGTCGGTCTCTGCCTTTCTCCCTGCCTGGCTATGTCTGCCTGTCTGTGTGTCGGTCGGTAGGTATGTTTATCTGTCTGTGTTTGACTGTCTGTCTACGTCTGTCTCTCTGTCTGCGTATGTCTGACTGTCTCTAACTGTGTCTGCTTCTATCTGTTTGTGTCTGCCTTTATCTGTCTTTCTGCACACACACATGGAGAGCGCCGCGGGGGGGGGGGGGGGGGGGGGGGAGAGAGAGGAGAGAGAGAGAGAGAGAGAGAGAGAGAGAGAGAGATTCTATCGGGCCAGGTGAGACACAGTCCTCTGACTAGTAATAACACCATGCAAACAAACTCTCAGACCCGACTCTCACATCGCATTCACATGCTAAGTAACCCCAGCATGAATACTGAACCGATACCCAATACAACCGATTACTGAATAAATACCATACGATCATATTATATATATATATATATGCATATGCATCAGAAAAGCCTAGATGTAAACGACGGACTGGCGTGAGCGGCCGTAGGCTACACGAGCAACGATTAATTTTGCTTGTGCTTCATATCGCTACCCGGCAGGGTTTCAACAAAGGCCGTGCCGAGGATCAATAGAATGCCCGAGCCCAATGCATCTCATCATATCACCTTGCGGATTATTCGATGAGTACATTTGGCGTGGACTGCTGTGATGTGGCATTCTTAACCCACCCGTGTCATAATGTGATGTATAGGTTGGTTGGTTAGAGTTATGGCGTTCGTGACCTAGCCGTGTCGTGGTGTCACGTGTGGGTTGGTTGGTTAGAGGTGTAGCGTTCGTGACCTACCCGTGTCATAGTCCGATGTGTGGGTTGGTTAGAGATGTGGCATTCTTAACCCACCCGTGTCATAATGTGATGTATAGGTTGGTTGGTTAGAGGTGTGGCCTTCGTAACCCGCCCGAGTCATAACCATTTTTTGTGTGTGGGTTGGTTAGAGATGTGGCTTCGTAACCAATCCTTGTCGTAGTTTGATGTGTGGGTTGGTGGGTTAGAGGTGTAGCGTTCGTGACCTACCCGAGTAGTAGTTTGATGTGTAGGTTGGTTAGCTAGAGTTATGACGTTCGTGACCTGTCCGTGTCGTAGTTTGATGTGTAGGTTGGTTGGTTAGAGTTACGGCGTTCGTGACCTACCCGTGTCGTTGTTTGATATGTGGGTTGATTGGTTAGAGGTGTGGTGTTTATGACCTACCCGTGTCGGAGATCAGTCGATGTGAGGGTTGGTTGGTTGTTTAGGTGTGGCGTTCGTGATCTACCCTTGTCGTAGTTTGATGTGTGGGTTGGCGGGTTAGAGGTGTAGCGTTCGTGACCTACCGTGTCGTAGTTTGATGTGTAGGTTGGTTAGAGGTGTGGCGTTCGTAACCCACCCTTGCCGTAGTTTGATGCGTAGGTTGGTTGCCGGTTGGTTATGGCGTTCGTGACCTACCCGTGTCGTAGTTTGATGTGTGCATCGCTTAGAGGTGTGGCGTTCTTCCCACCCGTGTCATAGTTTGGTGTGTAGGTGGGTTGGTTAGAGGTGTGGCGTTCGTGACCTACCCGTGTCGTAGTTTGATGTGTGGGTTGGCCCGTTAGAAGTGTGGCGTTCCGAACTCACCCGTGTCATAGTTCGATGTGTTGGTGGGTTGATTAGACGTGTGGCGTTCGTGACCTACCAGTGTCGTAAGTTCGATGTGTGGGTTGGTTAGAGGTGTGGCGTTCCGAACTCACCCGTGTCGTAGTTTGAAGCGTGGGCTGGTTGGTTAGAGGCAGTGTGCCGCCGTCCCTAACTCACCCGTGTCGTAGTGTGGTGTAGTTTGGCGCCGTCCCTAACTCACCCGTGTCGTAGTGTGATGTAGTTTGGCGCCGTCCCTAACTCACCCGTGTCGTAGTGTGATGTAGTTTGGCGCCGTCCCTAACTCACCCGTGTCGTAGTGTGATGTAGTTTGGCGCCGTCCCTAACTCACCCGTGTCGTAGTGTGGCGTTGTAGTTTGGGTTGGTGTGTGGCGTTCCGCGTAACTTGGCTTGACTTACCCACACGTGTAATGTGTGGGTGAGATAAAGGTATCGCCGTTGCCTGGTTCTCTTTGAAAAATAACATTCCGGCAGCTTGGACACAAGGCAGGGCCCGACTATATACAGACCCCCCCTCCCCCCCCCCCTCCCCTTTCCCCCCCCAAAAAGCATCTTTATAATATATAATAATAATATATATATAATATATATATATTAATATATATATCACACACACACACACACACACACACACACACACCACGCACGCACGCACGCACGCACCACACACACACATACATACACACACCCCAAAACCCCCCCCCCCCCCCCCCACACACACACCACACCCCCTGACACACACACACACACACCCACCCCACACACAAAACCCCCCGGGGACCGCAAAACCCTTAGTCTTTCCAAATCTACTCGGACTGCTTTGGGTCCCCCATCCCCATCCCCCCACGCCCCCTTCACCACAGCAGGTGAGGTGGGCGGTAGAAAATTAAAACTCTCTGCACGTTTTTAGTAGACTGACTGGTGGAAACTTGTTCCGTATGCCCCGGGCCACCCGTTCAGTTCTTTCGTTTGATTTCTTTCCCCTAGCAAAGAGGAAGTCGGCTAGCAGTAAAGGAACAAGAGCCGACGCCCCCCCTCTTTTGGCCTTTCCCGACTTCCAAAAAATAAAAATAATAATAATAATTCATACTTTAAAAGCCCGGGGCGGTTACAAAGACATAAGGATACGTTCATTTCATCACGCACACACACACACACACACACACACACACACACCACACACACACAAAAACACACCCCCACACACCACACCACACACCACACACACACACAAAAACACAACCACACACCACACACCACACACACACACACCACACACATTGCCAACATTCAAAAATTAAAAAATACAACACACAGCCACACAACACCACACACCACACACACACACACACACACACACACACAACCCCCACCCCACACACACAGACGGGGAAGAAGAGAAGACAATGTAGTCAAACAGTCATTGCAAGTCATGTATACATTATATAACGGCCCTCGAGCATGTTTGGCTGGCCTCTCTGCACGCGTGTTACGGCCGGAATGTATGCTCGGTAGATTCATAGCCTATAGAGTCTTTTCACAGCCTTCGCTATTGACAACTCTATGGCTTCCTTTGCGTCTCAGTCAATTTTGATGTGGGAATGGTTAATATCGTTTCTGTGGTTTCCTCCTTGGACACGACTTTTCGTGTGGCTTCGTCTGGCACTGAATCCTTTTCCTATTCAAATTGTATAACGATCAAAGCTATTATTATCATCACTACCCGGTCGTCGTCGTCGTCGTCGTCCACTTCTCTGTGCGTTCAAAGTGATAGATATGTTTTACACACACCACACAGCCCAAACAACACACACACACACACACACACACCACACGACAACACACACCACACACACACACACACACACAACACACACACACACACACAATGATGCCAACTTACACACACAGACACACCAACACACACACACAACGCAACAACACACACACAACACACAAACACACAAGCACCACACACACAGAAACAACCACAACACACACACACACACACACTACACAACACGCACACACACCACACCACAAGGACACACACACAACACACACACCACACACACACACACACAATTATCAACAGCAGCACACTGACACACACACACACACACATCCACACAAACACCCACACCCACAGAACACACCCACACACACACACCCACACACACAGATGATGCAAACACATACATACAACTGACACAACACACACCCGCCACAACACACACCACTACACATAAACAGAGAGCACACATTAAACACACACACACCACACAGACAACACGCAACACACACACACACACACACACGACGCACACACACACACACACACACCACATACCACACACACTTGACACACACACACACACACACACACGACACACAATACACACACACACACACACACAAACACACACACCCACACACCACACCACACACACACACACACACAATACACACACACACACACAAGTGCAGTGTTACCTGCCTCCTAACTACCCTTCACCACAGCCAAAACAACGCCCACTTCAACCTGCAAAACAAGTCCCGAGCTAAAGACTGTTTGCTTCAGGGCAAAGCTTTAAAAAAAATCGCAGTCGCTCCTGTTCCCCCCCCACCATAACCCCCCCCCCCCACCAGTACCCCCGCTACCTCCCCCACCCCCCCCCCCCCCCCCGCCCCTAAACCCCACCCCACCCCACCCTACCAAGGATCCCCTACCCCTACCCCCCACCCCCCCCGACCCCCAGTACCACCCCACCACCCCCCTCATAACAGAACACACGCAAAACAAAACCCCCCACTCCCCACCCCCCCAGACACGTCGACACTGTATTATCATCAGATCTGTCATAACACACACACACACACACACACACACACACACAACCACACACACACACCCACACACCCACACACAGCCTCACACACCACACACACACACACACACACGCCACACGCACACAACATCGTCCTGACATACGCTCATACACTTTTCTTCACCATTTCTTATCGAGAACAACTCCCGACACACACACACACACACAACACACACCACATCCACCAAGTAACATCACTCACCCCCACACCACACACCACACACACGACACACACACACACACACACACACAAACAACACACACACAACACACCATCCCGACACGTACACGCGCACGTCACAACAGGGAACAGAGAGGACCAGAGAGACGACAGACAGACAGACAGACAGACAGAACACACACACACGACACACCACACACACACACACACTAACAACCACACACACTACCACACCAGACACAACCCTCCCACCCACCCCGACCAACACACAACACACAGACACACACACACACCCACACACATGCCCACACAAAACAGACACACACAACACACACACACACACTACACCACACACACACAAACAGACTAGACATCACACACACACACCCTCCCACTCAACAACAACCACCACACACCACACTACACACCACACACACACACACACACCAACACACAGCACACACACACACACGACACACACACACACAAGGACATTTGCCAACCAGCCACACACACACACCGCACCACACACACACACGCCACACACACAACACACACACACAGTCCACATCAAACACACCCACACACACAAAACACACAACACACACACACACACACCCCAGTACACACACACACACAACACACACACCACTCACACACACACACACCACTATAAAACACCACACACCTGTGCACACAACCTAAATAAAGGAAGCCAACTGGGCAAACACACACACGAAACACCAAACACCACACACACACACACATCACACACACACACACAACAAGAAACACCCACACATACACACACTACAAACACACACGCCATAAACAGTGCAACACACTCAAGCTAACAATCTGCTCTATCAACACACAGGCACACACACAACACACACACCACACACACAACGACACAACACACACACACACCAACATACACACACACTCTCTCCTCTCTCTCCTCCTCTCATCTTCCTCCATCACGGCAAGATGACATCACAACACACACATAACACAACACACACACACACACACATTATACACAAACACACACACACACAACACACCACACACACGACAACACACACACATCACGAACACAACATATTCACCCTACTTGGCACACACATTCCATACACATACACATCCCATACACCAACACACATATCATATATATCACAACACACACGCACACACACCCACACACACAGACACACATCCCATCACGTCACACACACACTACACACACACATATACACCACACATTGAACACACACACACACACCAACACACTAACACACACACATATTAGAAAGTGTTTATTTATATTATATATTTATATATAATATATATAATATATAATATATATATATATATAATATATATATATAATATATATATATATATACAACACTCGGACACACACAACACCTCAATATGAACTCGACGCTACACACACCATCAAGTTAACACACACCCACACCACACCACAACACACACCAACAGCCACACACACACACACACCCAACACACACACTGGCACACACCCACACAGATATAGATAACACACACACATATATATATATATACGCCACACACACGCACACATAAATACACACACACAACACACACACACACATCACACCCACACACACACACCACATCACACACCACCACACACAACGCCCACACCACCACACACACAGACATACACACACAACACACACACCCCACACATATATATATATATATTTGTTTTTATTTATATATATATATATCTATATATATATATATAATATATATCTATATATATATGTATATATTATATATATACTGCTCGCGACGTCCTACCACATACATAACACCACCTACACACACACACCACACACACACACACACAAAAAAGGACACACACAAACATGTACACACACCACCCACCACAAACACACACACACACACACACATCACAATCACGCCTCGTCCTGACAGAACGAATGCGGGAAACGCCTCATACACCGTCCTCACACACACTCACAAAAACGTCACAACATGAAGAATTAATAACAGAAAGGGACACACAACACACACACACAACCACACACCCACAACACACCACACACACAACACACACACACACGGCCACAAAGAAAACACTGCATCAATCGTCCTGACACGCTCCATACAACCGTTCCTCACACACACACACCAACACTCACACAAATGACGACACACACACACACCACACGACACACACATACACATAGTCACACACCCAGCGACACACAGAACACAAGAACACACCCAGACACACACCCACACACACACAACACACAAACAACCACACCACAACACACACAAAAATACACACTACACGCGCACGCACACACAGAGCGACAGAGAGAGACACAGACGACAGACAGCACCCACACACCCACACTCACAACCGGACACACACACACACACACCGAACAGTCCAAAAGACACACACACACACACCACGACACACACACACACAACACACACACACACACCCACACACTACCCACACACACACACACACACACACACACAAACATACACTGTGCACACAAACACACACGCGCACTGGTCACACAGCACACACACACACACCACACACACACAACACACACACACACCCACACACACACACTGGACACACACACACTGGACAGCAAGCACACACACACACAACCCACACACCACACGGCCACCCCCAACATCACACACACACACACACACCCCACACACACCACTCACCACACACACACACACACACCACACACACACACACACACAACGACACACACACAACACCACCACACACACCATGCACGTTCACATGATGACGATGACAGACAGACAGACAGACAGACCAGACAAGCTGGCAACACACACACAACACACTACACACACACACACACACACACACACACCACACACAAGCACACACCACCCTCTCTCTCTCTGACAGTTCTCTCTCTCTCTCTACTCTCTCTCTCTCGATCTCACACACACACACACAACAGACAGACACACACACACACCACCACACACAGACTAAGAGTCTCACACGACAACGACACACACAGCTACACACACACACACTATACACACACAACACACTCTCTCTCTCTCTCTCTCTCTCTCGTCTCTCATCTCATACACACACACGACACACAGACACAACACACACACACCAAGACACCACCACACACACACGACACACACACACAACAACCCACGACAACACACACACACACACACACCACACAGGCACACACACACAGAGACACACACTGGCCACAAACACACACACACACACTAACCCACAACCACACACACACACACCAAAACACACAAAGACACACACAGACAACACAGCAACCTACCACACTACAACAACACACAACACACACACAACCACTTGTGCACAACAGCACACACACAAGGCTGGGGTCATGCCTTCAAAATACGCCACACACACACACACACACACATAAAACCCCACCTCAACACACACACCTCCAAGCACTGTTTTACCACATCCATACAGACAGACTACAACACACCCTACACACTGACACACACACACACCACCAAACACACACACCACACACCACACCCACAAGCACACACACACACACACACACACATACACACACTCTCACCTGCACGTTTCAATCACACATGCGCACCTGCAGCTGACAAGACAGACAGACGACAGACAGACACACACACAGAAACACCACAAAACACTGACAGACACACACAGAGACAACGACACGCTACCGCACGCAACATAACACCCGACACACACACACACACACACCTACACACTACACACACACACAGTCATAAGGGACACACACACACACACACTGTGACACACACAAATCCTCTTGCCTACACATCAAACATCTCAACGTCCCCCGCGAAACACCCCATGTCAACGTACCGTAACCACTCTACCACCAACACCAAAATAATTTTCCCGCACTTTGCGGCTTCCGCTTATCACAGCGAGGACTGCAGCTATTAGTTGTGATAGCGTGCAGCTACCGTCAAGTCGCTTGCCCTTATTGCAGTAATACTGGGGCAGTTCTTCCTGTCCAAGGTAATCTCTCTCTCTCACTCTTTTACTCCGAGCGGCTCAGCTGTCTCTGTCTCTCTCTGTCTCTGTCTCTCTCTCAGTCTCACATGACGTTTCACTCACTCATTCATGCCTATATGTACATGAACTATAATCCCTGTAGTTTGATATCTACTCGTCAGTCCGGCAGTAGCTTAGCAAGGACTAGTTGTTAGGTTTTTGACTGAACCTAAACTGCAATCCTTGTAAAATAAAGTTCGACTAGTTCGAGTTATTCTCTCTGTCAGTCTCGCACATTGGCTCATTCTCAGTCATCAGCTCTCTCTCTCTCTCTCTCTCTCTCTCTCTCTCTCTCTCTCTCTCTCTCTCTCTCTCTCTCTCTCTCTCTCTCTCTCACATAACATTTCACTCACTCATCATTCATGCCTATAATTATGTACATAAATAATGCATGTAGTTTTGATATGTACTCATCCGGCACTGAGTAGCCTGCTTAGCAAGGACTAGTTGCTAGGTTTTTGACTGAACCTAAACTACTACAATCCTTGTAAAATAAAGTTTTCAAGTTCGAGTTCTAGTTTGGCTCATTCTCATCAGCTCTCTCTCTCTCTCTCCCCTCTCTTGCTCTCTCACCTCACCTCTCATCTCAGCTCTGTGCTTTTTTCCGTTCAGCTCAGCCCCCCCCCCCCCCGCCCCCCCTTCCCTCCCCCCCAATCTATCTCGGCTCAGCTGTCAGTCCCAGTCTTTCCGTGCACTTGGTTCAGATCGTGTACAGAAATTAATTGTAAATTGTGTGCCAGTGCAGTGTCAGGTGTGCCAGTGTGTGTGTGCGCACGAGAGAGAGAGAGAGAGAGAGAGAGAGAGAGAGAGAGAGAGAGAGAGAGAGAGAGAGAGAGAGAGAGAGAGAGAATGTATCTCCAACCGGAGTTCATGGCAAGACTCTAAAGGGGGGGAAAAAAAAACCCCTTCTAAGGGGAAAAAGAAAAAAAAAAAGGCCGCAACGACCTTAGCCGTGGCAATTTATTTATTTTTCTTTTTTTTTTCCTTCTTAATTTATTTTTCCTTCTTAATTTATTTGTTTCCTTCTGAACTTTTTTTTTTTTTTTTTTTTTTTTAAATCGTTTGCCACCACTCAGTAGTGAAGCAAACCAGTTCTGGCGCGGGCCGGGGCTTTTTTTTTTTTTCATTTTTTTCATTGACAGTGACAATTGAGCACAAAACCGACCATTGTCTGCACCGCCACGGCGAAACGAAAAACTTGAAAGCCCCCCCCCCCCCCCCCCCCCCCCCCCGCCCCGCCCCCTTCCCGCCTCCCGCCCCCCCCCCCCCCCCCCCCCCCCCCCCCCCCCCCCCTTCCCCCGAAAAAAGAAACATTTATTTCTGGTGAGTGTTTATGTTTAGTCGGAGTTGTGTCGACACGGCTGACTGATCCGCAAACACACACAGGCTGTCTTTGTTTTTACCTGACTGCGCGTTAGCGAATGCATCGCCGGCGCCGGCGCACACACACGCCGCAGGCACACTTCCGGCGTAGGCCTATGTGCCCATATCCCCCCCCCCCCCCCCCCCCCCCACACACACACCTTCCCTCCACCCCCACGGCTTTCCCGGCCCCCCTGACCAACCTGTTACGTGACAATACCGGCTAGACTAGACTGGCGGCCTCGACCTCATCACAGCGACTGGGTGTTCAGTCGGGTCTGGGTTTCTCGCTGCGGCTGAGCAGCAATCAATATAAGCGGTGGGACCTTGATGCGGTCACATCCATCTCCGTCATCATCATGCCGTT
>JABMCL010002097.1:47500-50000 GCA_018857735.1 Alviniconcha marisindica | reverse complement strand
TGTGTGTGGTGTGGTTTTGTGTAGCCATATCTTGTGTGTGTGGTGTGGTTTTGGTGTGGTATGTGTGTGTGTGTGTGTGTGTGTGTGTGTGTGTGTGTGTGTGTGTGTGTGTGTGTGTGTGTGTGTGTGTGTGTGTGTGTGTGTGTGGTGTGTGGTGTGTGTGTGTGTGTGTGTGTGTGTGTGTGTGTTTTTTGTGTGTGTGGGGTGGTTTGTGTTTTGTGTTGGGGGTTTTTTGTTGTTGGGGTTGTGGGGTGTTTTTGTTTGTGTGGGGGTTTGTTTTTTTATTGGTGTGTGGTTGGTGTGTTTGCATCCTTCCGGAGAAAAGGGGCCGGAAAGCGATGTCGGTGTGCCAACAGGGTCACCCCCAGAACGAGGCAGAGAAGGGGGGAGGTGGAGGTGGGGGAAAAAAGGGGAGAATATAATATTTAAAGGCTGTACTAATAACAGAAAACAGTAACAACGAAACACGGCTAAAACAGTACCACCAAACCTTTTTAAAATAAACCCAGAAACAGACGCATGCCAGAAATGACTAGCAACTTCTGAACTTTGAGTTATTTCGTGAATGGATCTTTAGGGCCCTCTCATTAGATTATTATTTTTTTTTATTTTATTTTTTCCTTTTTACAGACGAAGGAAATTTTTGACCATCCGAAATTTTTCCGAGTGTTTTTTAAATTGAGCTGGAATTCGGGGGGTTCCACGAAAAGGGATTTACCTTTAAACCCATTCCCGGCCGTGGAAAAAAAAAAAAAACCATTAGAATTAACTTATGCCCAACGGGGAAAAATCAAAGATAGTGGTCGATTTACCTATGGACAGACCACTGCAGTACATTAAGTTGATGATTCTAACATTTTTTTGTTTTTTTGTCATTTTGTCTTTTTGAATTCTACTAAAACCTTGTTTAAACCAAAAGATCCCAAAAAGAGGAGGACGGATTTCGTGCCAGTGAATTTCAAACAAAACAGAGGGGGGGCGGGCGAAACGGAAAGAGAAAAAAAAGAGAGAAAGAAGAAAGAGGAAGGAGAAAGAAAAAAGAAGGAGAGAAGGGGAGAAGAAAAGGGAGGAAACAAAAAAAAACCCCAATTGCGAACAGAAAAAGACAGACGAAGACAACAGAAAAAGACAGAACAGACAACAAGAAAGACAGAGAACAGACAAAGAGACAGGAAAGAGAAAAAAGGGGAAAGACAGAGAACGGGGAAAAGGGGGAGAGGAAAAAAAAAGAAAGGGAAGGGGGAGGAGGAGGAAAGGAAGAGGGGAGGAGGAAAGGAAGAAACTTTTCTTTCGAATATGCGTGTGTTCGGAAATTTCGTTTTCAACAGAGTGTGAAAATAATAAACATTTTTTATCAAATTATATCTGCACGTGATCTGGGGTAGTAAACTAACACTCTACGTTATTTAAATTGTTGCCCCGGGCCAGTCTACTGGGGACGCGGGAAAACAAAGGTCCCCCCCCCCCCCCTTTTGGTTTTTAAGGGGATCCAGAGCTGACCAAATTTTTGCCTTTTGGGCCGGGGAGAGATCAAAATACCCACAAATGTTCCGCCGACTGCCAGGAATTTCCTTCCTTGTCCTGATTTCGACCTTCCCGGTCCATTCAAATTCTTCTCTCGTTTCTTCTCCAGCTCCAAATCCTCTCCCCATTTTTTTAACTGCGTTAGTTTTGGCTAACAGTTTCCCGGGCCCACATAATAAAATAAGTCGCCGTGCCCGTAGTCGCAACCGAATTAAGAAGGTTTCCGTGGTGTGTGCCTACGTAAAATATAAATATGTACTAAAACATATGTTCCCGGCTTTGATAGAAGGCGGGGTGGGTGGGGGCTTTAACGTTATAGCGTGATTTGAAAAAACTTTCGATTTAGTGACGAAGTTTGAGCTGGTAAAACAGGTGAAACCTTTTTTAAATTTGGTGGTGTGTGTGTGTGTGTGTGTGTGTGTGTGTGTGTGTGTGTGTGTGTGTGTGTGTGTGGGGTTTTGTGTGTGTTTTGTGGGGGTGGTGGTGGTGGGGGTGGGGGTGGGGGTTGGGGGTTGGTGGGGGTGGGGGTGGGGGTGGGGGTGCGGTGGTGGTGTGTGGTGTGTGTGTGTGTGTGTGTTTTTTTTGGGGTTTTTGTGTGGGGGGTGGGGTGGGGGTGGGGGGTTTTGGTGGGTGGTTTGGGGGTGTGTGCGTTTGGGGTAGAGGGAGATTCGGTGGTGGCGCCCCTTGGCGCGTAAAGACTTTAAAAATTTATTCAGAAACTAAAAAACCACAAACTTTTCCAAATTCTAACATGCTCTGAAAGCAAGCTGAAAAAACGCTAACACTAAAAAAAAAAATATATTTTTATTCACCCCAAAGGGGATAAAAAAAAACAAAAAGTTATTTTTTAAATTTTAAACCCCTCGGGTCAGGGTCGGCCACAGGACGAATTTCCCCACTAAAAAATTCGTTTACACCTTTTTACACCAGCTCTAACACCGTCAGTAAATCGCAAGTGGTAGGTGAAGACATTTCA
>JABMCL010002097.1:42500-45000 GCA_018857735.1 Alviniconcha marisindica | reverse complement strand
AAGCAACGTGGGCATTACCGCCTTTCTAAATACTCTAAAAACCCGGGAATATCGGGGAAAAAAATAATTCCCTGATGAGGCGTCTTTGCACATGAAAAAATATGCAAAAAAGCTTTTCCTTTCGCTGTCGTTGTTGGTTTGGGAATGGCCACATTTCGGGGGTTGGGGATAAACAAAAGCACACCTATTTGGTTTTTAAGCCCATCAAAAAAATAAAACCAACAAAAAACACAAAAACAAAAAAACACCCCCACACACACACACACACACACACACACACCACACACACACACACACACACACCACCACACACCACCACCACCCCCAACGAGCACGCACCACCACACCCACCACACCCCCACCCCCCACACACCACGCACCCCCCCACCCCACACACACACACACACACACACACACACACACACAAAAAAAAAAAAAGGGAAGGGAAAAAAAATTTTGGGGCTGAATGAAGGAAAGGGGACTGAAGAATCTGGTACAGTATAAACTATGAAGTACAAAAAAAATAAAGAAATGCGGGGAGCTCACTCACAACAAAAAAAAAGCTGGGATTTTGACGCTACACGCTACAATCTAGAGACTTTGTTTTTCCAAGGGTTTTAAAGCCAAAAAAAAAAGGCGAACCCCGGGGGAAGGGGGAAAAAAAGGAAAAAAAAAAAGCCTTTAAAAAATCGGGGACTCATTATACTCTTGCCCCATCACCCTCCCGGACCCGCATGTTTTACAGCCGTCATCATGGTGAGGGGTAATTGTGGGTCCGTAAACACCAGGAAAAACTCCGTCGTGGAAAGAAGGCTTTAACCCCCCAAAACCCCAACCACACCCCCAACCACACACCACACCCCCCTGCCCCCCCGTAACGGTAAAAAAAATGCAGTTTGGAATCACCCATCAAAAAGGACCCCACTCGGGAGAAAAAATGGGGGGGGGAGGCGGGGGGGAGGGGGAGAGAGAGAGAGAGAGAGAGAGGAGAGAGAGAGAAGAGAGAGAGAGAGAGAGAGAGAGAGAGAGGGGAGAAAAGAGAAGGAGAGAAGAAAGAGAAAAGAAAAGACAAAGAAGACAGACAGACAGACAGACAGACAGACGACAAAGAAAAGAAGAAGACAGACAGCAGACATAAACAGGGCCCAGACAGGAACAGCCACAGAGAACAGAAAGGGGGGGAGGGAAGGAGAGAGAGAGAGGAGAGAGAGAAAAAAAAAGAGGGGGGGGGGGGGAAAAAAAAAGCGACAGAACAACAGACCGACAGACAAAACAACGCAGCGAAGCAGACGCAAAACGGGGGGGGGCTCTCCGGGGGCGTGGCACGGATACAAAAACATAAAAACCCCGCACATCCGGGCTGTTGGAGAGGCAATACACGGTGCGGGGTGTTTCGGGGTGAACCGGGTGTTGGCAGCGAGTCCCTGAATTATTAAGTTGGGCTTCCCCAACCGGTTTGGGAGGAATTTTCATCGAAAGTTCCGGGGGTTTTTGGGGGCCTTTTTTTTTGGGGTTTTTGGGGGGGTGTGTGTGTGTGTGTGTGTGTGTGTGTGTGTGTGTGTGTGGGGGGTGTGTGCGTGCGTGCGGGGGTGGGTGTGTGTGTGTGTGTGTGTTGTGTGTGGGTGTGTGTGTGTTTTGGTTGTGTGTGGGTGTGTGGTGTGTGTGTGTGGTGTGTGTGTGTGTGTGTGTGTTTTGTTGGGGGGGTGGGGGGGGGGGGATTGTTTCTTTTCCCCCCCTTCTTCTTTAATGTTTTTGTTAATTTTGCACCACCCCTCTTTTGTCTGTCTTCTTTCCCTGCCTCCTGTCCGTCTTTTTGTCTACCTCGCCCCTCTTTTCTCCGTCTCTGCCCGTCTGTCTGTCTGTTCTTTGTCTCTTCCTGTCTCTCTGTCTCTGTCTGTCTGCCCTCTCTTTTTCTTTTTTTTGTTTTTTTGGGGGGTTTTTTTTTTTGTTGTTCCCCAAACACATCATTGGGGGGGGGCTTTTTTATTCAGAAACATTCATCCATCGTTACGGTATTCCTCTCACTCACGCATTCACACGTCTTTGTATGTTTTTTTTTCCTTGTCTGCCTATGTTTTCCCCTTGGTTCTGTCCTTTTCATTTTTTTTCTTCTTCTTCTTCTTCTTCTTCTCTCTCTCTCTCTCTCTCTCTCTCTCTCTCTCTCGCGTACCGCCTGTCTCCCTCTCGCCCTCTCTGTATCTCCCTCTTTCTTTCTGCCCCGTCCCTCTCGCTGGGTGGTTTGATGTGCAGTCAGTGGTCACTGCAGGATCCTTCACGGCAGCTGAGTAGGTGGACTGGCTGGATTGATAGGATGACCGATCCTTGGGACAAGTCAGCAAGGGGGATTTGTCCTGAAAAGGAGGACGTTTTGCCGAGGGAGTGAAGAGGGTATACGGTATAACGGAGGTTCACCACGGCGTAGTGGTGGATAGTGAAGAAGGAAAAGGGGAGGTGGGATAGAAGGAAACTGTGATGCAGAATTACCCTGCAGACCAGTAGT
>JABMCL010002097.1:32500-37500 GCA_018857735.1 Alviniconcha marisindica | reverse complement strand
TCCCAGTCAAAGTTTAGAAATAAAACGATACGTGCCTCGTGCATTTTTGCGTCATTTTAGTATGACATATTCATTAGACAGTGTGTGTGTGTGTGTGTGGGGGGGGCGCGTGTGTGCATGCGTGTGCGTGTGTGTGTGTGTGTGTGTGTGTGTGTGTGTGTGTGTGTGTGTGTGGTGGTGGTGTGGTGTGTGGGCGGGCTTTTGTGTGTGTGTGTGTGTGTGTGTGTGTGTGTGTGTGTGTGTGTGTGTGTGTGTGGTGCGTGCATGTGTGTGTGTTGCGTGCTGCGTGTATGTGTGTGTGTGTGTGTGTGCGTGCGTGTGCGTGTAGTGTGTGTGTGTGTGTGTGCGTGCGTGCGTGCGTGGGTTGTGTGTGTGTGTGTGTGTGTGTGTGTGTGTGTGTGTGTGTGTGTGTGTGTGTGTGTGTGTGTGTGTGTGTGTGCGTGTGTGTGTGTGTGGTGTGTGTGTGTGTGTGTGTGTGTGTGTGGTGCGTGTGTGGTGCTGTGCGTGCGTGGTGCGTGGTGCGTGCGTGCGTGCGTGCGTGCGTCGCGTGCGTGCGTGCGTGCGTGTGCGTGCGTGCGTGCGTGCGTGCGTGCGTGTGTGTGTGTGTGTGGGTGTGTGGGTGTGTGTGTGGGTTTACGCTGAGCCGTCTCCGGAGAGGCTTTGGCGGGTGACCAGGATCTCCAAGAGACGGAGTAAGAGGGAGCAGCCACATGAGGATAACGACTCTACATTGAGACACGCAGCGATGAAAGCCATTTTAAGGTTTCAGTCACCGTGAGTGGCGAGTCACAAAGACGGTGTCCACAAACCACAACTTTTGACGTCGCCCGCTAACCATACCAATTAATGCCTTAGTACCACTTGGCCAAACCGGCTCAAAATGTTGTGTATGCATGTAGTTGGTGTTGTTGTTGGTGATGGTGGTTGTCTGTTTCATATGGCGCTATTCAAAGCGTTGTTGTTGCATACGATTCTAATGAAGGACAGTTTTGTTGTTGTTGTTGTTGTTTAGTAGCGTGTTTTTAATTACCCCCCATAGTTGGGTAGTTACAAAGATATATGGTTGTTACATTTGTGGTTCCATGTGAAACTGCTGACGTGTCGACGCACGTTCCGTGTACACCATAGAACTATGCATGTGTACAGTGTCACTTCATTCCAAGCGACACACGTGTTTAGGTATAACCTGCCACCTACACGTTTGGCAGAATGACCAGGATCGTTTACGCGCTATACGGTAGAACGGTTACCGAAATGAAAGCCAGCACAGAAAGTTGACAATGGAGAAGAAAATTCTGCCGCTCCTGGTGGGAATCTAACCCGCAACCTTTTGATCACGAGGTCGGCACTTGTTTTAAGGAACAATAGCCTTTTCAAATTCGAATCAAAAATAACTTCTCGAGTGCTTGGTGAAAAGGGCGTGAACCGCAGCAAATCATTTGCAACTGAAAGTACCTTTGATTTTGTAAGCTCAAAGGAAGGAAGAGCTAGGTTAAAGATAACACTATTGTATCCGGGAAATACAAATCATATGCAGTTTTGTTTAACCCTTTCAGTAGCGTGCTTGCCGCACCGTCACTCGAAAAACGACCGATAGAAGCGCCAAATTTGAAAAGATTAAGGCTTGTCCCACTCTTCGCCTGAGCACGTGAAAAACCTCTAGCAAAACTCACAGTACTGACAGTAGATTTGTTACAGGACCATCAAATACACTGTTTGCAGGCGTGTATGCGTGCACTTTTCAGCCCGGAAAATTTACGAGCTTGGTCAGTGAAGGGGTTAATACAAACACGTTTTGGAACAGCGAGCACACAGACAGCCTGTACTAACAAAGGACGATACTAATGAAATTTGACAGCATGTCTTCCAGTTGCTGCAGAAGCTTGTTGTGGAATCGGCAGTCATCTTTGTTTCAGACATAATAAACTAGCTGCCAGCATCACGGTCAAGATTTTTATTTCATTGTTATTCTCGCGTTCTCTCTCGCGTTTTAGTTTGACGTCGTCAAAGTGACTTTGGCCTCAGGGTAGAGAACCAGAAGCTTTGTTCTGCGTACAGATCACAGAAAGAATAGATAATATGCTTTTTATTCTTAATCTCTCTCCCCTCCCCCACTCCCCTCCCCCCCCACCCCCGTCCCTAAATATTATTCTGTTGTTGTCATTTCTGTGGAGTGGACTTCTGATGACGTATTGCAGCGATCTAAAAAAAGGGTGGCTTATGGGGTGAACCCCGCGCTATTTTCAGCTCACAAGAACTGACCATTTAAAACAAAACAAAACAAACAACAACAAACAAACAAACAAACCCAAAAAACATCAACAACAACAAAACAAAACAAAAAACAAAAAGGATTAAATTAGCCGGCACATGAAAATTATTGCAACAACTAAAATTATTTCAGGCAACGTCGTCCCCCCCCCCCCCCCCCCCCCCCCCCCCCCCCCCCCCCCCCCCCACCGACCCCAAATAAAGAAAGAAAGAAAAACGACAAAATCGATTTTTCGCTGGAGCTGAGACGGTTAGTTCTTTTAAAGGAACTATCCTCCAGGGCTAAATCTTGGAGCAGCTTAAAAGAGAATAATCCGCAGTAAACGTTTTCGATTGAACGTGCCGTTGACTTTATATAGATTTTATAAGGTGACCTTTTCAGACACCACCTCTAACTCTTGTTTCACGAGCTCATTACAGCGTTGTTTATTCCCGCATCTTTTTTGACGTCACTAAAATGTCTTTGGCGTCACGGATAGAACACCAGGAAGTTCTCAGCTTTGCGTACAGGTCAGGGAAGAAATGCATGTCGATTGCAATTTTAAAAATACAAATAAATAACCGATTGTTTTTATTTCTGTGGAGTGAACGTGCGATGGTGTATTGCAGTTCCAGAACAACAACAAAACAAAACAAAAAAGAAAAAAAGTCTACGGGAAATGGTGTTGTCTATTGAGTTTTAGCTCAGTCTGTTTTTAACTCATAATGATTGACACTTCTTTTATTTTTTTATTTTTTTTCTTCTTTTCTTTTCTTTTTTTCTTTTTCTTTTTTTTTGGGGGGGGGGGGGGGGGAGGGGGATCATCTGCCAGATCAAAACAAAAAATGCAAATAAAGTCCGAAATAATCAAAATTCGGACCAAAAGTCGATCGGTTTTTTGTCTGTTTTGCTTGTTTGTGTGTTGTTTTTCGCCACACCTGAGACGGTTAGTTCTTCAAAAGCAGAAGACGAAAGGAAAGGAATTATTAAGGTGATAAAAACAAAATGTCGCGTGTGCAGTCCAAACGTCTGCCCAACAACCTAGTTAGTAAATACGACTTTAATAAATCACTGTTATATATTCGGAAACAGAACAGAAAGAGAGAGAGAGAGAGAGAGAGAGAGAGAGAGAGAGAGAGAGAGGAGAGAGAGAGAGAGAGAGAGAGAGAGAGAGAGAGAGATTGATTGACTGATTGATTGATTGATTGAACTTTATTTCTCAACGGTGAAGATATTAGCACAAAGGCCGACTCACATATCTCTCTCTCTCTCTCTCTCTCTCTCTCTCTCTCTCTCATCTCTCTCTCTCTCTCTGTCTCGTCTGTCTGCTGCTCTCTGCGTTCTCTCTGCTCTGCCCCTGTCTGCTCTGTCTGTCTGTCTGTCTGTCTCTGTTCTCTCTGTCTCTGTCTCTCTGTCTGTCTGTCTCTCTGTCTGTCTGTCTGTCTGTCTGTCTTCGTCTGTCTCTGTCTCTGTCTCTCTCTGTCTCTCTCTCTCTCTCCTTTCCTCCACCCACCATCTCCACCACCCCTTCCACCCACCCGATCACACACTGACATTCATGCATCAATCGATGGCTCGCGGAGGGGGGCAAATAATGATTCGAATCCAATTACAGCCGTAAATTATTCCTGCTCCTACTAATTCAATATCGAATCGCATTTGACTTGTTTTTCCCCTTCGCTAAAGCTTTCCTCTCCTAGACCGGTGGCGTTGGTGTCAAGGGCGATAACTCCACACCTACGAAGCTGCCAGAGAAAGGCAACAAGAACATTCATTATTTTCCAGCTCACAATGGGGACTGCATGATTACTTCCCTTTCGTAATTTATTTCTCCATGGAATTTCGAAACGAATTATTCCTGTATTTGGTTCTATCTGAAACACCAGAGTGATTATGATCATGTTACTCAAACTTTAGTCGAAACGTGTTTTTTAATATTTTTTTTACCACCATTGTTTAACCCTAGACACGAGGTTAATTATAACTATGTTAGACGACACGCTTTGACTATCACTGCTTAACTTTAGACAGAGTTTAATACTACTGCTGTTGCTATATTGCTATTGGATAGCACCTATTGAGCGCAAATCTTATCGGACAGCAATAGCTCAAAGCTGTCACACACATACTTATATACACTTAGACATACATAGGTTGAAAAAAAAATCTTCTAAAAATGTCAGAGCGCAGGAGCTGTGTGGCAGTCGAGGTGGCCGTCCTGGGCTCCCGTCCCTAATAAGCCTACGGTTTTTGTGGACGTAAAACAACACTTCAACTAAAAAAGGATGTCTGCAAATGATGTCGCAGGCCTTTCTGGGGCTGCCGTTGCTACCCACGCTGTGCGTGCGTGCAATCGTGCGTGCGTGCGTGTGTGCGTGCCTGTGTGTGGTGTGCGTGCCGGTGCGTACGCGTGCGGTGTGTGTGTGGTCGTGTGTGCGTCGTGTGTGTGTGTGGTGTGTGTGTGTGCGTGCGGCTGCGGTGGTGTGTGTGTGCTGTGTGGTGTGTGTGTGTGTGTGTGGTGTGTGTGTGTGTGTGTGGTGTGTGGTGGGTGGTGTGCTGGTGTGTGTGTGTGTGTGTGTGTGTGTGTGTTGTGGGGTGTGTGTGTGCTGGTGGAGTGGTGTGTGTGTCTGTGGTGTGTGTGGTGTGTGTGTGTGTGTGTGTGTGTGTGTGTGTGTGTGTGTGTGCGTGCGTGCGTGCGTGTGTGTGTGTGTGTGTGTGTGTGTGTGTGTGTGTGTGTGTGTGTGTGTGT
>JABMCL010002097.1:10000-27500 GCA_018857735.1 Alviniconcha marisindica | reverse complement strand
GTATTAGGTAAATTAGGTAAACATTTTGCACCGGTTTGCAAATTGATGCAAATGCAGTATAATTCTTCACATTTATTTTAATAATCCAATAAATCTGTATTATTCATCAATATACGAAGCATAAACATGAACATTTTTCTTTGACGCATGGGCTCAAGACTCAAGAAGGTACATTTAAAATAACAATAAAATAAAATAAAACGTAAAAGAAATATATGTATAAATATATATATATATATCTCTCACTCTCACATTCTCGCCCGTCCCTCAAATAGGCCTTCTCGCCTCCGTGGACGTTAAGCAACAAAAATCAGTCTCACATTCTCTTCCCCCCTCTCGCCCGCCCCGGCGTTTTGAATGCAATAGATGCGCGCGATTGGATCGTGGACATAGATTGTGATTTCTCTGCCTCAAAGCGGTGTTAGTTCCCTATTCCTGAGGTATATATAGCCATGCAAAGTTGTCAGACGTTAAGATCAAAACACAAGTAAGATCAAAGTACAAACCAGGCCGTGGTGAGTAGCTGCTGGCATTGTCACCTTTGACCTCTCATCGTATATGTAGCTCAAATCGGGTCTGAAGCAAGTTGGTTCCGTCTCAGGGTTGCTTTCAGCTCACACTCCGAGCACCGCTTTCCGGCACCTTCCTCCAAACTCTGCCAGATTTGGTTACGCCACTGAACGGGCTCTCTTTATCTCCGCGGTCAGCGCCCTCCGAAAGGTTCGGGTACTGATAAAGACTGTGGAAGCAGCCTAGCGCCCAAGCACGCACGTAAACATGAGGCGCATCCACCCGGGGTAAAAAAAGAAAAGAAAAGAGTTCCGTCTCGATTCAAACGATTTGGGTTTTATTTGAGCTGGCGTCAGTAACATGGTCAGTTATAAAACAAACGTCTGATATAATCTGAGTTGTTTGTAACAAAATTACTTCTGTTTGAGCACCACCAACAACAACAACAAAACTGCTCGTTAGCTGACAGTTTTCTGGACCCTATGGCGTAACTAAATACGGCAGTGGTTGAAAGAAGGATGTCGTAAACCAGTGCTTGGAGTTTGCTTTCAGCTATGATTCAGCTGGTCGTGAGCCGGTTTGGCCTTTTGCTCCATGCCCCGCTCCGGCTCACGATTTTTCCTCTTCGAAAGTTGTGGCTTATGGACACAGTATGTGACTGATTTGGCTCGCATGTCGTTTACGGACACTGTGTGACCAATTTGGCCCGCACGTGGTTTATGGCCACTGTGTGACCAATTTGGTCATCATGTGGTTTACGGATGCTGTGTGACCAATTTGGCCCGCACGTGGTTTATGGCCACTGTGTGACAAATTTGGTCATCATGTGGTTTACGGATGCTGTGTGACTAATTTGGTCATCATGTGGTTTATGGATGCTGTGTGACCAGTTTGGTCATCATGTGGTTTACGGACGCTGTGTGACCAATTTGGTCATCATGTGGTTTATGGACACTGTGTGAACAGTTTTGTCATCATGTGGTTTATGGACACTGTGTGAACAGTTTGGTCATCATGTGGTTTATGGACACTGTCTGACCAGTTTGGTCATCATGTGGTTTATGGACGCTGTGTGACCAGTTTGGTCATCGTGTGGTTTACGGACATTCTTGGTTTATAGACAGTGTCTTGTGACTACGCTGGCCCTCATGTGGTTTATAGACAGTGTCTTGTGACTACGCTGGCCCTCATGTGGTTTATAGACAGTGTCTTGTGACTACCCTGGCCCTCATGTGGTTTATAGACAGTGTCGTGTGACTACCCTGGCCCTCATGTGGTTTATAGACAGTGTCGTGTGACTACCCTGGCCCTCATGTGGTTTATGATACTGTGTCGTGAGTAATTTGGCCCTCGTGTGGTTTATGGAACTGTCTTGTGACTAATTTGGCCCTCGCGATTAATGAAATACTAAAATGAAACTCATCGCTGCCCATCTTAATGCAGAAATCATTATGATGGTGACAGTGTTGCGTTAGGTACAGCCCCCCCCCCCCCACCCCCCACCCCCTCTTCCCCCACACATCCTGGGATCTCTTTTAGCCAGATCTCTCTGGCGACAGCTCGACGTTAAACAAGGGTAGCGAATGAACGCTGGTAGCTGGTAAATAGCAGATTTTGCAGTAATGATTTACACACGTCATCCAGTCGATTTTTTTAAGTAACGAAATGGTTAAGTTTCCAGCTGTCATGCTGCGGCAGGGTTACACTTGTAGTTTACACCGTTCGATGACAGCATTAAGCTCATTGAAGATGGCAGTTTTTTAATATATTTTATTTCATTTTTTATTTGTTAGTTGTTTTGTTTTTAACATGCATCTCTACTGGTGCAACTTGCTGATACATGTTGTTAGCATTGATAATTGTAAGATCAGTCTAATATCATGTTATGTGAAAAGTCTTTAAATAAAAAAAAAAAAAAAAAAAGAACAAGAAGAAGCGGCATTCCAGTCAAATTGCTACTTCACCCACTGCCAACAGTTTCTTCCTCGGAGCTAATTTCTACCTTCCTGGTCCATTCACCTTAATTTTCTCGAATCCTCTCTCAGCTTTTTAACTTCGTCAGTTTGGGCGAATGCAGTTTCCTGTCAGGGCGCGCCGAATAAAATAGGTCACCCTGCTCATGGTTATGCCAGACAAGTGCTTATGCGCTTGTTGTGCGTGGAACAATTACACCGACAAATGGAGCTGTTTCAGAGATCAAAGGCGAGTGGCGCGTGTGTTTTGCAATGCTGCCACTTCGTTGTAATATATAGTCATTATTTAACATTGTTATCAATAACTTGTTTTTACTTTCACTATATGGTTCAGACAAACGATGTTGTTTAGCCTACGACTGATGTGTGGTTAGTATCACCAGGAATGTTCTGTTTTGTTACTGCCGTTTCGATTCGTTTTAGAAAATCAACAAGAACAACAACTACAGCAACATGAACAACAGCAACAACAACAACCAGTCACAAGACAAAATCTGGCCTGTTTATTCCATATTGTACGAGAGCTGATCGTAAAAAGCAAAATGTACAAAAAAGATATGCATATGGTTTAATGTATACTACCATCGAAAATCTGTCTCTCTCTGTCTCTGTCTCTGTCTCTCTCTGTCTCTGTCTCTGTCTCTCTGTGCTCTGTCTCTGTCTCTCTCTGTCTGTCTGTCTGTCTGTCTGTCTGTCTGTCTGTCTGTCTGTCTGTCTGTCTGTCTGCTCTGTCTCTCTCTCTGTCTCTGTCTCTCTTCTCTCTCTCTCTCTCTCTTTCTCTCTCTCTTCTCTCTTCTCTCTCTCTCTCTCTCTCTCTCTCTGTCTCTCTGTCTCTCTGTCTCTCTCTCTCTGTCTGTCTCTGTTTCTGTCTTCTGTCTCTCTGTCTGTCTTCTGTCTCTGTCTTCTTCTTCTCTCTCTCTCTCTCTCCTCCGTCTCTCTCTCTCTCTCTCTCTCTCTCTCTCTCTCTCTCTCTCTCTCTCTCTCTCTCTCGTGCCCTAAGCTATATCGTATCATAACAGGAATTGGCACCAAATGGTCTGTAAGCAGCGGAAAGCGAGCGGAATGAGAATTAACCCCAAGAACGGGAGAGGTAACGTTCCCGGGGTCCGCATCTAACATCGTTATCAACAAATTATTATATCACAGCATATCATCGCCATGCCACCCATCATATCTCTTTGCAGGCCATGCACACCCTTGCTATCCAGGCCAATCGTCCCTGCTCGCCGCTAAGTCGATGACGATGATGATGATGATGATGATGATGATGATGAAGTCGATCATCATGCGTCCTGGATCAGAGTTTCAGAAGGTCGGCGTGTCAGTGCTCTTCTTGGAATTCCTGGGGTGAGAAGGAAGGCAAAGGGGAAGTCGGGAAGTGGGTGGGTGGGTGGAGGGGGTGGTGAAAGGGGGGGGGGGGGGGGGGGGGTGGGGGGGGGGGGGTCTGAGTACCTGTGTCGTTCCATGATGCTCTGCCTGATTGCCTGCATGCAGTTGCATTAAATTCCAGGTTGGTTCCATCCATCTGCAGGAAATCCAGGCTGGCAATTCGGTAAGACAACCGCCGTTCTGTTTGAGAGAGCAAAGTTAACGACTGTGGAACTGGTAGTGAATACGACGATGGACTTGATGATGGACGATGCTGACTGCGGAACTACTGGTGAATAATTATGATGATGGGCTTGCTGTTGTTGTTGTTGGTGGCTTTTATGTAGCGGTATTATCCGCTATCGAGCAGACGCAAAGTGCTCGCATGTGATTCTGCATGAGTGAATAGCTTCTCATAGCGTGCTTTTGAATATCCACCGATGTGGTGTACTTACAGCGCTGGCATGGCTAGTGCCACATGAAACTGCTGCCGTCTCGGCGCGTTCTGTGTACACCATACAACCATGATGCACTGTGTCACTTCATGCAAAGCCGCACACGTAAGGTGCATGGGTGTTTAGCTGTAACCTGCCACATGCATTTCTGGCAGAATGACGGGGTATTTTACGTGCTAGTGTGGGAACACGAGGGTAGAACGGATACCGAAATACCCGGGAAGAGTCATGGCTCTGAGATTAACGACCTGAAACTGCGGAACCCTGGAGAATATGATAACGCGTTAGTTTAACGATGCTGACTGCGGAACTACTGGTGAATATGATAACGGGCGTGTAGTTACCACTGATGCTGACTGCAGATACTACTGAGAATATGATGACGAGCGTGTAGTTAACGATGCTGACTGCAGAACTACTGATGAATATGATGACGGGCGTGTAGTTAACGATGCTGACTGCAAAACTACTGATGAAAATGATGACGAGCGTGTAGTTAACGATGCTGACTGCAAAACTGCTGGTGAAAATGATGACGAGCGTGTAGTTAACGATGCTGACTGCGGAACTACTGGTGAATATGATGACGGGCGTGTAGTTAACGATGCTGACTGCGGAACTGCTGGTGAATATGATGACGGGCGTGTAGTTAACGATGCTGACTGCAGAACTACTGATGAATATGATGACGGGCGTGTAGTTAAAGATGCTGACTGCGAACTACTGATGAATATGATGACGGGCGTGTAGTTAACGAAGGTTACGGTGGTGACTGTATTGTGATTATCGTAGCAAAGATGCTGGTGGTGGTGATCGACGCTCCTATTACTCGTGGCAATGGTGGTGATGCTGCTGTTGCTGCTGCGTCTTTCCTCGTGATGATGACGACGATGACGATAGAGGGTCGATGAATGCTCTGTCCTGGAATCAACAAGAGAGTAGTATTATAATAAATGGGGTATCTACAGCGTCACTGCATGGACAGCCTCGCGGTGCAATACGTATCGCAGTCCAACCGTAAGTGTGATTCGGTACAGCAAGACCAGATTTTGGTTGTTATTCTGGTACATATCCTGCAAATTAGGCGACCAAAATTTTCCACCGGAAAATGCATTCCTCGATAGAAAATTAAGCATACGTTTAATCTGAAACAAAACAACAGATAGTGTTGTAAAACAAGATCCAAACACATAGAAGGTTCAAAATGAATGCTTATTTAATATGACAGTACACAAATTACGAATTTTCGGGGTAAGCCCCTTTTTCGTGAAACGAAACAACAGTAAAGGTAAAGAAGAGACAGAATTAATTCTTGGATTGTAACATCCCATCAACACGAAGGGTCACCTCGGGATGAAACAAGGAGAAGAGCAAGAAGACTGGTTAGTCCTTGGATTCTAACACCCATTCAACCGCAGAGGTAGAAGACGATAAAGAAGACAAGGAGGAGGGGAGGAGAGGGAAGAAGAAGAAGAAGAAGAAGAAGAAGAAGAAGAAGAAGAAGAAGAAGAAGAAGAAGAAGAAGAAGAAGAAGAAGAAGAAGAAGAGAGGAGGAGGAGGAATAGAGAGAAGAAGAAGAAGAAGAAGAAGAAGAAGAAGAAGAACAAGAACAAGAAGAAGAAGAACAAGAAGAACAAGGAGAAGGAGGAGGAGGAAAAGTGGAGGAGAAAGAGGAGGAGGAATATAAGGAGGGGGAGGAAGAAGAGAAGAAGAAGATCAGCGACAACGACAACGACAACAAGGAAAGAAGGAGATACTCAGAGGGAAGTGTCTTGGGCGGTAGAAGCCACAGTGAAGCAATGAAGGGGAGTGGGGGGAAGGAGGAGGAGGAGGAGGAGGAGGAACAGGAGAGGGCATCAGACAGCGAGGTGTAATTCTGCAGGGTGGTTTAGGGCAAAAAGTGGGGGAGGGGGTGCAAATCATAGACACAAATCAATGCATTCGCTGGGATCAGGGCTCGGTGGGCCCCTGCAGTGCCCCTGAAGTGGGGAATAAATCAGTATCGTATCAGATTCATCAGTAAGGCGGTGCTTGACCTCGGAAATAACCAAGACGTTTAGACTTATCGATGGGCGGCTGCGACTGGAGCGAGGAAGATATGCAACGGGCACGCCGTAGTCGCTGCGGCAATGCCAGAGTTGCAGCGACAATATTTTCCGCAATATGATATGTATAGTGCATAGTGTATTCGTTTTCGCTCTGTTTCTGTTTATTTGTCTGTCTGTCTGTCTGTCTGTCTGTCTGTCGCTGTGTGTCTGTGTCTCCCTTTGAATCCCCCCCCTCCCCTCTCTCTCTCTTTCAACCGCTCCTCTTTCTCTCTCTTTCTCTCTTTCCTCTTCATCCTTCTCACCATCCTATTAGAGAGAGAGAGAGAGAGAGAGAGAGAGAGAGAGAGAGAGAGAGAGAGAGAGAGAGAGAGAGAGAGAGACAGGAAAACAGACAGAGACAGACAGACAGACAGACAGACAGACAGACAGACAGACAGACAGACAGACAGACAGACAGACAGAGACAGAGACAGACAGATACAGAGCGGGAGAGAGACACACACACACACAGAGACAGAGAGAGACAGAGAGAGAGACAGAGAGAGAGAGACAGAGACAGACAGACAGACAGACAGAGAGAAGAGAGAGAGAGAGAGAGAGAGAGAGAGAGAGAGAGAGAGAGAGAGAGAGAGAGAGAGAGAGAGAGAGAGAGAATTCGAACTCGAAGACTTTAATACTCAGGGATAGCAGCGTTAGGTCCATTTGGACCTATCTAACAGCCAGTCCTTGCTATACCTCAAACACAACTAAACACGACCATATCAGAGAGAGAGAGAGAGAGAGAGAGAGAGAGAGAGAGAGAGAGAGAGAGAGAGAGAGAGAGAGAGAGAGAGAGAGAGAGAGAGAGAGAGACACACACACACACACACACACACACACACACACACACACACACACACACACACACACACACACAGCACAGACAGACAGAGACATAGACACAGACAGAGACAGAGACAGACAGACAGACAGCAACAGATAGAGACAGAGACAGGGGCAGACAGACAAACAGACAGACAGACGGGGAGAGAGGCGGATAAATATTCTGCTGCTGCAAATCGCTCTTTTGCAACAGCAAAGTGCACGATAATCGCTTGAAGCACTGGTCTGAGATCACAATTATGTAGTCGCAAATCCGTTCGGGGAGACAAACGCAAGCATTTTATACAGACGATCTGCTGTTTCGCATCTTTGCGTTTATGAAATATAAGTACCAAATTTCCAGCCGTCTTTGGCTTTAGACTGAATATTAGTGTTATTAGCGTAAATTAAACGTATCGCGACAACAACGACAGTAACTATGCTACCACATAATTATGAGTTACTTGATCAGGTTTGCAGCTTTAAATTTCATGCATCCAGGTTGGATGATAACGGGAAAAGCGCGAGAAGGAGTCATTTGCGTGGGATTTGCTGTTGTTGTTTTTTTACACAGGCCTGGCCCCGGTTCGAATGGAAATGTTGTACAATATCTTACCAACTCTTGATTCTCAGACGCAAGAGAATTTCAGCGTCAGCACTTTTTAGAGAGATAGGCCGTGAACAACGTTTTTTGTTATATGAATATTTCTCGAGCGTCTCATCTTGAGATCAGCCCTAAACGCTTCACGGTGGCAACAAAATATAGCGCTATTTCCGAGCAGACCCACTGCACTCTATTTGAATAAAATATAGATATAAGGCTCTGAATATACAGCCATGACAGGCATGACGACATCTATCCGCAAGAAAAGAGAAAACAAATGACACGGAGAGACCAGTTTTGATAGGAATAATAGATTCCCTTTTAGCTCAGTTTACCGTTTTGTCACTGCAAAATCGGGAGACTTTTGTTTACGTGTTCTTGTCGCAAACATTTTTGGTCTCCATAGCCGTTTTCACTTTTGCTAGTTTTTTTGCAAATATTTGCCTCTGAACAAACGTCCCTTCCTCTGCTGCGTCCTATGTAGGCCCGGCTAGATGCTCAGTCCGGTGGCTGGCAGGCAGTCGTCCGTGAGTGAGAGGAAATGCCTTGGCGAGACTCCAGAGCTTGGTGGCCTAGTCCGTGTCGGTCGGCCAAGAGGCTTAATACTTGGCGGGCTGTCTGGGACTGTGGGCAAGTTTGCTGAAAGTTCTTCATGGTTATGCTACTCTGAGACACAGTCGCAGTGCGCTGGGTCAGCAAGACCCAGTCTCTTTGGGGGCGGGGATAGCTCTGTGGTTAGAGCGCCGGACTCCTGATCGAAAGATTCGGGGTTCAAGTCCCGGCAGGAGTGGCGGGAGAAGTTTCTTCCCCAGGGTCAGTTTATTTTCTGTGATGACTCTTATTTCGGCATCCGTTGCACCCCCGTGTTACCGCACTAGCCCGTATATAACGACCCAGGCTATTCTGCCAAAAGTGCAGTTGGCAGGTTACAGATTAACACGCGTGCATTACGTATGTGGTTTTGCATGAAGCGACGTGACATGGTGCTTGGTTGTATAGGGGTACACAGAACGCTCCGAGGCGGCAGCAGTTTCACGTGGCACCAGTCATGTAACAACCAAACAGTACTGTAAACACACCACTTCGGTGAGCATTCAAAACGCGCTAAAACAACAACAAAACAACATACAGTCACGCATTTAAAATCTCATGCGACAAAGGCACAGTGGGTCTTCTCGAGAGCAGAGAATAGCGCTATATAAAAGTGATCATAATAATAATGTACATTTAATTATCATGCGCTCATCAACGCCCTGAGCGCTCTCTTGATACATATTAACCTAAACAGAATATCATCTTGAAATGTTTCTTGAGCCCACAGTATTCACTGCGTATACAATGAAGATGGTAGTTCGATCGGCTCCTCTTGTCTAGCATATCGGTCTGGCCTTGCTGTGGGTTGTAGCCATCATGTATTGTCTTCCACTCAGATTTTCTGCTTCTGTTTAAGCACTGTCCTGGCGTTCCAGTAGGAGTGTTGAACCAAACAGGTCTTGTCCTTGAGAAGTCTTGTCCATTGTCCCACACTGCAAAAGTAAAGTTGCTGCCGCAGCTCGGTGTTTGCAGCGACAGACGTTCAGTTTGAAGACACGTACGTCCACGCAGTGGCAAAAACACGTTTGTCGATTCACTTGTGAAATTGTGGCAGGGATCGCTGATGTTGGCACACGGGGTTGGAACGTGGTGGTGGTGGTGGTGGTGGTGGTGGTGTGTGTGTGGGGGGGGGGGGGGGGGGGGGGGAATTCAGGGCGTTTGCCATTAGGGAGATGCTGAGTGAGATGACTGACAGCCTGTGATATGTTCCATCCAGAATCGGGTTAAAAAAAAAAAAATGTTTTTTATAAAAACCAACACGTTTTGTGAGTAATCGATTAAAAACCTCGTATCGCATATTGTTTAAAACTTCTGCATGCATGACCCTCCTATTAGGGAGATATTGAGTGAGAAGACTGACAGCCTATGATATGTTCCATCCAGAGTAGGGCTAAAAAATAAATAAATATGAAAATGAAATTAAAAATTAAAAATTAAAAACCCAACACGTTTTGTGAGTAATCGATTAAAAATCTCGTATCGCACATTGTTTAAAACTTCTGCATACATGACCCCCCCCACCCTCTCTCTCTCAGCGACAACACACACACACACACACACACACACACACACACACACACACACACACACACACACACACACACACACACACACACACACACACTCTCTCTCTCTCTCTCTCTCTCTCTCTCTCTCTCTCTCTCTCTCTCTCTCTCTCTCTCTCTCTCTCCACATCTTTCGTCCTTTCCTTCAGTGCATAGCCTAAGTATTATAACGCCCCAAACAGTCCTGTTCCCTAAGCGTCTATTCATAAAGCCCCTCACCTGTAACACTTACCTATGCCACAGCGTTATGAACCACCATGAACAATGGGTTCAGCGAGCCTTCCGTTTTTTTGGTTTGTTTTGTTATGAGCAACACATCCGTGAAAATAGTCGAGCTAGAAAGCGTGAAATAAATCAGTACAACACCGCTGAACTTACCCAACCAAGATGATAGAGGAATTTCCGTACCTTGTATTTACACGCATGCCAGGTGAGAGTTACCGTAGTCCACTCAGGTCTTTGTTGCTGTATTTGTGTTACGTATTTCGAGCGCTAATTAACTCCTTTGTGTGCTGCTTCTGCGCGAGCGCTCTGGGCCTCGTTCTATTTCAGATTTTTAACCCAACCAAGGTCAAACATGACAGCGCCTGTGCAGCCAGACACGTGCGGCCCGGGTCAGGTTGTGAATAACGTTAATATACGTGTCCTCTCCTTCACCTTCACCTGCCATTTGACCGGGAAGGCGGCTGGTGAACGAACGTGTACTAGCTGTCTGTGTAATCAGCGTCACTTTCATTATTGGTGGTACCTGCACTGACTATATGCACGTACCCTTGACGGTGTACCCTTGGCGGAGTTTATGCACCCTGTAGGCTATATGCATACTCGCATGTCCGGCGAGAGTTACCTTAAGCGACTCCTGTCTTTGTTGTTGTGTTCGTGTATTCCTCTGTCTGGCCCTTCCTATGCCTGACCCTTCCTCTGTAAGACCTTTCCCCTGTCTGACCATTCTTCTGTCTGACCTTTCCCCTGTCTGACCCTTCCTCTGTCTGACCCTTCCTTTGTCAGACCCTTCCTTTTTGTCTGACCCTTTCTATGCCTGATCCTTCGTCTGTAAGACAAATCCTCATCTCTCTGTCTGACCCTTCCTGTGTAAGACCCTTCCTTTCTTGATCCTTCCTCTGTCTGACCTTTCCGCTCTCTCTGACCCTCCTCTGTCTGACCTTTCCTTTGTCAGACCCTTCCTCTGTCTGACCTTCCTCTGTCTGACCCTCCTCTGCCTGACCTTTCCTCTGTCTGACCCTTCCTCTGTCTGACCCTTCCTTTGTAAGCCCCTTTCCTCTGTCTGCCCCTTTCCTTTGTCTGCCCCTTTCCTTTGTCAGCCCCTTTTCCTCTGTAAGACCTTTTTTCTGTCTGCCCCTTTCCTCTGTCTGACCTTTCCTTTTCTGACCCTTCCCCCTGTCTGACCCTTCCTCTGCCTGACCCCCTTTCCTCTAAAACCCTTCCCCCTGCCTGCCCCTTCCTGTCTGACCCTTCTTCTGTCTGCCCCTTTTTGTAAGCCCCTTCCTCTGTCTGACCCTTCCTTTGTCTGCCCCTTTCCTTTTCTCTGCCCTTTTCCCTTCTGTCTGCCCCTTTCCTCTGTCTAACCCTTCCTTTGTCAGACCCTTCCCCCTGTAAGACCCTTCCTCTGTTTGAACTTTTTTCCCGTCTGCCCCTTTCCCCCCCTTCCTTGTAAGCCCCTTTCCCTTCTGTCTGATCCTCTTCTGTCTGACCCTTCCTCTGTCTGACCCTCCTCTGTCTAACCCTTCCTTTGTCAGACACTTCCTCTGTAAGACCCTTCCTCTGTTTGAACTTTCTTCTGTCTGACCTTTCCTCTGTAAGACCCTTCCTCTGTCTGATCCTCTTCTGTCTGACCCTTCCTCTGTCTGACCCTCCTCTGTCTGACCCTTTTCCTATGTCTGACCCTTCCTCTTCCTCTGTAAGACCTTTCTCTGTCTGACCCTCCTCTGTCTGACCCTTTCTTTGTCAGACCATTCATCTGTCTGACCCTTCCTCTGTCTGACCCTTTTTATGCCTGACCCTTTCTCTTCCTCTGTAAGGACTTTCCTCTGTGAGACCCTTCCTCTTTCTGACCCTTCCTCTGTCTCTCTCTCTCTCTAACACTTCTTCTGTCTGCCCTTTCCTCTGTCTGATCTTTTCTCTGACCCTTCCTCTGTCTGACCCCATCTTTTGAGTGCTAATTAACTCTACCTTTGTGTTATTTGTCTGTTGAACCAGACTCTACTCCTACATTCCCAAATGCAGCACTGAAATGGCTGCATGCTGCGTAAAATTAATGACATGGTGGTTTTGCGCCCATGCTATACTCTGAACATCGCATCAACTTGAAACAATGTTTTATCCAATTGCAAGTCAATGTTGGCAACACACGCCATGTTATTTTCTAAGGTAAGAGAGAGAGAGAGAGAGAGAGAGAGAGAGAGAGAGAGAGAGAGGGAGAGAGAGAGAGAGAGAGAGAAGAAAAGAAGAGGGAGAGGGCGAGAAGAAGAAGAGAGAGAGAGACAGAGAGAGAGAGAAGAGAGAGAGAGAGAGACGCAGAGAGAGAGAAGAGAGACAGAGAGAGAGAAGGAGGAGGAGGAGGAGGAGGAGGACAGACAAAACAGAGACAGAGACAGAGACAGACAGACAGACAGACAGACAGACCGAGACTGGGAGGGGGGGGGGGGGAGAGACAGACAGACAGACAGACAGACAGACAGACAGACAGAATGCACAACGGTTTACTTTTTATTTTATTTTATTGTAGCCTTGGTGTTAAAAAGGTTGTTATGCGCTGCATAGCTACAAAATCAACATCCAAACACATAAAAGGTTCGAAAGAACGCTATTTATTAGGACAAAACACAGCATGCGAATTGTCGGGGTAATCTCCTTTATCACGCTACAAAACGATACACAAACAACAGTTAAACGGTGAAAAACGATGAAAAATGAGATGGAGATCTTCGAGCTAACAGCCTTGTTCCAGATTTTTTTAAATATAAAATCAGCAGTAGCAAAGGGCTGTATGGTGTGGCTAAAACAAATATGAGAGAAAAGAAGTTTAATTGATTCATTTTCAGGGAGCTTGAAAAACGAAAGTCAGCCGAGAATTTTTCTGTGGAAGAATTGCGTCCGACGTCAATTCGACATGAGGCTATATAGCCATCGCACCAGGACCGACCGTTCATTGGTTGTTTCGATCACATGATTTATCTTCTAAGTACAGAGACAAGTTAGTCAGTTAGTGCTTTGAGCCCTGTCAACCGCAAAGGGTTATATCAGGGCTATATAGAGACGATGGGCCTCAATAGCACACATTCTGCATGTTTAGGGTTAGGCTAGTGTTTGGGCTAGGCCTATGATTTTATGACTGGATTAGCCCTAGCACTAAGACGATAGACCGACCCACATTCCTCGCTTGCAGCCTAAAGCCCTGTATTCATGGGGCGTACAACTTGTCCGCGGACGCTTCGGGGTGTTGTCGGACGAAATATGCTCCGCGGATCTCCATCTGCATTCGTTTCCTGGTTGGGCTGTGTCGTCACGTCATCTTTTACGCATGTGACGCATCAGCTCTGCAGACGACAATTGTGGGCTTCAGGTTGAAGCAAACACATAAACTGCCTCGTTGCAATCAATAAATCATACATTGTAGTTTCCATGGTTGAGATCACACTTAATTGTCACGATTCTTCTGGATACAGTGGAGTGCAACTACGACTAAAGCTATAAAATACCGAGCACTCTTGCTTTAGATTGTTGTCCCTAATATGCTTTTAGCATCTGAGGACATTAAACAAAAACTCAACAAAGCTTTAGATTTCGATCGTTCAAGAAAGGAGGTTCATGTGCTGACGAACCGCAAACAATTCATTTGCATTATGATGCAGTAACAGCAGCATTTTCAAATCTGTATGATCCTCTATAAAAATGAAGTGAGGAACAACAGCTGAATCAACAAAAAATGTTTTCACAACGGGCTTACGTACATGTGTTTCACTGCCCTGTTACGTCTATCACACGTGCGGCTAGTTATCGCGTTAAATTTAGAAGGTAAATCATGTGACCTAAACAATTCAATGAACCGTCGGGTCTGGTGCGATGGCTTGCAGCATGTGTCCATTCGTGACTGTTTAACTTCGTGACTTGTTTGACCGCAAGGGTGCATGCTGTCATGTACGGCCTTGCATGTCCTTTTTTAAATTATTTTTTCCCCTTTCTTTTTTATGTGATTATTTACAAAGCACAAAACATACGAATATTTCAGTATATCCCCAGACAAATAATATACAAAGAAACGATGTCAAGACTCAAATGAAAATTGTCTCCTTATCCATTTGTCAATGGTATTTGTCTGGGGGGGAAATGACATCATCGCCATGACGTCAAGATATCGTTTGCTGAGAGGTTGACATGATCTCGGTCTGTATTCGTGGGAAACCTTCGATCAATCCCTGTCTGCCAGTCCGCGAGGTGTATAATATACGTACCCACTCTGCTTGGGTTCGGGGCCCCGCTTAGGACTTTCCTCTTTGCAAAGGCCTTTTCACAGGCCTAGGCAGACCATGCATTCTTGTGGCAATGGAGTGTGTGTACGTCGGCGTGTATACATGGCGTGAATGGTGAAATGTGTTGAAATGTATGACTGTAGATGTGTTGTTGTTTTCGTGTTGTTTTAGTGTTGTTGTTTTGTTTTTGTTTTGCTTTGTTTGTTTGTTGTTGTTGTCAAAATCAACATACAGGGGAGTTAATTAGAACTCGAAATACGTAACACAAGTACAACAACAAAGACCTGAGTCGACTACGGTAACTCTCACCCGGCATGAATGTAAATACAAGGTACATAAACTCCACCCGAGGTATATCCTTGGTTTTTGTCAAGTTGCTAGTTTGTTGAAATGTATGTAAATGTGGTTTTTGTAAGTTGCTTGTACAGCGCATTGAGTTTAACCCGTGTTAGATATAGCGCTTTATAAAACTATTCATCATTATTATTACTATTATCTGGTTTCAGTTAGTGGTTGGTTGGTTGAGTTTAAGAGGTGTTGCGCTGTCTCAAAAACGGAAGAATAGTACGTACTCTTTTTTTAAAGGATGAGGAAAAAACTGTGAACAGTTTGCCAGACTGAGTCTTGTCTGCACAGACACTGAGGCAGAGCGATCTTTTCGAATCGGTCCAGACTCTCTCACCGAAGATGTGAAAAAAGTGGATCGTGCAACCGACGCAAGCTGTTATACCAGCAGACCCGTGTACGGACGCTCCTCTTGCAGAATCTTTGATCGACCGGATCTTGCAACGTCCATCGTCGAAGCAGTATAATTCCAATACCAGACATGCCTGCTTCGATCCGACTGGCCCTCGACCCTTGTGTCTTCCTGGGTCTTCATCAGGTCCGCGAGCTTGCCTTATTTCTTCTTGCTTTTCCCTCAAGCCAATCGAAACTGGTAGACGGTGTTTCCGAATATAGTATAGATGGCTACCCATATATTGTACACTGGTTGATTTGCATTTTTTTTTTTTTTGTTTAATGAAAAAGTTCCGTTAATAGCGTTTCCATGAAGAAGAACAAAGCAGAAGACGAAGACGGAGAAGAAGAAGAACGAGAAGAAGAGGGGGAAAAAGAAGACGAAAAGAAAGAAGAAGAAGAAGAAGAAGAAGAAGAAGAAGAAGAAGAAGAAGAAGAAGAAGAAGAAAGAAGAGGAGGAGGAGGAGGAGGAGAGAGAAGAAGAAGAAGAAGAAGAAGAAGAAGAAGAAGAAGAAGAAGAAGAAGAAGAAGAAGAAGAAGAAGAAGAAGATCGACAACAGCAGCAGCAACAATGACAGCAACAGGAATAGCAGCAACATCAACAACAACAACAGCAACAGCAACGCAACTACATCACAAACAACAACAATAAAAACAATGGCAGCAGCAAAACAAAGAACACGGGGTGCCCCCATTGTGTGTGTGTGAGAGAGAAAGAGAGAGAGAGAGAGAGAGAGAGAGAGAGAGAGAGAGGAGAGAGAGAGAGAGAGAGAGAGAGAGAGAGAGAGAGAGAGATGGGGGGGGGGGGGAAGAGAGGGGGATAGAGAGAGACAGAGGGATAGAGAGAGGGAGAGAGAAGGGGAGAGATGAAAGAGTTGTGGGGGGTGGGGGGGGGGGGGGGGGAGGGAGAAAAAGTACATGTACACTGCTATTTCAATGGCAAAGCCAGAAAATCATGAGAGACAAGGTGAAACACACACACACACACACACACACACACACACACACACACACACACACACACACACACACACACACACACACACACACACACACACACACACATATACCCCAAGCCTTCGGATGCCATGTTGTGCTATTGCAGTCCTGAGTGAATGGAGAGGAGAACTCTTTCTCAATTTCTACGGAACAGAAAGAATACTGTTGATAGTCCCGCTAACCCACGCAGTCTGCTCTTCCTTCAGTCTTATATTCACGGCTCTGTGCTTGCTTTGACAGAACAAACTATATTTGTCGTCGGGTCGGAACAAACGTTAGTTGCGCAAAGGGCGAAAAACGATAGAGAGGATATGCGGTTACTTCTCTGAGAAAAGCTAAAGAGGCAATACGCATACTTTAAAAAAAAAAAAAAGAGAGAGAGAGAGAGAGAGAGAGAGAGAGAGAGAGAGAGAGAGAGAGAGAGAGAGAGAGAGAGAGAGAGAGAGAGAGAGAGAGGCTATACGCTCACTTCTCTGAGAAAAGACAGATAGGCAATACGCTTACTAAAAAAATTTTTTTTTTTTTAAGATAGAAGAGGTTATACGCTTACCTCTCTTAAAATAGATAGAGAGGTTATACGTTTACTTCTCTCAAAAAGGATAGGGAGGCTATAACCTTGCTTCTCTCTCTCTCTCTCTCTCTTCTCTCTCTCTCTCTCTCTCCTCTCTCTCTCTCTCTCCTTTTCTCTCTCTCTCTCTCTCTCTCTCCTCTCTCCCCCCCCCCCCATATATATATATATATATATATATATATATATATATATATATATATATAAAGAGAGAGAGAGAGAGAGAGAGAGAGAGAGAGAGAGAGAGAGAAGAGAGACAGACAGACAGACAGACAGACAGACAGACAGACAGACAGACAGACAGACAGACAGACAGACAGACAGACAGATATATAGTAAAAGGCTATACGCTTACTTCTCTGGAAAAGAAGAAGATAGGCTTTACTTCTATGAAGGAAAACAAAAAGGCTTTAAGCTTACTTTTCTGAGGACGAAAAAGGCTATACGCTTACTCCTCTTGAAGTTATACCACGCCTTTCGGAGGCCACTGACAGCGTCAATGGACAGATTCGCGGAGATAGAAACTGAAAACCTAGTGCCGCTTCAGTGATGCAGTCAGTTCTGGCAGAGTTTGGAGGAAGGTGCCGGGAAGCGACGCTTGAAGTGATATGTGTGTGTGTGTGTGTGTGTGTGTGTGTGTGTGTGTGTGTGTGTGTGTGTGTGTGTGCTGCGTGGTGGTGACGTGCTGCGTGCGTGCGTGCGTGCGTGCGTGCGTGCGTGTGTGTGT
>JABMCL010000249.1:10000-74414 GCA_018857735.1 Alviniconcha marisindica | reverse complement strand
GCGATGGCTCGACGGGCAGTGGGAAGGTCGGGTCAACGTAACTCATAAATTAGCCTCTAGGACAGCAGATGCGCCAGACCTTAGTGGAAGAATAGGAGAGGTAGTTCCAGACATTCTGGATAGGAAATAATCCCTGTTGAAAATAATTCAATAAATTGAAGAACTGCCGTTTTTCTTGGAACATAACCTGACTGCATGCTAAGTAGTGTTAGCACATTATAGTTATTACGTTTGATGGTATATGGTTTTGTTGTATATCGAAATGGAATTGGAGTGATGAATATTCAATTAGCGGAAGAATACAAGAATGCGGAGAAGGGGGAAAAGGAGCGTGGGTTTCGGGGGAGTCGGAGCCGGGGCCCGAGAGAAGAGGGATGCAGTAAATGAGGACTGAATATGAGCATGAAGCCGAGGAGGAGGGATTAAAGAGGACATGAGACAAGAGGATCCTTGTGATGTACATGCAAAGACTGAGAAAGCAAAGGTCAATGGACCGGCGAAGAAGAGACTGCGAGGTGCGATTCAGAAAGTCTGAATCTGTGTGAGATGAACCGGCCCGGCTGTGGTACCACCACCACTGACTGACTGTCACCGCCACGGACTCCACCACAGGACTGCGGCCTCTAATACAACGAGTGCCACGAGCTTCCCCAGACGTCGCGTCGTCAAGACTGTGATGACATGGACTGTGTGCATTGGAGTGCGTGTGTGTGATGAGTGAACAGCCTGGCCAGGTTTGTGGAATATTATTGACTTAGTAGCACCCGGGTTTACGTTAATGGTATGCAGTAGTGTAGCGGTTGTCAAAATTACAATAGTGAACTGAATGAAATATCATGGATGTGACATGCCTCTGATGTTGCGTGAGAGAGAGCGAGTCCGTGAGTGGATCACCCAGAGCGTATGTGTGAGAACATGCCGTGTGTGATTGCCCTGGGACTGCATGTACGTATGTGTGAGTGAGGGGTGCCCGTTGTTATTAGTAACAAAACAACAACATCGAACAGCAAGGACAGAAGTTTCCCCGACACGTGACAGACACACAGACAGGCAGTCGCACATGGTACTACCCCCCCCCCGCCCCCCACCCCCTGATCCATCATGGTCACACAGACAGGCAGTCGTACATGGTACTACACCCCCCCCCCCCCGATCCATCATGGACACAGACAGGCAGTCGCACATGGTACTCCCACCCCCGATCCATCATGGCACAGACAGGCAGTCGCACATGTACTACCCCCCCCCCCCGCCACCCACTGATCCATCATGGACACACAGACAGGCAGTCGCACATGGTACTACCCCCCCCCGATCCATCATGGCACACAGACAGGCAGTCGTACATGGTACTACCCCCCCCCCCCCCCCATCCACACCCACTGATCCATCATGGACACAGACAGGCATCGAAAATGGTACCCCCCCCCCCCCCACCCCCCCCCCTGAACGGCAAAAAGGCGGCGGGGATACACCCCCCCCCCCCAGATCCTCGGCACAACGGATCGCCAACACCCCCCCCCCCCCCCCCCACTTATCATACAAAAGACAGGCAGTCGACATGGTACAAACCCCCCCCCCCCCCCAGATCCATCATGGACACAAAGGCAGTCGCACTGGTACCCCCCCCCCCCTCCAAACCCCCACTGATCCACATACAAAAAAACCCCCCCCTCCCCCCCCCCCCCCCCCCCACTGTCAAACATGGCCCAACACATCCCCCCCAACACCCCCCCCCCCCGATCCATCATGGTCACAACAGCAGCCACATGGTAACCCCCCCCCCCCCCCACCCCCCCTGTTCCTCTGGACACAACACCCCCCCCCCCCCCCCCCCCCCCCTGTCCATCATGGACACACAGACAGGCAGTCCACATGGTACTACCCCCCCCCCCCCCCCCCCCCACATGGACACCAGACAGGCAGCCCAATGGTACTACCCCCCCCCCCCCCCCCCCCCCCCTTGATCCATCATGGAACACAGAAGGCAGTCGACATGGTACTAAACCCCCCCTCCCCCCCCCCCCTTTCCCCTCCCCGACCCCACTTCTACCCCCCCCCCCCCCACACCCACTGATCCATCATGGCACACAGAAGGCAGTCCACATGGTACTCCCCCCCCCCCGTTCCATCGGACACACAACGGCGCAGGCACCCCCCCCCCCCCCCCCCCTGAACCCACAGAAGGCAGTCCACTTACTACCCCCCCCCCCCCCCCCCCCCCCCAAATCCACATAAACGAAGGGCCCTCCACACCCCCACGTCCCAGGACACCAGCAGGCACGCACTTACTACCCCCCCCCCCCCCACCCCACTGACCAAAAAAATGGACACACAAAACAGGCAGCCACATGGTACTACCCCACTTTCCACAGGACACTCAGACACATCCACAGGTTTCCCCCCCCCCCCCCCCCCCCACTGATCCTCATGGACACACAGAAAGGCATCCCATGGTACTACCCCCCCCCCCCCCAATTCAGGGCACCCCCCCCCCCCCCCCATGGACCCCCCCCCCCCCCCCACCCACTCCCCTTGGAACCAACAGGAGACACATTACTACCCCCCACTGATCCATCATGGACACTCAGCAGGCAGTCGCCTGGTACCCCCCCCCCCCACAAAAAAACCCACCCACGATCCCCCCAAAACCCAAAAACCCCCCCCCCCCCCACACACCCCCCACCCACCCACTGATCCATCATGGACACACAGAAAGGCAGTCGCACCCCCCACGTGGCAGCAGGTCACACAGTGAACATTTGCTGTTCAAACTCTGTGTAGCCCAGCGAATATTTGCAGTCCAGTTGTCCCGAACTCTGTGTGTTGCCCAGCCAACATGAATGTTGCTGTTCAGTTGTCCCGAACTCTGTGTTGCCCAGCCAACATGAATGTTGCTGTTCAGTTGCCCCGAACTCTGTGTTGCCCAGCGAACATGAATGTTGCTGTCCAGTTGCCCCGAACTCGTGCCATGAATGTTGCTGTCCAGTTGCCCCGAACTCTGTGCCATGAATGTTGCTGTCCAGTTGCCCCGAACTCTGTGCCATGAATGTTGCTGTCCAGTTGCCCCGAACTCTGTGCCATGAATGTTGCTGTTCAGTTGCCCCGAACTCGGTGTGTTGCCCAGCCAACATGAATGTTGCTGTCCAGTTGCCCCGAACTCTGTGCGTTGCCCAGCCAACATGAATGTTGCTGTCCAGTTGCCCCGAACCCGGTGTGTTGCCCAACCAACATGAATGTTGCTGTCCAGTTGCCCAACCAACATGAATGTTGCTGTCCAGTTGCCCCGAACTCGGTGTGTTGCCCAGACTTGAGAGCCGCGCCGCGGTAACTGTGGACGGGAAGTCCGTATCTCCGGTGGATATCCGACGGGGAATCGGGAGCTCTAACGTCCCCATGCATTCAAATTACTGGGAAATGTTCCTGCGATGCCCGTTATAACATTGAAGCGTAGGGCAATCTGACATAATAACACCCCCCCCCCTTCCCCCCCTCCACACACACACACACAACACACACACACACAGTGACAGACCACAACACAACCATGTAACCTCCACAATGCATAAACTGACAGATCGATGAAGACGAAAATCAGTATTTCTGATGAAAATGACAGGTGGAAGATACACACAATTCCTCAACACTCTACAAACTATATAAAAATCAAGATCGTTTCAAAGTGTTTCTTTCATTTGATCTTTTTACACGGGAAATCGGACAAACGCGCCTCTATTAAACAAACTTCGTCTTCATGGGACTATATTGGAACAATTACAAAACTCACAGCACAACAAACAAAAAATGTTTTTACCGCAAAATTGGGTATATTTACCACAAACACAAACTGCCTTGCCAACAAACACAAGCTGTATCAGCCGCAAATACGCCGTGTGCAACTATAGACACAAACTGACTGTTTTGCACGCATAAACTGTCTTTACTATCCGCGACCTGCCGTTACTACTAACAAGAACGAATTTAGTTTCGTTTTGCACACATAAAAGGTCTTTACCGTCTGCGCATTGCCTCGTCTACTGACAAGAACGAGCTTACTTGTCTCGCACGCATAAACTGTCTTTACTGTCGGCACTTGCCTTTACTGCTAACAAGAACGAACTTGGTTTTGTTTTGCACGCATGTCTTTACTACGAGCGGAGTTCCCTTAGAACTAATCTTCTTTGTTTGTTGTTCTTTTTTTCAAGAAATTACTACTGAACCGAACTGACCTTCGCTCAGCGGCTTTAAGCGCACTGCCTTTACTACCAAAACTTGGCTTCCTTTAGCTTTGCACGCACACACGGCCTTTACTATCAGCACAGCGTCTTTTGACTACTGATATCAAATAGCTTATAGTCTACTACACGGAAAGCAAGCGTCGCGTCAACCTCAGCCAGTTGTAATCTGTACCCCCCCCTCCCCCCACCGGAAAGCAAGCGTCGCGTCAACCTCAGCCAGTTGTAATCTGTACCCCCCCTCCCCCCCCCCCATACCCCCCTCGAAGTGCTTACACTAGTCGTTTCCGTCTCACAAACGACGGGACGATCAATACAGGACGGCAAAACGGTAATCACTTTTTTTCCTCTTATTTTTTTCCCTTTAATTCTCTTGTCTGTGTTTGACATTTCCGGGTTTGGGGGGGGGGGGGGGGGGGGGGTCCCAAGTGACGCTTGAAGGCCTGGTGTGTCCGCTGATCTAAAACTCTGTAATCTGTGTCGGGTTGCCCCTGAGCTACAAGAACAGTGACACGTACGGAAAAAGAACTCATCTCCAAAGTCGATGTTAGTAAAGACTGTGTGCCATGCATATTGAATCTTTGTACTTACTGTGGTTTGCCATGGAAAGTCAATCTTTGTACTTACTGTGGTTTGCCATGGAAAGTCAATCTTTGTACTTACTGTGGTTTGCCATGGATTTTCAATGTTTGTATTTACTGTTCTTTGCCATGGAAAGTGAATGTACTTACATTTTTGTCTTTTATTTATTTAGTTATTTACTGTTTGCCATGGAAAGTAAATATACTTACTGTTGTTTGCCACGGAAAATGACTGTACTTACTGTCGTTTGCCATGGAAAAGCAATGTTTGTACTTACTGTTGTTTTTCCATGGGAAGGCAATGTTTGTATTTATTGTGGTTTGCCATGAAAAAGGCAATGTTTATACACTTACTATGGTTTGCCATGAAAAGTCAATGTTTGTATTTACTGTGGTTTGCCATGAAAAAGGCAACGCTTGTACTTAATGTGGTTTGCCATGAAAAGGGCAATGTTTGTACTTACTGTGGTTTGTCATGAAAAAGCCAGTGTTTGTATTTACTACGGTTTGCCATGAAAAGGGCAATGTTTGTACTTACTGTGGTTTGCCATGAAAAAGCCAGTGTTTGTATTTACTACGGTTTGCCATGAAAAGGGCAATGTTTGTACTTACTGTGGTTTGCCATGAAAAAGTCAGACATCCTCAAGCCAATGATTGTGGCCATAAGCGCAGGAGCGGGGACCGAACAAAACCAAGGAAATCGCGAAGGTCACATATTCAGGGTAAAACACAATTCATCATATTTTTTATCATAAAACTGACTCGCTGCTACGGCATGCATTGCTGTATGTTTAAAGTGATTTCGGACAAAACCAAGTTCAATAAACCGGACAGCCGAAATTAGCACGCACACACGCACGCACGCACCCACCCACACACACACACACACACACACACACACACACACACACACAGCTAACGTAAATCCTGGCAGTAAGGCATGGCTATATTCTGACCTACTCAAACATGAAAGAGAAAACTTGCAGATCCCCGGACACAGTCTCAGTACCTTTAATTTCTGTGTTCGAGGTGCCCCGTCCCAGCGCTGTGTCGCCAAGCTTTGCGTTCATTGAATGACAGTGTCAAGAATATATATCAACTACAATTTGCCATCACGATTAACCAGGGGAAGGGCAGCGAGAACGTGGTCCCGGAATGGGGCACTCTGACCCAGTGAAGGGCAGCGAGAACGTGGTCCCGGAATGGGGCACTCTGACCCAGTGAAGGGCAGCGAGAACGTGGTCCCAGAATGGGGCACTCTGACCCAGTGAAGGGCAGCGAGAACGTGGTCTCATTGGGCATGGAGCACTCTGACCCAGGGAAAGGCAGCGAGAACGTGGTCTCACTGGGCATGGAGCACTCTGACCCAGTGAAGGGCAGCGAGAACGTGGTCTCACTGGGCATGGAGCACTCTGACCCAGGGAAGGGCAGCGAGAACGTGGTCTCATTGGGCATGGAGCACTCTGACCCAGGGAAAGGCAGCGAGAACGTGGTCTCATTGGGCATGGAGCACTCTGACCCAGGGAAGGGCAGCGAGAACGCGGTCTCAGCATGGATCACTCAGATGCATGCAAGCCGAATCGTGTGTTCTATTTCACCTGTTCCCCGTTAGGGACAAAAGCCTTGCACAATGTCGACTCTCTCCCTTTTCCTGTGGTCACGTACAGCAGTCAGTCTATGAAGACGTCTAGAGGGGCATGTAATATTATATGCGGAGACAGTCTTGCTACGAAAAAACAGCTTGCGTGAGAGCAGCAATTCAACTTGCTGTTTTTATTCTGTGAGAAAGGGCACCACTGCCTTTTGCATGTCCGTAAACACTAGTTATTGATTTTCACAGCTAGCGAGTGTTACGTAACTCGCTACACTTGAAAGAAGCGAGAAAAACAGAGTTGTTTCCCCTCCGCACAATATCAAATTATGCAGAAGTCTCTTTCCGAAAAGGACAAAAAAATGCGCGTGCGCGTGTGTGTGTGTCTGTGTTGGCAGGGTTAACGTAAAATACAGGAAAATAAAATCAACACACCTGTGTGTGCTGCTGATCAAGAATTGTTTAGTTACACACACACACACACACACACACACACACACACACACACACACACACACACACACACACATATATGTTCTTTTGCTGTGACCTGTCTTGACTGCAGACTGCAACGTCGTATTGTTGATGATGATCGCTTTCACATAGCGCTGTTCTCCGCTCTCTAGCAGACTCACTGCGCTTGATCGTTCAATCAAGACACAACAGACAAAAGGTAAAAGAACAAAACGAAGTAAGCAGCCTGCCACGTCATTGTATTTCTCAATCATGACACGACAACAGACGAAAGGTGAAAGAACAAAACGAAGTAAGGATATATACCAAAAATACTGAAATACGAACCTCATCGATGACACCCCCGGGCAATAGCTTGAGTACTTCACTCACAACCAAACGAACAATCTGACACAAGGACCGGTCCAAAGACTGTACGGAGACTGTATAAACTTCAGTCTAACACGCTGAGTTCATCCTAGTACTGTACTACTAAGTGTCTTCAGCCGACTGCTACAAATTGTCTCGCTACTTTTTCCTGCTTCGCTGAATCTTCCAAATAATGAATACCTCTTATAAGTAGTGTCTTAAAACAATGCCAGCGTCAGTGTCAAAATAGCTGGTGTCGATTCACACTGTCGAAGACTCCACTAGAGAGCTAGTAAGCGTTACTAATTAAAATTTATCAAGCTGGGTTGAACTCTTTGGCAACTATATACACCCGCGTTGGAGCGACAATGACTCCAATAAACAACCTTCACAGCCGCCGGTTTCACAATGGGGGGGGGGGGGAGTGGGGGGGGGGGGAAGAGAAAAAAAACAAAAACCCGTCAACTAATGAGTGGCAACATTTCCCCCGCCTCGAGCTTTGCAGACAGTGGCCGCCAGTTTGACAAGGTTGGGATTGGAGGTAATGCAGCTGAAGCATTAGTGCGTGAATAAGCCCCAGCGAAACGCGACAGTTACACGTCCGTACAAGCGGTAGTAGTAATATGACGCCACATCAGTTACCGCCACTGTGCCCGGTATCAGCGTTAACTTGTTCTTGGGATTCGAGTCCTTTTTCGCCCCCGGGGGTCAGTGGCCCGTGGCGCCCTTTGGGGTGGCACGGCACGGCGGCAAATTCTGCAAAGCTCAGAATCACAATGAGAGTCTGTGCGAAGGACTACTGTGGTCCACAAGATCCGCGTTCGTGCGTGCTAGAGTGTGTGTGTGTGTGTGTGTGTGTGTGTGTGTGTGTGTGTGTGTGTGTGTGTGTGTGTGTGTTTCATGCATTCGTGCACGTGTATCATTTTGTCAGAGTACATGTGTACAGATAACGATAACAAATCCTTCATCCTGACAAAGACATTGATTAGAATCGGATGGTGTTTCGTTTAAATTACAAATAGAAGAGAAAAAAATCCTTGACTCTCAGAATAACAATTGCAGAGAATCGGAGAAAATGTCCTCAATTTTGACACAGAAAAGAAACGGACTGTCCTCGATCCGAACATAATACAAAGAATAAATACACTGAAAGTTACTTAGTCTCTGACCTTCACACTGGCACTGAACAAAACACTAAGAATGAAAGGAGACTCCCATAGTCCTTACCCTAGGGAACGAATGCCACTTGAGGCCAAAAAAAAACCAGACTCTTTTCTAAACGTTTATACAAACACCGTAGGACCTTGTACTCACATCGTAGTGTCGGTTCTCCCCGGCGCAGCCGTTGACCCTCGAAAACGGCGCGGAACTTATCAGATCAGTTATCAAATTATTGTGGTTGGTTGGGATTATGACGATGCGGCCCCGCCACTGGGGCGGAGCAGAGGGTAAGGAAAATCTATTCGCCGTACAATGGAGCGTGGCGGAAATCCACACAATCAGCCAAGTGCGTGTACGTGAAGCGCCTGCCCGGAGTGGCCGAATGGACCACCTTGCTTGCTGTTCTGCTGTTACATACGCCGAGGCTCACTTGTGTAGCGCAAAGAACGGACCAGATGATGACGTGGGACTTAACGTCCTCAGATATCGGGCTGACATATTACGGACAAGATGAATCAGCAACTACACCGAGAGAGGGGTAATGACAAACAATTTTGTTGTTGTTGCTAATTGTCAATGTCAATGTTATTCAGGAAGATGGGATACGACCCGGGGAATCCACGAACAAGTTTAACGTTCGCATGATTATATTTACTGTCGAAAGACAAGGAGCAGGACGAGACTAACCCATTTAGCCAGGTCACAGAAGTAGGCTGTATAGATCCATTTCCCTTGTTAGTTTAGCGCATACGACCGGACATGATCAGTGCACAGCTGTCCCCGCGGATCTAAAACTGCATAAACTGCCCTCGCCCACAGGAAAGGGCATAATTCAAGTCGTGCAAAGCTCGTGCAACACTAACGATGGGGTGCAGAAGGAATACATATAGTAGTAACCAACTTGACCACACCTCGTGGGCCACACGCTGCCACAGCGTCAGGTCACTGTCCAGAAAATAAAGCTGACTCACCAAAGGCCAGTCAGGATGGGTCCTCGTTGTCAGTCAAGGTACGACAACGCCGTCGGTGGTTCATCCTGTTACCGTCAGAAATTTCAGACAACCAGTCATGCAAAACGATCAAATAAAACGACCAAACAGATTGTAAGTCAACCAGTCAACAAGTCAAGGAGACTCGATTACGTCAGTCAATAAATGTTTCAAGGTGGTCATTTCAATCTAGCCACGTTCGCATAATATTATATGTAGTTACTCTATGGATTCTGATGGAAGCCACCGAAAGCTGGTCCCAAAGCAGAACACGCCAAACAACACCACACAGCCACACAACAAAACCGCGCACAAAGCCTCCACGGCTAAATTACAACGGAATGTCTTCCTCCTTTTTTTGTTTGTTCCATAGACAGAACCCCGCGGGAAGTGGTAAGATAAGCAGCGGCCATAAATCATTAATTAAGCAGACAATGCTTCGGCAGTCGAGCCACCATTAACATTTATCCGCGCTACAACATACAAGGGGATGAACTGACATTTTAAACCTCAAAGTTCACGATCAAGTTATCAGAATCTAGCGTCTAAGCAATTTTTTTTTTTGAAAGTACGCACGCACGAACACCAACACACACACACACACACACACACACACACACACACACACACACACACACACACACACACACAATCAATCAATCAATCAATCAATCAATCAATCAATCAATCAACCATTTAATATTCACGGGTCGGACGGCAATGTCAAATGCGTTTTTTTTGTTTGTTTGTTTTCCCGGTCTTTTGTTTTGACTCCCCCGTTGCAATCATTCAGGCGTGACAGAGACTCGTTTTGGGTCACCGAACCCAACCCAGGGAGTGCTATCTCCGCAATCCGCAGCCGCTGATGGCATCGATAACGTCCGATCGGCAGTGTCAGACTGACACCAGTCATGAACACACTTGTCCTACACTCTTCTTCATCTCTCTTGCCAAAGCAGGGACCTGGCGGGAAGTCCTCCTCAAACTTATGATAACTGAATGTGTTTTTTGTGGTGTTCAGTTCATTTCAGTTCAAGACGATATCTATGCGCTCGGAAAAACCCATATGCGTTCCACCCTGTCTCTCAGAAGTGACCCTAACGTTGCCTTCCAATGCTCGCCTCTCTCTCTCTCTCTCTCTCTCTCTCTCTCTCTCTCTCTCTCTCTCTCTCTCTCTCTCTCTCTCTCTCTCTCTTCCGTTCACAGAAGACAGTCGAGCGATTGCTCATTCTATGCCTTTATGATGTATCGTCTTGAGATGGCAGGCACTATGTAGTGGACAGCACGTATGCAGTGACCAACTTGCTCGTCCCCAAATGACCCCTGCAGTGACTAACTTGTTCGTCCCCAAATGACCCGTGCAGTGACCAACTTGTTCGTCCCCAAATGACCCGTGCAGTGGACAGGACGTTAAAAGCTAGGAACTAATTCTCTATGACGTACAAAAGTAGTTGGATTTAGGAGAACAGCAGCATTGTGCTTTTGGTTCTGTATACATTCCGTCGACCCTATTTTTAAAAAAAATTTTTTGGTGTGTGTGTGTGTGTGTGTGTGTGTGTTGTGTGTGTGTGTGTGTGTGTGTTGTTTTGTATTGTGCGCTTCCGGCTCACGCTGGGTGTGTGCGCTTCATAAATACTTTCTTTACTACTTTTCATACGTACGCGCTTCATAAATACTTTCTTTACTACTTTTCATACGTATGCGCTACATAAATACTTTCTTTACTACTTTCACATGTACGCGCTTCATAAATACTTTCTTTACTACTTTTCATACGTACGCGCTTCATAAATACTTTCTTTACTACTTCTCACACGTACGCGCTTCATAAATACTTTCTTTACTACTTTTCATACGTACGCGCTTCATAAATACTTTCTTTACTACTTTTCATACGTACGCGCTTCATAAATACTTTCTTTACTACTTCTCACACGTACGCGCTTCATAAATACTTTCTTTACTACTTTTCATACGTACGCGCTTCATAAATACTTTCTTTACTACTTCTCACACGTACGCGCTTCATAAATACTTTCTTTACTACTTCTCACACGTACGCGCTTCATAAATACTTTCTTTACTATTCATAAGCTGCGATGGCTATCAACAATGTTAGATGATCGGCCGCTGAAGCCTTAGCGGTCAGTTCTCGTTTTCAATCTGCCTCATGAATATATATTCCCTTTATAAAAATGCTCAGTATCTGATAGCCGTGGGGCCAATGGACGTGAGGCAATACTCAGTGTCCATGCTGGGGCCCGCAACAACTGTCTACGTGGAAAACAACATTATGCTGTCCAGATCGAGCCACGGTGCGTTCCGTGCCACGGTCTGTGTTTGGTCGCCGATACCAGCACGTCCTAGCGTATACGCTTTATTTATAACCGCAATATTCAACACAGAAAGGGATTAATTGTTTGAAAATGTGTGTTTGATGTTCGTATATAACATACAATGTGTGTGTGTGTGTGTGTGTGTGTGTGTGTGTGTGTGTGTGTGTGTGTGTGTGTGTGTGTGTGTGTTTTGATTATGTAGATGTGATAGAGTTTGATCGTCTCTGAGGTAACCCTGTGCGGTTGATAGTACGTTAAAATCCAATTACAAAAAAATGTCTATTTCTCTCTCATTTGCAGCTAAATCGTTCTCTTTATGATAGTCTTTCTCTTAATATTCTTGGACTTCAGTTTTATATTTTAAAATAATTTACTGGTCTATCCTGTATCTTTGCACTGTTTTCCTGACAATTCTTATTCCGTCAAACCTGCCTGCTTTCATAATTCTCTTTAGTGCCCTTATTTCGCATGCTTTAAAAATAAATAATTTTTAGGCCCTTTCCGCTCCAAACTGCGATTAGGGTTGGCCGTTTTGTCACTGTCATGGAAATGTTCATAATTTCAACTGCTGTCGATCAGCCTTTGGATCTGCAATTATTCCATTACCACATTAGCGCCGTTAGGCAAGGGGGCAGGAGGTTTTGCAGCTCAACTGACTGCAAGAGAAAATCGACGTTGTAAGTGGAAAAGAGACAAGCGTAACTGCACAGTGTCAATTCCTTACAATAACTTTCGTCGATAAACCCCCCCCCCCCCCCCCACCCCACATCTCTCCCCATCCCGTCCTCCAAACTACACACACAGAAAAACATACACACTCTGTCTTTCCATCTCCTTCACACATATACTCTCTCTCTCTCTCTCTCTCTCTCTCTCTCTCTCTCTCTCTCTCTCTCTCTCTCTCTCTCCCCCCCCCTCTCTCTCTCTCTCTCCTTCCTTTGACGTCAGCTGCCGGTTTTACACGGGCTGTTCAATAGTTGATAGGACGCAGCGCAGGCACCATACCATGCAAGCGGCTATAATCTCCCTGCTCGCTGTTCCGCACGGCACGGCACGGCTGCAGCTCACACCGCACGGTCGATGTTTACGTTCATCGATCTGCACCCGACGTGCAGCAGAGGTTATCTCACTCTCACCCCAGCATGTAGCTGTGCTTGATTCCCTTTGACCGAACCTGCAGCAGTGGCTGACCCCCATCTGACCCAATCCGTAACAGTGGTTGACAGCTTTGACCAAAGCTGCAATAGTGGTTGACCCCCTTTGACCCAACTTGTAGTAGGGGTTGACCTCCCCATGACCAAACATGCAGTGGTGGTGACAGCCTTTGACCAAACCTGCAGTAGTGGTTGACCCCCCTGGACCCAACCTGTAGTAGTGGTTGACCCCCTTTGACCCAACCTGTAGTAGGGGTTGACCTCCCCTTGACCCAACCTGTAGTTGTGGTTGACCCCCTTGACCCAACCTGTAGTAGTGGTTGACCCCCTTGACCCAACCTGCAGTAGAGGGTGACCCCCTTTGACCCAAACCGCAACCGGTAGTGGTTGACCCCTTTGACCGAACTTGCAGTAATGGTTGACCCTCTGTGTCCCAACCAGCAGCAGTGGCTGATTCCCTCTGACCCATGCAACCAATAGCCAGTATGTGGACTCATTTCGACCAAACCAGCTGGACTGGTTGATCAAATTTAACCCAACCTGCATCAACGGTTGACACTCTTTGACTAAACAAACAGCAGTGGTTAACCCACTCTGACCCAGTCAACGGCTACAGTTGATTCAACCAGCAGCAGCGGATGACCCATTTTGACCAGACCAGCAGCAATGGTTGTCTCACTTTCACCCAACCAGCAGCGGTGGTCGATCTTTGACCCAACGCTGGTTCACCTTTTTCTGATACAGACGCCTTGATACAACTGTTATGGCTGACTGGACGTTCAAAATTTTACAGCCGTGGTTGGTCTAAATAGACTCAACCACTAAACCTACAGCAGTGGTTGCTCCACTATCACTCTACCTGCAGCAGCTGTTGACCCCATTTCACCAAGCCTGCGGCAGCAGTAAATAGGTGACCCATTCTGACCCAATGACCAAGGAAATCCCATCCCCGACGGACAGGAAATGAGCTGAAGCGATGAGCAAACGACAGAAACTGTCTGGATGACAGCATAAAGCAAAGGCAACAGCTCAGATGGTTCACATAATTTTGTTGTTTGATTCATTACATAGTGCAGACCAACAACCAGATGAGTGGACGTCTGGGTACTATGAAGAAGGTAACGAAGTTCATACTCTTCTAGTGTGGAACATGCCGCCTCCCCCCCCCCCCCCCCCCCGCCCCCCGCCCCCACCTCCGTCACCACAACCGCGCCTCCCCGCGTTTCAACACGTACCCTGAACCAAAGTTAACGAGCCAATCGATGGACAAGACTGGAAAAGAAAGTCGGTTGATGAATATGTACTGCCTATCTTGTATAATTACTATATCGCAGTCTAGATAGTTTCAGTTTGAGGACGGAGATGGCCGGCCCCACGACCTGCGACCTGCGGCGGACGTTCTAATTCACATCAGCAGACAGCAGACCTCAAACTCTAACATCAGACAGTAGACATCAAACGCTAACAGCAGACCAGACCTCAAACTCTAACAGCAGACAGAAAACCTCAAACTCTAACATCGGACAGCAGACCTCAAACTCTAACATCACAGTAGACATCAAACGCTAACAGCAGACCAGACCTCAAACTCTAACAGCAGACAGCAAACCTCAAACTCTAACATCGGACACCAAACCTCAAACTCTAACATCGAACAGCAGACCTCAAACTCTAACAGCAGACCTCAAACTCTAACAGCAGACAGCAGACCTCGAACTCTAACAGCAGACAGCAGACCTCAAACTCTAACAGCAGACAGCAGACCTCAAACTCTAACAGCAGACAGCAGACCTCGAACTCTAACAGCAGACAGCAGACCTCGAACTCTAACAGCAGACAGCAGACCTCGAACTCTAACAGCAGACAGCAGACCTCAAACTCTAACAGCAGACAGCAGACCTCGAACTCTAACAGCAGACAGCAGACCTCGAACTCTAACAGCAGACCTCAAACTCTAACAGCAGACAGCAGACCTCGAACTCTAACAGCAGACAGCAGACCTCAAACTCTAACAGCAGACAGCAGACCTCGAACTCTAACAGCAGACGTAACCGTCCAATGTTAAAGAAGAAGAGGAAGAAGAAGGCCGGCCCTGTAATCATTATCAACACACAAGGGAGTTAATTAGCGCTCGAAAGACGTCACACAAACACAGCAACAAAGACCCGAGTCGCCTACGGTAACTCTCACCTGGCATGCGAGCAAATACAAGGTACATAAACTCCACCAGAGATACATCCTCTCTCCCTTGTGTGTTGATTTTGCACGAACGCTCTGGGCCTCGTTCTGTTTTAGATTGTCCCATGAATATTACTTCACTCATGTACAGTGAAACTCGCTCAGCGCGAAGCCGAATCGCAAGAGGAATGCTGAAAGTGCAAAACGATAGAGCAAGTCTACAGGCAGCAGGGAAGAAGTGGACTATCGCCACTCCGCTTTGGATTGTCTGATCCTGTCTGAGCTGCAACTTGCTGCTGATACACGAGAAAGAACGTGGCACGCCACACACCAGTCGCCTCATCAGCCGGCAGTGACTGTAGGCAAGCGAAAACCAGGAAGTACAGGTGACCTGGATAGTTTGCCCCCCCCCCCCCCCCCCCCCCCACAAACACACACACACACACACACCGTCTCAGGGCTCAGAGATGAGTAAGTGCTTTTGCTGAATTTAAGCTGCACAAGAAAGAAAGAGGGGGTTGGGGGGTGGAAAAAAACAAAATACCATCTCACTATTACAAAACATGTCTGGAAAATGGAACGCTGAAGACCAGCTCATTTGATTTGTTCTCACGATGAGACAAAAAAAATTTTTTTTAATAATAATAAAAACAACAACACCTTTTGTTGTTGGCCCGGTGTTGCTGGATGCGGCCCATTTCCCACAGACCTCAAGCCTCCCACCGCCGGTGGAAACGGCCGTGTTGAAACCGCCTGCCATCACAACGCCGCACGGACATGCGTGCGCCGCGGAAGTAACAGAATCATTTATCAACCTGTACGGTTGAATAAGGCAGCGGCATTTTATTGTTCATAATTAATGCCCCCTGTGCCTGATTCCATGAAGCCCCGTGTTTGCTCACGGCATGTTTTCCGCACTAAACTTCGCTGCGTGAAATGTCACGGTGCCTTACTAATCCGGCCTCATGGCGCTGCCAGCCAAAACAAGGGCATGCACTAAGCTGAACATAACCTCGCCAATGACGTCCTTATTAAGCACTCCGGTGACGTTGCCACGGATACCGTGATAGCTCGGTTCTGCTCAGCTCAAAAGCGTGCAAGGTCTCCATGGCAATATATTTTCAGTTCGTCAAAGGCAGTGCGCTCTATCAGCCGCATGCATGTTACAAAGATTCCCCACTGTCACCGTTTCCCGAAACGCGCCTTGCAGGGGGAAACGTGTTAATGGCCAATGACTGAATGAGGGAGAGACAGTAATGCTGATTGGCCGCGTGCGGGGGGGGGGGGGGGGGGAAGGAGGAAAGATGGAGCCAGCATATTTGCATACAGAAACATGCGCGCGCGAGTGTGTGTGTGTGTGTGCGTGCGTGCGCGCGTGCGTGCGTGCGTGCATGCGTGCGTGCGTGCGTGTGTGTGTGTGTGTGTGCGCGTGCGTGCGTGCGTGCGTGCGTGCGTGCGCTGGATCCACTACTGCTGTCATCAAGAGTGCGTTACTCTCCAGTACTGCAGTTCAAAGATGTATCTCTAGATTGCAACTTTGATTATTTTTAAAGATAGACATTTCTGGTAAATTACAAGTTTTAGTTGCATTTTGGATTATTTTTACGGGGTGGGGGGGGGGGAGAAAACAAGTTCTCCTGCATGTAAAATGGCATGACTGCCACAAGTCCAAGAGAACGGCAGTACAGACAAACTATACTGGTGCTTTCCCATCTGTCTACAAGTCTGCTCTACTTAAACCCCTTTTGAAAAAGATGTCCTTTGACCCCAGTGATTTAAAGAACTACCGTCCTGTGTCAAATTCATCTTTTCTGTCATGAGTCTTAGAAAGAATAGTTCTGTCTCAGCTAAATGAACACTTAAAAACCGCAACAACTTTCTCAGTCCTCTCCAGTGAGCCTACAGACCCAACCACAGCACTGAAACTGCCCTGCTCAAGATCGTTAACGACCTTCTAACAGCTATGGATAACAACAAAATATGCATTCTGACACTCTTAGATCTCTCGGCAGCCTTCGATACAACAGATCACCAAATCCTCCTTGCCAGACTTCAGCACTCTTTTGGAATTTCTGGATCAGCTCTATCTTGGTTTTCGTCTTATCTTTGTAACAGAACGCATGGAGTCACCATAAAGAGTCTACAGTCTCAGCATACCACGCTCTATTATGGCGTTCCCCAGGGTTCTGTACTAGGCCCTGTGCTTTTCATACTCTACACCCAACCTCTCTTTAACCTAGTAAGCAAGTACGCAATCAGTCACCATGCTTTTGCTGATGACAACCAACTCTGCAAGATTACTACACTAGACACAATTCACCAGTCGATGGAAACTCTCCAGAACTGCACTACAGATGTCAAGTCTTGGATGACCGCAAACAAACTTCAACTAAATAACAAAAAACTGAAGCCATGATCATACTTTCATATAGAATGTCTGTCCACAGTCCTTTGCCGTCTGCCATTCACATCGGCCACGCCGATGTCCCATATGTGTCGTCTGTTAAAAACCTCGGTGTAACCCTGACTCGAATCTCAGCATGTCTCAAGACATAAGCAACATGTGTAAAGCCGCATACATACAAATGCATATAAGTTCCATACGACACCTTCTCACCACTCAAGCAACCCAAACCCTTGTATGCTCTCTTGTCCTCTCTCGCTTAGACTACTGTAACTCTTTACTTTCAGGTAGCCCTCAGTATTTACTAGACAAACTTCAAAACGTTCAGAAAGCAGCAGCAAGGCTTGTGTGTAAGGCTAAGAAATCTGACCACATCCATCCTATTCTTGAAACTCTGCATTGGCTACCAGTAACACATCGGATTCAATACAAAATTTCAACTATCTGCTTCAATTCCATCTCTGGAACAGCCCCTCAGTATCTGCCGATCTCCTTCAACCTTATATTCCAGCAAGACAATTACGATCTGCATCCGACACACGAACCTTTGTCAACCCTTGTGTAAACGCAAACAATTTGGTGAAAGATCTTTTTCTTATGCTGGCCCATATGTTTGGAACAATTGACCTCAAACACCCCGCCACTCTGATTCTGCCTCCTCTTTTAAAGCCGCCCTCAAGACGCGCCTGTTTAATAATTATTTCTAAGCCGTTTTTCACAGCCGTGCCTATCCCCTCGTCCGACGCCTGAGTGAGTGAGTGTGTGTGTGTGTGTGTGTGTGTGTGTGTGTGTGTGTGTGTGTGTGTGTGTGTGTGTGTGTGTGTGTGTGTGTGTGTGTGTCGTTAGCGTTATTGTAAAGCACCCTGTGCTCCCACCTTGCGCGGTAGATGGGCGCTCTAGAAATCCTCTTTATTATTATAAACACTGGTCAAATGTATCCAATGGTACCCGAATTCCTCCTCCTCTGCCCTGCCCCCCCCCCCCCCCCCCCCCCCCCCCCCCAGCTTTTAGCACGGCCACAGAGACCAACTAGGCAACTGGGAAATTCTGACAACAGCTGACTCAGCGCGTCATCGCCTTCTAGATGGCGTTTCCCCACATCCCCAATTACCCTGTTTGAAAACCAAGCACCAGCGCCTCCTCACTTCGGCCCTTTTGCCAGTCTAGCGTTATCAAACGAAAGCTTTAATCAACTCCAGGAGCAGGCAATACGACCGGACCGGGACCGGAAGACAGATCAAGCTTCTCACGAGAACAAAGCGTTTTGGGGGGAGGGGGGAGTTGAAGGGATGGGTGGGTGGGGGTGGAGGGGGGGGGGGGGGGGGATTCAATTAATCAAGCCTGCCCAGCCGAGAAACCTTTGATGGTCCGCCAGCGCATCGGACTTGAACTCGGTTTCGGCTTTGGTCTATCGCTGAGAAGAGACAGAAATTGTGTGTGTGTGTGTGTGTGTGTGTGTGTGTGTGTGTGTGTGTGTGTGTGTGTGTGTGTGTGTGTGTGTGTGCGTGTGTGTGTGTGTGTGTGTTCACAAGCACACAGACACAAACACCGTGGCCAAGAGGCTTAAAGTACAGAGTGGAAAACTGACTCGACGTCCAGCAATGCCAGGCACTTTTCGCTCGACTTTGTAGCCTGTTTGAACTCGGAAGGGAAACGATGTCTGAGAACCGCCCTTTCCTCCCTAAGAGTTTTTTTCCTTCTCCCCTACACAGGTACAGGGTTTATTAATGGGTTGGCCACAAGGTACCTTGTTGGCGCGAGGGAGGTGGAAGGGGGGAGTGGGCAGGCAGCAACAGAACAAGAAAGAGGAAGTGTAATGGCCCCCATCGTACTCACACGTTTCTACACGTGTTTTGATTTTGATCTTTATTAAAAAGTGTTCATACTTTGTATTAAAAAGTGTTCATACTTTGTATGAGCCAAACTCCTCGGCAGAAGTTACCACAATGCACCAGACAGGTGCCTAGGCTACCACAATACACCAGACAGGTGCCGAGGTTACCACAATACACCAGACACCTAGGTGCCTAGGCTACAACAATACACCAGACAGGTGCCGAGGTTACCACAATACACCAGACAGGTGCCGAGGTTACCACAATACACCAGACAGGTGCCGAGGTTACCACAATACACCAGACAGGTGCCTAGGCTACCACAATACACCAGACAGGAGCCGAGGTTACCACAATACACCAGACAGGTGCCGAGGCTACCACAATACACCAGACAGGTGCCGAGGTTACCACAATACACCGGACAGGTGCCAAGGCTACCACAATACACCAGACAGGTGCCGAGGCTACCACAATACACCAGACAGGTGCCGAGGTTACCACAATACACCAGACAGGTGCCGAGGTTACCACAATACACCAGACAGGTAGACGGTAAACACCACAATACACCAGACAGGTAGACGGTAAACACCGCAAAAACCGGGCCATCGGACTAAGCCGTTACCACAATACACCAGACAGGTGCCGAGGTTACCACAATACACCAGACAGGTAGACGGTAACACCACAATACACCACAGGTAGACGGTAAACATCGCAGAGACCGGGCCATCGGACTAAGCCGTTACCACAATACACCAGACAGGTAGACGGTAAACACCACAATACACCAGACAGGTAGAGGGTAAACACCACAATACACCAGACAGGTAGACGGTAAACACCACAAAGACCGGGCCATCGGACTAAGCCGTTACCACAATACACCAGACAGGTAGACGGTAAACACCACAATACACCAGACAGGTAGACGGTAAACATCGCAGAGACCGGGCCATCGGACTAAGCCGTTACCACAATACACCAGACAGGTAGACGGTAAACACCACAATACACCAGACAGGTAGACGGTAAACACCACAATACACCAGACAGGTAGACGGTAAACATCGCAGAGACCGGGCCATCGGACTAAGCCGTTACCACAATACACCAGACAGGTAGACGGTAAACACCACAATACACCAGACAGGTAGACGGTAAACACCACAATACACCAGACAGGTAGACGGTAAACATCGCAGAGACCGGGCCATCGGACTAAGCCGTTACCACAATACACCAGACAGGTAGACGGTAAACACCACAATACACCAGACAGGTAGACGGTAAACACCAAAACCGGGCAGACAATACACCAGACAGGTACGACGGTTACCACAATACACCAGACAGGTAGACGGTAACACCACAATACACCACAGGTAGACGGTAAACATCGCAGAGACCGGGCCACGGACTAAGCCGTTACCACAATACACCAGACAGGTAGACGGTAAACACCACAATACACCAGACAGGTAGACGGTAAACATCGCAGAGACCGGGCCATCGGACTAAGCCGTTACCACAATACACCAGACAGGTAGACGGTAAACACCACAATACACCAGACAGGTAGACGGTAAACATCGCAGAGACCGGGCCATCGGACTAAGCCGTTACCACAATACACCAGACAGGTAGACGGTAAACACCACAATACACCAGACAGGTAGACGGTAAACACCACAATACACCAGACAGGTAGACGGTAAACATCCCAGAGAGACGGACACCGACAATACAGCCACGGTAACACCACAATACACCAGACAGGTAGACGGTAAACACCACAATACACCAGACAGGTAGACGGTAAACATCGCAGAGACCGGGCCATCGGACTAAGCCGTTACCACAATACACCAGACAGGTAGACGGTAAACACCACAATACACCAGACAGGTAGACGGTAAACACCAATACCCAGACAGGTACACAAAACGGCGGACAAGCCGTTACCACAATACACCAGACAGGTAGACGGTAAACACCACAATACACCAGACAGGTAGACGGTAAACATCGCAGAGACCGGGCCATCGGACTAAGCCGTTACCACAATACACCAGACAGGTAGACGGTAAACACCACAATACACCAGACAGGTAGACGGTAAACATCGCAGAGACCGGGCCATCGGACTAAGCCGTTACCACAATACACCAGACAGGTAGACGGTAAACACCACAATACACCAGACAGGTAGACGGTAAACACCACAATACACCAGACAGGTAGACGGTAAACATCGCAAGACCGGGCCATCGGACTAAGCCGTTACCACAATACACCAGACAGGTAGACGGTAAACACCACAATACACCAGACAGGTAGACGGTAAACATCGCAGAGACCGGGCCATCGGACTAAGCCGTTACCACAATACACCAGACAGGTAGACGGTAAACACCACAATACACCAGACAGGTAGACGGTAAACATCGCAGAGACCGGGCCATCGGACTAAGCCGGCCACGTTCATGGAAAGGCCGCGACCCGATTTTTCCGCCGGCAAAGGATGAATTCATAAAATGCTGAAGAAGAAAAAAAGCCTAGAAAAAATGAGAGCTTCTCAGCGCTTCGAACGTCCTTGCAGCATTCCGAGCCTCGTATTCTGGCCAGGCGTCCAAAAAGCAAAGCCCCCAGGAAACGAGACCGCCACGGCGACCACCGGCTGGAAAACTGACCGGCCCGGTGGTTACCGATACGGGGCAGAGGTCGTTCCGAGACACTTGGCTCAACCGTGTGCCGTTTCGCTCCTCTTCGTTATCAAGCGTGTCGCTCGGTCTGTTTGCGTCTGGCGCGATCCTTCAACTGGCCGCAAAGCACGTGGTAATGGGTACCTGACACCGCCCTCCTTGGTCGTGTCGCTGGTCTGTTTGCGTCTGGCGCGATCCTTCAACTGGCCGCAAAGCACGTGGTAATGGGTAACCTGACACCGCCCTCCTTGGTCGTGTCGCTGGTCTGTTTGCGTCTGGCGCGATCCTTCAACTGGCCGCAAAGCACGTGGTAATGGGTAACCTGACACCGCCCTCCTTGGTCGTGTCGCTGGTCTGTTTGCGTCTGGCGCGATCCTTCAACTGGCCGCAAAGCACGTGGTAATGGGTAACCTGACACCGCCCTCCTTGGTCGTGTCGCTGGTCTGTTTGCGTCTGGCGCGATCCTTCAACTGGCCGCAAAGCACGTGGTAATGGGTAACCTGACACCGCCCTCCTTGGTCGTGTCGCTGGTCTGTTTGCGTCTGGCGCGATCCTTCAACTGGCCGCAAAGCACGTGGTAATGGGTAACCTGACACCGCCCTCCTTGGTCGTGTCGCTGGTCTGTTTGCGTCTGGCGCGATCCTTCAACTGGCCGCAAAGCACGTGGTAATGGGTAACCTGACACCGCCCTCCTTGGTCGTGTCGCTGGTCTGTTTGCGTCTGGCGCGATCCTTCAACTGGCCGCAAAGCACGTGGTAATGGGTAACCTGACACCGCCCTCCTTGGTCGTGTCGCTGGTCTGTTTGCGTCTGGCGCGATCCTTCAACTGGCCGCAAAGCACGTGGTAATGGGTACCTGACACCGCCCTCCTTGGTCGTGTCGCTGGTCTGTTTGCGTCTGGCGCGATCCTTCAACTGGCCGCAAAGCACGTGGTAATGGGTAACCTGACACCGCCCTCCTTGGTCGTGTCGCTGGTCTGTTTGCGTCTGGCGCGATCCTTCAACTGGCCGCAAAGCACGTGGTAATGGGTAACCTGACACCGCCCTCCTTGGTCGTGTCGCTGGTCTGTTTGCGTCTGGCGCGATCCTTCAACTGGCCGCAAAGCACGTGGTAATGGGTAACCTGACACCGCCCTCCTTGGTCGTGTCGCTGGTCTGTTTGCGTCTGGCGCGATCCTTCAACTGGCCGCAAAGCACGTGGTAATGGGTAACCTGACACCGCCCTCCTTGGTCGTGTCGCTGGTCTGTTTGCGTCTGGCGCGATCCTTCAACTGGCCGCAAAGCACGTGGTAATGGGTAACCTGACACCGCCCTCCTTGGTCGTGTCGCTGGTCTGTTTGCGTCTGGCGCGATCCTTCAACTGGCCGCAAAGCACGTGGTAATGGGTACCTGACACCGCCCTCCTTGGTCGTGTCGCTGGTCTGTTTGCGTCTGGCGCGATCCTTCAACTGGCCGCAAAGCACGTGGTAATGGGTACCTGACACCGCCCTCCTTGGTCGTGTCGCTGGTCTGTTTGCGTCTGGCGCGATCCTTCAACTGGCCGCAAAGCACGTGGTAATGGGTAACCTGACACCGCCCTCCTTGGTCGTGTCGCGACACGAAGACAGAGGGCACGGGGACCGTCTTTTGGTCCGACGCTTGCTTGCATTTTTAGTTTGGTCTCTTCCATAATCTGCATCAGTTATAATGACAGTCCACGAGCAAGTCTGAGCGCCTTGTAAATATACAATGTCCAGAGGTGATCCTGTGCGGTTGACGGCACGTTCAAATCCAGTTATCACCTAACTTGTAAATATACATCTACTATCATCATCGCGGTGGTCTTCGTAATATATATATATATATATATATATATATATATATATGATCCCCTAAGGCAAAGAGTATCGACATTCAGACTTAGTAACTACCAGTTCAGCAAATCCCCTAAGGCAAAGAGTATCGACATTCAGACTTAGTAACTACCAGTTCAGCAAATCCCCTAAGGCAAAGAGTATCGACATTCAGACTTAGTAACTACCAGTTCAGCAAAGACTATCGTTAGGTATCCCAAGGCATGAAAGAAACGTACTGTTTGAAAAGGTGGTGAGGCAGGGGATGAATTTCATTATGTGTTTAACTGTTCACATGAAAATGTTAACAGAAACCGTATTAAGTATGCAGATTTATGTAACACCCAGCACCCCAACATCCCCAAATTTGGTAGCCATGTGAACATGACCTCAAAACCTAAGAATGAAAGTATATAACCAAAGTATTCTTGTATGTTTCCATCAAACCAACAACAACACACAGTTGGGGTCGGGGGAGGGGGGGGGGGTCTATGTGAGATCTATGTGCGCCCTAGTTTTCACCACAGCTTTGATTTGTGTTTGAGCGCTTGTTCCTAGGTCTAATGTGTGAAGTGTTGTAGCAATGTATTATTAGTACCTACCCATGTACTTGTTTATATGGAATGTACTGTGTGAATGTAACTTTGCTTGGTAGCCCCCAGAGGCAAAAAGCCCAATAAAACCCCTGAAAGCTTAACCCTTTAACCCCCTTTGTCAGTTGTTTGGGGACGGGACAAAAGCTAAACAAAAGCTACTTGAAGCGTTGTCGTGATTCCCCGGTGGCACAGTTGAAAACGATTTCGACCCCCCTCCGTTCCTCCCACTGTACCCGGGACACGTGTGACGCAAGAAGTTCGGTCTTCCCTATCCAGCTGGGGAAACTAGGACCGGCTACGTCACGAATACAAATGAAGGTGTTGGCGGAGTTTTTTTAATTAATTTTTAACCCATGTTCGGACACGGGGCTTGAAACTGGAGGGGACAAAAATACATGGCCCTGTTCAACTCACTCCCTGCAACAAAGTCCAGCAGTCCGTGAGAGTTCTCAGTGACGTGACTGCAGCTGCAATGCCGACGTGAGAGTTCTCAGTGACGTGACTGCAGCTGCAATACCGACGTGAGAGTTCTCAATGACGTGACTGCAGCTGCAGTGCCGACGTGAGAGTTCTCAGTGACGTGACTGCAGCTGCAATGCCGACGTGAGAGTTCTCAGTGACGTGACTGTAGCTGTAATGCCGACGTGAGAGTTCTCAGTGACGTGACTGCAGCTGTAATGCCGACGTGAGAGTTCTCAGTGACGTGACTGCAGTTGTAATGCCGAGGTGTGCTTGGGTAACTGGACACCTCCCTTCAGAGTTCTGACCACGGACGAAGTGGAAGAAGGGCTGGTCTGAGAGCAGAAATTGTCTGCATACACCGATCAGTATCTCTGGTGTGACTGAGCACTCAACAGTCAGTAAGTAAACATGGTGCTTAACGTCCACAGAAACCATAAGGCTTATTAGGGACGGGCTCAACAGTCAATGGCGCATGTCATATATATATATATGCCTTGATGCGCTAAATCCGGTACTCAGTAGCTGAACGAATCGGAAAGACAGAATTTTGAACAAAAAGTAGTTTTCCTTGGAGCGAGCGAAGAATCTCAAACTAAACACGATAAATCTGAATTGCCGGCAGATGGGATCAAAGTTTTGTGTTACCGCGATGCTCCACCATGGAGAGAGCGATGGTTTGACGAGACGTCCCTTCCGTGCTGTAGCATATCGTGCTGAGGTCATAGACCTACCTGCCTGTCTGTGTCGGCACACACACACACACACACACACACACACGCGCGCGCGCGCGCGCGTGCGCACAAACACACAAGCTCGCTTTGATGCGCTAAATCAGGTAGCTGAAGTGGGTGAAGAGTGGAACGGTGTGACCCTGGTGCTAGACGTGGTGGAGTGCGCGCCCTTTGAACGCCGAGTGCACGTTACCTGCCAGGAAGTCTGTCTGCTCCTGCTGGGATCAGCGTGCCGAGTGGAAGGTAAGGAGGGAAGCACAGAGACAGCAGGCCACAAGGACTGTAGACGTGTTCTACACTCCTGTTGGATCAGCGTGCCGAGTGGAAGGTAAGGAGGGAAGCACAGAGACAGCAGGCCACAAGGACTGTAGACGTGTTCTACACTCCTGTTGGATCAGCGTGCCGAGTGGAAGGTAAGGAGGGAAGCACAGAGACAGCAGGCCACAAGGACTGTAGACGTGTTCTACACTCCTGTTGGATCAGCGTGCCGAGTGGAAGGTAAGGAGGAAAGCACAGAGACAGCAGGCCACAAGGAAGGCGGCATGTTCTACACTCCTGCTGGATCAGCGTGCCGAGTGGAAGGTAAGGAGGGAAGCACAGAGACAGCAGGCCACAAGGACTGTAGACGTGTTCTACACTCCTGCTGGATCAGCGTGCCGAGTGGAAGGTAAGGAGGGAAGCACAGAGACAGCAGGCCACAAGGACTGTAGACGTGTTCTACACTCCTGCTGGATCAGCGTGCCGAGTGGAAGGTAAGGAGGGAAGCACAGAGACAGCAGGCCACAAGGAAGGCGGCATGTTCTACACTCCTGCTGGATCAGCGTGCCGAGTGGAAGGTAAGGAGGGAAGCACAGAGACAGCAGGCCACAAGGACTGTAGACGTGTTCTACACTCCTGCTGGATCAGCGTGCCGAGTGGAAGGTAAGGAGGGAAGCACAGAGACAGCAGGCCACAAGGAAGGCGGCATGTTCTACACTCCTGCTGGATCAGCGTGCCGAGTGGAAGGTAAGGAGGGAAGCACAGAGACAGCAGGCCACAAGGAAGGCGGCTGTGTGCACCAAGGGCTGTAGACGTGTTCTACACTCTTTTCGCTTCAAGGCGTTGCACAAAAACATCAATAAAAAATAAAAAATAAATAATTCATCAATGCGCTGAATGACTAGCATTGCAGAAAGGGGTGGGGGTGGGGGTGGGTGGGGGTGTTTTAATACTGAATACACAGTCAACCGCGATGGTCATATCAAGGTGACACGCAAGTCACAAAATATAAGTGTATGCAACTGTGACACGCAAGTCACATAAGTGTATATAACTGTGACACGCAAGTCATAAAATATAAGTGTATATAACTGTGACACGTGTCTCAAAATATGTGTATATAACTGTGACACACAAGTCACAAAACGTAAGTGTATATAACTGTGACACGCAAGTCACAAAACATACGTGTGTTTATAACTGTGACACGCAAGTCACAAAATATAAATGTATATAACTGTGACACGCAAGTCACAAAATATAAGTGTAATATATATCCGACTCGCTGTTCAAGGCTCACGTCACTTCCTTTCGCTGGAAACGGATTTGGGAAATAAAACTAACGAGGTTTTTTATATGTCAAACAATGGAAAAGCAGAATTCTTGGCAGTGCGTAAAACAACGGAAAACTGTTCTAATTCACTTCAGTTTTAACCGAGAAAACATTAACCAACAGCTCTGGGTCGACACTGAATTCAAGGACCTGGATTTGTGCGCAGGGGAAACTTGAGCAAGGTAGTTTCGTACTCCAACAAGTCTCAACCCGTACAAAACGGCCCATGTAACAACTAAGTAAGACAGCGAGTTGCCTACCCGCCTCACTCCGAGCATCCAAATCCACCGAGAAGTCTGGAATTTCAGACCGCTTCGCTCTGAAACTGACAAGCAAATTGAGCCGTAACAAACTGGACATTGACCGCTGTAAAAGCGACCAGCAGACCGACTATAAAGCTGCCACCCACGCCCATCGGGGCCATCTGATCGATTCCATAACCCACAGACCCCCCCCATAATGCCCCACTTGCAAGTGTCGCCGCATAGATCCCCGATGTCACATCGGAACGCCCGATCACGCCCCTCTCTGAGATTGCAACCAGAAATCGATGTCGAAGACTGAGGCCGGGAAAGGGGGCGGGGAGGGGGGGGGGGGGGGGGGGGTAGCTTTTCGCAACCTACGAAACAAATAAAGATAGTATGTGATCATCGGACCTGTGGTCTCGTAATCAACAACTCTGTGGCGCCCAAAATCGACAGCCCTAAGTTGATAATGTTTACTGTGAAAACATTTTTTAATTTCAGCTACCAGGCGTGGCAGAATGTGAACCAGAAAGCACCCAGTGGGTGCACAGGCAGCACAGTCCAGACAGGGAGGGAAATGAGAAACTCAGCGTGGGTCTCGTGGGCAATACAGTTGAGGTCTGACTGACTGAGACAGGCCTCCTGTTTGTTGTTGTTGTTGTTGTTCTTCTTCTTCTTCTTCTCCTTCTTCTTGTGTGTGTGTGTGTGTGTGTGTGTGTGTGTGTGTGTGTGTGTGGGGGGGGGGGGGGGGGGGGGGGTGTATTTTGTTTGTTGCTGTTGTTGATGATGTTTTCTGTCTGTTGTCTTTTTTGCTTCGTTTTGAGTTTGTTTATTGTTTTTCCGAAGAGGTACTGGTGGTGACCGAGATCCCAGTAGGTGGGGTAAGTGGCAGAACGATATAAGAGAGCAGAAGCGGATCGAACCGAGGACCATGCGCTTAACAGCCTAACGCCTTACTGCCGGGTCAAACCGGTTCGCACGAAGGTCTCCTTCACCGTGTGCGTCCATTCCTGAAAGCTGAAGCAGAACCACTGGCGTGATGCGCTCAAGCCGAGCACGCATCAGCATGGGGCCACGGCAGGGCCTGTGGAGGGTCGCAGACAATGCGGTTGTCACACAGTACATCCGTGTGCGCTTAGGACCACGACGCGCTAATATTGCACGTGCGACTGGAACCGGAACTGCTTCCAAGTAGGTGGCAGCGCAGACAGCACGACTGACGAATCAACACTGGGGTCAGGACGGCCTCAAGAGGGTCGTAGAGACGATGAGGCTGTCAAGCGGGTCTACCAAGTGCTCCAGACCGCAAAGCGTTAGCGCTGTACGTGCGACTGGAATTGCAAACAGTTCCCGCTGCGTGCACCGCAGGCAGCAGGACCATTGCCTGTCGGTTCAACAGTGGGTCAGGAAAGCCTCGGGGGGGTCGTAGGCAATCCGGCTGTCAGCCCACAAAGCGTCGCTGGTGCATGCAGGGCTAGGGAGGCCTCACGAGAGTCCGACCTGTCCTATAAATAGACCCGTGTGGCCGTCAGACTGGTTTTGTCCCTAGTGTGTCAGCCTGACATGTGAGGACATTAAGCCCCGCATCATCATCATTACACTGGTCTCCAACATCGTGTGACCACAAACTGCAAGCGTTAGCTCGTTATGTAGGGTCCACACAATCGTTATGACCACTGTTTGCAATCAGTGTATACAAGGCCACAAAACTGCATATATATATATATATATATATATATATATATATATATATATATATATATATATATATATATACACACAAAAACAAAACTGGTTTTTAACGTTTCGTCAACCTTCATTACGACCACTGTCTGCATCAGTGCATTACCACAGACTGCAAGATAGAGAACTAGTTTTTAACGCCCAGTCAACCATGACGGCTATATCAGGGCAAAGTTGCGGAGTACACAAGCGTGAGCCGGTTTGGCCTAGCGGCAAGGCGTTAGGCTGGTAAGCGGAAGGACCCCGATTCGATACCGCTTCGGCTCTCCTTTCTCTTCAAAAAGGTTGTGGTTTGTGGACACTGTCCTGTGACTTTGTCCATCACTTCCTACTGAAACATTAAAATGGCTCTCATCGCTGCCCATCTTAATGCAGGAATCATTCTGTTGGTGACATTGTAGCGATAGGTATATAATCTCAATCTCCCCCCACCTCCATACCCCCCTTCTCCCCATCCCTAATAAGCCTTATGGTTTATGTGGACGTTAAGCACCATGTTTACTTAACAGCATACAAGCCTGCGAGTCGGTTTGGCCTAGCGGCCAGACGTTAGGCTAGTAAGCAGAGGGACCTCGGTTCGAATCCGCTTCGGCTCTCCTTTCTCATCAAAAGTTGTGGTCTGTGGACACTGTCTTGTGACCTTGTCCCTCACAATTATGAAACATTAAAATGGCTCTTATCGCTGCCCATCTTAATGCAGGAGTCATTAACCCTTGAAGGAAGGATGTCGTAAACCAGTGCTTGGAGTTTGCCCTGACCCTAGCCCCGGCTCTTTGTACGACAGTGTGAACGCGCGTGTAGACTGACGCGGGGAGGGAGGAAGAGACAGACAGACAGAGGTACAGAGACAGACAGGCAGACAGAGGTACAGAGACAGACAGACAGACAGAGGTACAGAGACAGACAGGCAGACAGGCAGGCTGGTAGACAGAACTCGAACTCGAAAACTTTATTTTACAAGGACTGTAGTTTAGGTTTAGTCAAAAACCTAACAACTAGTCCTTGCTAAGCTACTTATGAGTAAATATAAAATTACAGCCATCATTTATATACATCTAGGCATGAATGAGTGAGTGAAATTTTATACATGAGAATTTCCACACAAAACAGCGTGTTCACAGCGCCAAAACAGAGACAAAGACAGAGAGGCAGGCAGGCAGACACACAGAGGCAGAGACAGAGAGACAGACAAGCAGGCAGGCAGGTAGACAAACAGAGACCGACAGACAGACAGAGACACAGAGAGATAACTACAGAAAAAAAATAGCGTGCTTTATCATTCCTCTCGGAAGTGCTTTGCACATATTATAATCTTGCTATCAAAACCATCAAGTTTTGCTGCTAAAGAAGCAATAGTTTCATAAGGTAGCAAAAACTGGAAGTCAACCTCGAAGGCTATGTTAGGGCGAGACTCACTCGGTCAAATCAGAATAAAAAGTCTACTTCACTGTTCTTGACTCATCATGATTTTGAAGAAGAAATTGGGGGAAGAAAGAATAACTGAACGAACCAGAAAGGTCGGAGTTAGAAAGGCACATTTAACAACAACAAAAACAAACAAAAAAACTAAGTTTAAGGCAGCAGACGACAAGCTTTCGATTTGTGTTACTTTCTCCAGGCATGGGACCCCAAGACCAAAAGACAGAATCTAATTTACCTTTGATAGTTCTGGAGAAGGACAGTCGGCGGCGCCGAGCGAGTGCACGAGCGAGCGTGCATGGTCATCACATGGATGGGTGACTGTTACGTGCTAGGCTTTGCGCCCGCCCTCGAGATTTCTTTGGCATCAAATTCCGTGCAGACCCTACTAAAGTCCTTCAAAAGTGACTGTAAATTGAGGTATGCATACGTGTGCAAAACGATCACATATGCACGCTAAACATCCCGTAGTTCATGTCAGAGTTCCAATGGATTATGGAAACACTAAGACGGATAACTGATTTTTGACCCCCAATCAACCATGACGGTTATATCAGGACGGAAACTATGTGAAGGATCTTGTGAGCCGGTCTGGCCTAGCGGTAAGGCGTTAGGCTGGTAAGCAAAGTGACCTCGGTTCGAATCTGCTTCCGCTCTCCTTTCTCTTCAAAAATTGTGGTCTGTGGACACTGTCTCGTGACTTTGTCCCTCACAATTACGAAACATTAAAATGGCTCTCATCGTTGCCCACCTTAATGCAGAAGTCATTCTGGTGGTGACAGTGTAGCGATAGGTATATAATCTCCCTCCGTCGCTTAATAATACCCCCTTTTCCCCCTTCTCCCAATCCTCAATAAGCCTTATGGTTTCTGTGGACGTTAAGCACCATGTTTTCTTTTGAAGGATCTTCAGAGCCCAGGGGCCGTGTGAACAGGGAGGTTGGGCTGTGCTCTTTCCCTATCCCACTCCTCCCCCGTCCCCAATAAGCCATATGGTTTGTGTGGGCGTAAAGCATGAAAAGAAAGAAGGATCCTCAAACTGCTGAAATTGGACGTTATGCAAAAGAAGAAGAGGGTGGGATTTCTTCATATCTGCATCCGTAAAAACTCAAATGGCCAACGCTGACGAAATAGAACTGACGCCCACTGCTTACATTACGAAAGGTTCCGTAAGGATGCATACACGCTGAAACACATAGGCACAGCTCACTAGAGAAGGAACTGCAAACCGGGTGTATTATACTCATTGAACCATTTTTCAACAGAGCGAGATCACAGAACAAATACGTGTAAACCGTGGTCAGCAAGGCTAACTGCATGACACGCCCAAAACATCCCTTGTCAGCGAGACTGAGAGCGTCAGACTGTACTCATGAAAGAAGCTTTTCTTCCCAGAAAATTGATACGACGGCGACAGAAAAAGAACAAAGTCGCCGCCGTCGGCATCCATGACCGTCACAGCATAATCGATTTGCTGAAGGTACGCGGAAGGTATAACACCACAGTTTTTCGTAACCCCGAAAGAAAAATACAGGAGAAAAAAGGAAGAAGAAAACCCCCAGAAAGCACGCAAATAAAGGAGAGACAGGAACTTTGATGGTTGCTGAACAAAGCAGAGTGACGGGGAACGTTTCATAGCTGTGGATTATCAGCAGAGGGGATCCAGTCCATTTCTGCATCTGCGGCTATCCACCGTAGGAACGAACACCGCTGGCAGATCAGGACACACACGTTAGTCTTAATTCATATCCAGCAACCGCATAGGTCATATTCATCATGATGAAACGTAACAAATAAAATCAAACAGACGACTTCTGGAAAACAACAACCAGTAACGATAACAATGCTTTCTTACAGCACTATACCCTATTATTACCACTGGGCTCAATGCGCTTTACAAACATTTGCCAATATACAGTCCAATATAATAAAGACCTAATCACAGATAAGATTACTCCTGATACAATGAACATGAAAAACTAAACACGATGGACAAATCAGCTACATAAACATGCACACTATCACACCACGAGATCGAAATGGAATACGACCGTATCAAACTATAGAGTACTGAAAATAAATTATTTACAAACCGAATGCAAAATGGCTTACTCAAGTGCACACACGCTCGCACACACGCACGCACGCACGCACACACACACACACACACACACACACACACACGCACACATACACTCACTCACACTCACACACACACACACACACACACACACACACACACACACTCACACGCCCCAAAGTCCAGCAATCCAACAATGTCAACTAGAAACGCCAATTTATTTATTTTTATTTATTTTTTACCAAAAGCTGATAAAACTACAATTTATGAAAGAAAAACAAAGAAAAGAAAAACATCAACTGCTACTGAAAACAACAAGAACAACCAGAAAAACAAAAACAAAAACCAATAACAACAAAACAAAAACCACGAAACCCGTGTTACGGTGCCGGTAAAAACCGTAGATCCCGCTTTAAATTTTGAACATCGTACCCCCCCCCCCCCCCCCCCCCTCCCCCTACACACACCCTCCGTAGAGAGTCACATGGAGCGGCCAACGAAAGAAGGAAGAATTGTGCGCAGGCCAACGACACCTGACCCGCCGCATGAACTCACACCGTCACGGAACAAGGAGACCGCAGACATCACCACCGCCAAAATGACTCACAAGAACGCATGACATGACAACGCAAACGGAATGAATACACATGCCATCATGCCATACGTTGCGAAAATGAAAGTGGAAATTACGTGTACAAAAAGCACGGACAAATAACACTAAATTTCATCCATTACAGCACACACAAAGGCAGGATGAATAACACTAACTTAAATACCATGTCTTTCAGGAAACAAAAAGAAGAGAAAGGTCATTACAACGAAAGAAAAAAAGAAAGAAAAAAAAGAGCACGGACTAAAGGAAGGGGGAAGGGGGCAGACAACAATTACAATGAACGTTCAAAACACTCAGTCAGAACTACGAACACAAACTGAAAACAGTGAAACGCAAGTGGAACACAAGGAACACACACACAAAAGACAACAATGATTTCAAACTGAAGCGACTTGGAGGGGGTGGGGGGGGGGGGGGGCTACAAAATCATGAAAAATGACAACGGGTGTTCTACTGCTAGCTACATCCGTCCACAGACTTTAAATTTTTCATAGAAATTTGGTTTTCATTTCCCAAATTCTTCAACAAACGAGATACTGACAATTGACATAGGCTGGGTGTTCACTTTGCTAAATCCTACAACAAACTTGAGGTGTTGACAGAGGGTGAATGTTCAAGCTCAAGAAGTTAGCTAACTTCTTCAACAAACTTAATGTGTTCACAGAGGGTGAATGTTCATGCAGTTAGCTAACTTCATAAACAAACGTAACGTGTTCACAGAGGGTGAATGTTCATGCAGTTAGCTAACTTCTTCAACAAACTTATGGTGCAGAAAGGTGGGTGTTCATGCAGTTAGCTAACTTCTTCAACAAACTTAAGGTGTAGAAAGAAGGTGGGTGTTCATGCAGTTAGCTAACTTCTTCAACAAACCTGAGGCATTCAGTAAACCTAAGGCCCTGACAACTGTTTGGTTTTCATTCAGACTGTGTGACCTAAACAGACTACAGGCCCGGACCAAGTACAGTTTTTGGTCCTTCCTCTCTCAGCAAACGAGGTACTGACCGATTAGGTGTTCAGTTAGCTCAAACCCTTCAACAACAGACTTGAAGTTCTGACAGCGGATGGATGCTGAGTTAGCTTTTATTTCTCAACAAATCTGCGGTATTATCAGACTAGGTATCCCAAGTTAACATTCTGGAATAAAAGCCGGGAGACGTGTTCACACAGCTGAGCTTAGACCTGAGAATGATGGATTTTAACCGTTTTGTGGCCGGAGTTAATAGTGTGGACGGAGGGGGTGAGGGTGGGGGAGGGGTTGGGTGGTGGGTGGTGGGTGGTGGATGGTGGGTGGTGGGTGGTGGTAATACAAGTCACACACTAACCTGCGGTTACTGAATGCATTCATGCAGCAGACAACATGCAAGGCATAGCTTACATGGACCAACCAACGCCACGGATCAGCAATTTCCTCTCGCCAGCCAAACGCTGTCCTGCTGTGGCCGCCAATGGCAATCCTCGTTGCAGAGAGCTGTCCACTCATTGGTCAATAAATCCACACATTTTCCGAGCTGTTCCAAGCGTTGTTTGCAAAAAGTACTGAAAAAAGCAAGCAAAACCGAAAAGAAGCAAATTAAAACTTAGCCGAAAAGAAAAGACATTTATAAATTAAATATGAAGCGCAATAAATAATAATGCAGCTTTAGTACTTTACACATATTTGTAATACACAATGTTTAAATGAAGCCAGAAGAAAAATCAGCGCATCAAAGCTGAAAAGAGGAAAGAAAGAAAGAAAAATGGCGCGAAAGGAAAAATTAAGCTGTAAAAATATCAAAAGTGCAACAACATGGAACAGTGTCTTAGATGATATATATAAAGAAAATGTTTACAACTGCAGCATAAAGCAATAGCACCACCGACAGTAAAAACCATGAGTGCAACAGCCACAAGAAGTAAAACATCCAACATGTTAACCACCTTCTACTAAAGAAAGTACACAGATAAGCAAAACAGTTCATAATTTGTATACACCGTAATAACAAACGCGCGCGCGCGCGCGCGGCGGCGCGCGCGCGTGCGTGCGTGCGTGCGTGCGTGCGTGCGTGCGTGCGTGCGTGCGTGCGTGCGTGTGTGTGTGTGTGTGTGAGTGTGTGTGTGTGTGTGTGTGTGTGTGTGTGTGTGTGTGTGTGTGTGTGTGTGTGTGTGTTCTGATTTGTCCTGTGTGTGAAGTGTGTACAGGAAGTGTGTAAAGGAATCTTCTCTGTTGCGAGCATTCCCCTTATTCCCCTTATTTATAGTAAGCATTCAAGACCCGGGATAACCTGTTGCACCGGCCCATCAGACGATACCTATGGAAGTCTCCCTCTCTCTCTCTCTCTCTCTCACTGAGACCCCCCCCCCCTCCACCCTCTCTCTCTCTCCCTCCCTCCCTCCCTCCTGGAAATCACTATAGAAAAGTGCACTGGGGGTCCACGGGCTAAAGAAAACCCGTTTCAACAGCGTAAGATGAAAACACACAAAAGGCTGATTTGAACGCTTTTAATTGTTTTGGGTCTTTGTTCTAAATGCCACATATAATGGCACTGGCAGTCACCTTTGCTTTAGTTTCTTCGCTGCACAGTAAACCCATTCGTCTAACTGGGATGCCATCTAGATGGATGAGGGTGGAATGTCTACGAAAATGGGATATCGTCTTAGTGGTGTCTAAGTGCCAGTGGCGGTCGTCCCATTGGAATTCGTCCCACTCCCACCCCGTCTCACCCCCTTCCTTAACGGTAGCTCAATGCTTAGCAGAGGAACGTCTTATGGACAGATATCGATCCCTCTCCATACAACCTCTATGTTCAGCTCCTTATGCCGTAGGTTCCACTACCGTGCCAAGAGATGTTCTAGCCTCAAGCGGGTTCCAGGCTGGGCTTTTAGCGTACCCCCCCTTAAACACACACACACACACACACACACACACACACACACACACACACACACACACACACACACACACACACACACACACAACACAACAAACAAAAAGCCACACACGCCCCCCCCCCCCCCCCCCCCAAAAAAAAAAAAAAAAAAAAAAAAACAAACAAAAAAAACACCCCCTCTCCTGTCCTCTTTCCTCAAGTCACGCAATGAATGCCCAGGGGGGAGAGTTGAAAAGGACTGCGCTTGTGTGGCTGTTATCTAAGTTGATGTTCACTAACAACAGAGACTGGCAAACGACAACGACCACTGGTTATAGCTATTACAAATGCAAACGGGAATGGGGACGGAAACAGAACCCATTCTCGTCCCGCAAACTAACTTCTGCAACACAAACGGTTTCCATATTATAGCACAGAGCTGAACGACAAAAACAACCGCCGGCTACACAATTTGTCAGAGCTTCCTCTTAACCAGAACTATCTAGTTTGCTCTCCTGTCTCTTTGTTTGCCGGACTGTTGACTAAACGCAGGGTGACGAGCTGTGATCAGACTGGCCACTAATGGGTTATGGAAGAGGGCTGGCAGGGGAAGGAGCGTGGCGAGGCATCGCCGGCTTCATTAACGCTTGCGCAGGTGCTTTCATTCAACGCTTCTAGGGGACCACAAGGCAAGCGAAGAAGCATCACGAGTCCTGTCGATAGGAATGGAACACGCAGACACACACACGCACGCACGCACGCACGCACGCACGCACGCACGCACGCACGCACGCACGCACGCACGCACGCACCACCACACACACACACACACACACACACACACACACACACAGCTGTTTTTGAGTTGACTTCAAATGCGATGCAGATATCGTTTTATTTTTGATATCACCACCAGAATAGAAGGGGGAAAAAAAGACTTCAGGTGGGAGGGACAATGGTTAGTCCAACGGCGGCGACTTTCATCGCCACGGAAACTAAGCCGGGATTCCCATCATTACTCGGACAGGAAAAGCGAAAGCGAAACTGTAGTGTTGACCTCCTCCCTTTTGGCCCTTTGCCCACACACAGCCAATAATTGCAGACCGTTTGCTTCAACTTTTTTCTGCTTATGTACTTCATTATCCCTTGAGGTCAATTCCGGTCGCTTTACCCGGGTATGGTTTGGGAGCCGGTTTGGCCTAGCGGTAAGGCGTTAGGCTGGTAAGCTGGGGGACCTCGGTTCGAATCCGCTTCGGCTCTCCTTTCTCTTCAAAAGTTGCGGTCTGTAGACATTGTCTTGCGACCTTGTCCCTCACAATTAATGAAACCTTAAGACGACTCTCATCGCTGCCCACCTTAATGCAAAAGTCATTCTGGTGGTGACAGTGTAGCGATAGGTATATCATCTCCCTCTCCCCCTACCTCATCTAACCCCTCCCCACCCCCACCGCTTCTCCCCGTCCCTAATAAACCTTGTGGTTTCTGTGGACGATAAGCACCATTTTTACTTCCTTACGGTCCGACGCTCTACCCCCGTCGGCCATCTTGTGCCATTTTTACTTCCTTACGGTCCGACGCTCTACCCCCGTCGGCCATCTTGTTGCCTTCATCCCGCAACGGGGCTTTTCGGTGTGCAGAAATGAAAGTCCCATCTGATCACAACCCGCAGTTAACAAAGGATCCAGATTTTAGCCCGGAGTAGGCCACAGCACAATTATAAGCACTGCGCGTTTTGCATGCCAACAGGAGTTCTTCCGTTCAAATGTTTCGGCCTTCCCGTCATTCAGCCGCTTTTGTTTGGCCTCAGTCCTCTTCAAGTACGAAGTGGCGTGCGCCACGCACAGTAAATCAGACTTGTACTCGTGACTTTCATGGCTGACTCATCATTACAGGTTTGTGTCTATCCGGCTTGCCAGGATGGCAAAAATTAGACTACAGAATGGGGGGGGGGGGGGGGGGGGATTCCAGAACGATGGTCGTCAATTTGTCTTTTTAGTTTAAGATAAATGTCTTTCCCTTTTTTCTTTTTCAATTGTGCTTTTTCAGTAGGAGGAGGGCGGAGCATGTGCCTAGATTTTGCATCCGCAGTACCCCTGCATAAAGCCCACATTTCTGCAGGAAACAATGAAAAATAACACACACACAGAACTGCCACAATGAAGTTAAAAAGAGGACAGAAACACACACACACACACACACACACACACACACACACACACACACACACACACACACAGAACTGCCACAATGAAGCATGCAAAAAAGAAGAGAGAAACACACACACACACACACACACACACACACACACACACACACACACACTCACACACACACAGGTCTACTAGGTTTGATGGAGCTGGCAAAAGATGGAGGAGTAACTGTGGACGGCGAACAGCTGAGTGGGGCAACGACCTCCCTGTCAAAACCAGGAAATGAATCAACTCTGCCACGTGAACACTTCGCTGATCTATAGCACGTGCCCGAAACAAGACAATGCCCCCCCGTCTCTCCATTACGAGGGATGGTTGAAGGAGAAAAGAGTGCAGGTATTTAGACTGAAGCCCTCCCAACCCCCCACCTCACTCTCCCGTCTCTCCATTACGAGGGATGGTTCAAAGAGGAAACAGTGCAGGTATTTAGACTGAAGCCCTCCCAACCCCCCACCTCACTCTCCCGTCTCTCCATTACGAGGGATGGTTCAAAGAGGAAACAGTGCAGGTATTTAGACTGAAGCCCTCCCAACCCCCCACCTCACTCTCCCGTCTCTCCATTACGAGGGATGGTTCAAAGAGGAAACAGTGCAGGTATTTAGACTGAAGCCCTCCCAACCCCCCACCTCACTCTCCCGTCTCTCCATTACGAGGGATGGTTCAAAGAGGAAACAGTGCAGGTATTTAGACTGAAGCCCTCCCAACCCCCCACCTCACTCTCCCGTCTCTCCATTACGAGGGATGGTTCAAAGAGGAAACAGTGCAGGTATTTAGACTGAAGCCCTCCCAACCCCCCACCTCACTCTCCCGTCTCTCCATTACGAGGGATGGTCAAGAGGAAAGGGGATTGGACCCCAACCCCATCATCTCCCTTACGAGATGAACAGTGCAGGTATTTAGACTGAAGCCCTCCCAACCCCCCACCTCACTCTCCGTCTCTCCATTACGAGGGATGGTTCAAGGAGGAAACAGTGCAGGTATTTAGACTGAAGCCCTCCCCACCCCCCACCTCACTCTCCCGTCTCTCCATTACGAGGGATGGTTCAAAGAGAAAACAGTGCAGGTATTTAGACTGAAGCCCTCCCAACCCCCCAACCCCCACCTCACTCTCCCGTCTCTCCATTACGAGAAATGGTTCAAAGAGGAAACAGTGCAGGTATTTAGACTGAAGCCCTCCCAACCCCCCACCTCACTCTCCCGTCTCTCCATTACGAGGAATGGTTCAAAGAGGAAACAGTGCAGGTATTTAGACTGAAGCCCGGTGTTCACGCCCCATGGCGGACAGGGCACCATATCGACTGACTGACTGATTGACTGATTGATTGACTGATGACTGATGAGGTAGGTGTACTGGCCACTAGGCTTTTCTTCCTGATTCTTTTGCACCCCCCACATCCCCGCCCCTCTAAACTAATGGCGTGTGAAAGGCCCAATCTTCTGTTTGGCGAAAGATGAATGGATGGGTGAGAGGGAAGGGGTCGGGTGGGACCTTTCTTTGTCTTATCCGTAACAGCACCAGAGGCAGCATGGGGGGAACTTCTGGTAAACGCAGGTGGAATTCATTGCATAAATATTTATGCAGGTACATCTACGGATACATACCATCAGCATCTTATACTGAACTTTCCCGACCATTTTATCATCCTTTTATCGACTCCCATCACTGCCTCCTGCTCCTCCTCCTCCTCTCTCTCTCTCTGATATTTGCAGAACTGATATCTGATTCTTCTTTAACAACCGATACAAAGCTACGGTACTTGGGACTACTTCCACTCAAAGAAAAGCTTATGTTCAATAAGGCAGTGTCAGTTTTCAAAGTATTCATAATTGTCGATTCACAGTGACCCCCCCCCCCCCCAATGTTCACACACACACACACAACATTGGGGGGGGGGGGTCACTGTGAATCGACAATTATGAATAATACAAAAGAGTACAGTGGGAGACTATACATGCATACATGTATACACATTACAAACCAATAAATTGAGAAAAAAAAATTAATTGAATTTTTTAACAACAATCTGCCTCTGAACCATTTATGGAGATGACTTTATTTGAGCTGGGATAGCATTCCAAAGGGATGCGCCTGAAAATGAGAATCTAAGGTCTATTCTAGGTTTGGGCAGAGTTATGAATCTTAATGTGGCTCGAGTGTTGGAACAGATAAAAACCTGTTTAAGATACGGAGGCGAAAGATTTCTCTGTGTGTGTGTGTGTGTGTGTGTGTGTGTGTGTGTGTGTGTGTGTGTAACTGTTTCAGGTTGCCCGACAGGCATTCGTGCCTAAACCTTTATCCTTGAGTATTTATAGTTCAATCAATCAATGAATCAAGCCCCTCCCCCGCCCCGCATGTTTCCATGATGTAATGAGGCTGATCGTTTCCCCTCCTCATCTCCACAGAGGGGAGGTAGTAATTATAGTTCAATCAATCAATGAATCAAGCCCCTCCCCCGCCCCGCATGTTTCCACGATGTAATGAGGCTGATCGTTTCCCCGCCTCACCTCCACAGAGGGGGGGTAGCGGTGTGGGTGTCCGGTGTGGATTACAGCTCTAGAGGGGGACAGGCTGGGTGTGCTAGGTGACAGTTTGCATTGTACTTCACTCGCTACATACCCTGATGCAGGCTGCAGTGTGTGTGCACCCTGTATCGATACTGAGAAACGACTAGGAGTCTAAACGTCGCTCCATCTCTCCCAGGAACGTGGGGCGATACCGACAAGGTCACGCAGACAGCAAGCTTTGGGCCGGTGAGTGGCAAATGCTGCGGAAGGTGGAGACAGAGGTGCTGGCGGGGTATGGAGGAGTGGCGGGGGGTGCAGAGACAGACAGACAGACAGACAGACAACTCAGAACTTTATTACACAAGGATTAAGATTTTAGGCCTATTCTTACAATCTGTCCCTGCTAATCTACATGCCAAAAGGCTACACATAAAACAATAGTAACAACATTGACTACCGCAGTAATGATGAAAAGGATGAGGCCGGGTGGAGAGAGGGGGGAAGAAAATGAAGAAAAAGAGAGAGATGTTGATTTTAAAATCAGAGCCAAAACCCGACAACGGAAATGAAAAAAATGACAAAAAACACACGATGATGATCAAAAATATGGTTCAGATACACGATGAACAACGAAGTATTCAAATGACAATATCGCATAGAAACACAGAAGAGAGAGAGAGAGAGAAAGAGAGACAGATAGAGAGACAGACAGACAGAGACAGAGATTAAGTAAGTAAAGTAAGTAATTTGGTGTTTTACGCCCAGTCAACTATTAAAGAGAGAGACAGAGACGGAGAGAGTAAATAAGCAAAGTAAGCACTTTGGTGTTTTACGCCCAGTCAGCCATGAGAGAGAGAGAGAGAGAGGAGAGAGAGAGAGAGAGAGAGAGAGAGAGGAGAGAGAGAGAGAGATTGCAAAAAGACAATCCCCGGACTTCTCTCTCTCTCTCTCTCTCTCTCTCTCTCTCTCTTATATATATATATATATATATATTATTTTTCGCTTTTAGATTATTTATTAAGTGTGTCGGATGCCCATCTATCTCCATTCCTGGAAGAAGCCACGGAAGAAGAAGAAGCTAATAAGTAACAAAATCTCAGTCAACAGATGTAAAGCCCTGGCAGTTTTGAACCCACTTCATACACCACACACCGACCACTTGGCGCGTGGTAACAGTTTCCTTGTCTTTTCTTTGCTCTCCTAGAATACACAAGTAGTTCAGTCTAATATTACTTGTTTTATATGAAAAGACTTGAAATAAAAAGGAAGAAGAAGAAAGGTGATAAGTAATCCGATTTTAACGTTCTATTAACGGTACAGGATCATCTCGGGAACAGGAAGAAGATACGGAAGCTACTTAGGCCATTAAAGTAATCCGATTTTTAACGTCCTGCTACCTGCACAGCATCACCTCAGGACAGAGAAGAAGAAGAGTAAGTTAGTAAGTATCTGAGTTGGAAGAAGAAGAAGAAGAAGAAGAAGGAGAAGATGATGATGATGATGATGATGATGATGATGAAAAGCAAGAAGGATGAATGAACTAATGAATAGTTTCAGTAATCCACCCAACCGTATAATACAAAGCACTAAGCGCCAACAGATAAGATTTCCGACAATCTTATCTTACCTTAATGCAAACTATAGAGACAATGTATTACATTACATATATACCATACAGTACTCTTAGCCAAATCTCAGTCAACATCAGCGCTCAGACAGTAACACACTTCGTCCTAAGGTGACCATGTGCGGTTGACGGGACGTTCAAATCCCAAGAACTAGTTAACTGGAGAGAATAACCGTACACATACTACAGAGAGAGAGAGAGAGAGAGAGAGAGAGAGAGAGACAGAGAAGAGACAGAGACAGAGACAGAGACAGACAGACAGAGACAGACAGACAGGCAGACGGACAGACAGACAGACAGACAGAGACAGACAGTGACAAAGACAGACAGACAGACAGACAGACAGACAGAGAGAGAGAGACAGAGAGAGACAGACAGACACAAATAGACAGACAGAATGACAGACAGAGAAGCAGAGAGAGAGACAGACAGACAGACAGCGACAGAAAGCGCATACGAAAGGTAAAGAACTAGATCTAGATCTAGTTGCACCAGAGTGTAACGCCCTTTTTGAAGAACTCTGTAACACCCGCACGCGCGTGCGCATACACGCACACACACACACACACACACACACACACTTGCTTCATATTCATGAGTTTGCGGGATGCGGTGGAAGAAACAAGAGGAAGAGATGGGGCGGGGGGAAGGGACGAAGCACAGACACGTGGGCGGGGGGGGGGGGGGCGGGGGGGGGGAGGAAGCAAGACCTGTGGGAGGCGGGGGAGGGGGGGGGAGGGCAGACAGACTAGGTTATAGTTATTACCAATATTACCCAGCCCTCCACGTGATCCGATCAGCACGATGCAGCGGCTCCTCTCCTTCATGATTAACACTCTCCTCCAGTTCTGATCGCCATTTCACGAGGAAAGGACTATAAATCTTCCCTTGTTTTTCATGCACTTCATCGATAATACAGTACCTGCGCGTCGCGCTTCCACCAGGGTTAACGGCTGTCACTGCTGTCTTCTTTCATCCAGCTCCACAGTAACGACCGCCAGCTATCACCGCTCCAGAGACGATCAGCACACCACGGGTGTAAAGCAACGACCGCCAGCTATCACCGGTCCAGAGACGATCAGCACACCACGGGTGTAAAGCAACGACCGCCAGCTATCACCGGTCCAGAGACGATCAGCACACGGGTGTAAAGCAACGACCGCCAGCTATAATAAATAATAATAATAAAGAGGATTTCTAGAGCGCCCATCTACCACACAAGGTGGCAGCACAGGTCCAGAGACGATCAGCACACGGGTGTAAAGCAACGACTGCCAGCTATCACCGGTCCAGAGACGATCAGCACACGGGTGTGAAGCCCTCGCAGTTTAGGACCCGCCTCGTCGATCATATATATATACTAATCACTTGTCACGCCGTAACAGTTTAGTCGTCGTTTTCTTGTCCTCTCTCCCCTCCGCCCCTACCCCTACAGTCGTCTGTTCCTTGTCCTCCCCCCTCCACCACCACCCCTCCCCCAATATGGAGAGTACACATCGTCCAAAGGCCAGCACCGTATTCGGGCGATAAATGGCAGTTTGAGGATGGAGCCCCATCAGCATGAGCACGCAGGGGGAGCTGTCCGGGACAATCGACAAGCTGTGCAGACCGTGTTCACTCGCGGGAAACAGGCCAGGAAGGGCGTTCTAACTGCCTCCCTTACTGGGATCGCTCCATCGCGGCGGCTCCGTCAGTCTGGAAAGTGTATTACAGTGCCTCTGGGCCGGCCTGCATTCTGAAAACACCCAACAGACCCCTCTGGGACACGGACATGCTGTTGGTAACTGGTAGCCAGTCCGATGTCGTCTGCCCCCGCCCGTCCAGCCTTCAAGTGGATGTAGTGAATCAAGATCGTGACAGATCTGATAGAAGCTGCTCGCCCTGGTATAAAAGTCCAATGGTTGTAGTGAATCAAGATCGTGACAGATTCGATAGAAGCTGCTCGCCCTGATATAAAAGTCCAATGGTTGTAGTGAATCAAGATCGTGACAGATTCGATAGAAGCTGCTCGCCCTGATATAAAAGTCCAATGGTTGTAGTGAATCAAGATCGTGACAGATTCGATAGAAGCTGCTCGCCCTGATACAAAAGTCCAATGGTTGTAGTGAATCAAGATTGTGACAGATTCGATAGAAGCTGCTCGCCCTGGTATAAAAGTCCAATGGTTGTAGTGAATCAAGGTGAGCCGGTTTGGCCTAGCGGTAAGGCGTTAGGCTGGTAAGCGGAAGGACCTCGGTTCGATACCGCTTCGGCTCTCCTTTCTCTTCACAAAGGTTGTGGTTTGTAGACACTGTCTTGTGACTTTGTCCATCACTTCCTACTGAAACGTTAAAATGGTTCTCATCGCTGCCCATCTTAATGCAGGAATCATTCTGGTGGTGACAGTGTAGCGACATGTATATAATCTCTCTCTTCCCCCACCTCCATACCCCCTTCCCCACCCCCCACCCTTCTCCCCGTCCCTAATAAGCCTTGCAGTTTCTGTGGACGTTAAGCACAATGTTTACTTTAGTGAATCAAGATCGTGACAGATTCGATAGAAGCTGCTCGCCCTGATATAAAGGTCCAATGGTTGTAGTGAATCAAGATCGTGACAGATTCGATAGAAGCTGCTCGCCCTGATATAAAAGTCCAATGGTTGACTGGGTTTTAAAAATTAATTATCTATCTATCCAGATTTTAAATAGTAAACATGGTGCTTAACGTCCACAGAAACCATAAGGCTTATTAGGGACGGGGAGAGGGGGGAGGGGAGTATGGAGGTGTAAATAAGTAAGTAAACATGATGCTTAACGTCCACAGAAACCATAAGGCTTATTAGGGACGGGCGTATGGAGGTGGGGGGAGAGGGAGATTATATACCTGTTTAGGGGGCGAGGAGGGGGGGGGAGGGGTTTAACCATCGCTACACTGTCACCACCAGAATTATTCCTGCATTAAGATGGGCAGCGATGGAGCCATTTTAATGTTTCAGTAGGGAAGTGATGGACAAAGTCACAGGACAGTGTTTCACAAACCACAACCTTTTTGAAGACAAAGGAGAGCCGAGGCGGTATCGAACCGAGGTCCTTCCGCTTACCAACCTAACGCCTTACCGCCAGGCCAAACCGGCTCACATCCAGATTTGCTGCAGGAGTTTAAATATAGCGTAGGGTCTTTACTTGGCGAATGTGGCCACGACCTAAATATAAGTGAGTGAGGTAAAAATCGGTTCTGTCCCTTTCCGGGTACAGGCTGTGGACAGGAATGCACCTGGAGTGACCTGTTCTTCAAGTCAAGTAACATTTGGGGATCCCCCCCCCCCCAATCCAACAACACACACACACAGTTAATGGAACTGTTGCTAGCTATTAACCGGACGTAACATGTGACCCGTAGATATGACGTAGTGTCTGCGCCATCTAGGTTTGCCAAACGGTTCCCAGACGTGCACTGTGCACAAAGATCGTATAGCTAACATACACTTTGTTTAACAAAACGATCTTTGCTATGCATAACTGATCCGACAGGAATTAGACAAAACAACTGAGAAATTTAAATCTTACTTTGGAATGAAATGGAATAATAATAACAATAATAATAATAATAAAACAATAAATAACAAGAATAATAAAAACAAGAATAAATCAAATCCCCTATTATTAATATCATCGTGTGTTTTTTATCTTAAATCTGTCTCTACTATTTTTATTTAAACATCACCTAGTTTCATGACTGTAGTCAATACAAGCACAAAAAACACTGACACCAGATTTGACCACAGAAAGCTAAACCTTCCTAGAGAACCTTGCTTTCTGTTGTTGTTTTTCCATGTATGTGGCTTTCTGGTCTAGTCTCATTTTCTTCTAATTCATTAAAAATGTTGTACGCTGATTTTAAGTGTTCTAAAAAATATAAATTAAAAAAAAGAAAACAAACTAGTGCGCGCATGCCGTGATTTCTCCTTCTGTTGAATACGAAGTTCATGGTTGATCCATATTTTTAATGGGAGATGCAAAGGGAAAGGGGTGGGAGTGGGTGGTGGGCTGGGGGAGGTGGGGAGGGGGGGAGGGGGAGGGGAGAGAAGGGCGAGGGAAGGGGGGGGGAGGGGGAGGGAGAGAAGGGCGAGGGAAGGGGGAGGATAACTGACAGGTTTCTGAGACGCCTTTTGCCACTGCTTTCTACCACTGTTGTTACTGGTGATGTTGGATGTTACTGTCTTTGTTTCCTTCCCTTGTGTTTTTGAAAGCACTGTGAGCACATTTTATGGCATCCATTCATTCTTCAAAGTCAATATAAGAGAAAGGAAGACAGAACTGATGAACATGACCAGGAATAAAAACCACCAATTTCAATCCTTGAATTTTGGAAGGACTATTTTAGAAGACACCCATAGCCACAAACTCCAAGCACTGGTTTACGACATCCTTCCTTGGAGGAAGGTGCCGGAAAGCGATGCTCGGTATGTGCCATAGCCATACACATTTAGCAATCATTTTTCAAAACAACTGTAAAAGGGAAAGTCATATTAAAATGTTAATTGCAAAATGTAGATGTCAAATCGTTTGCCTAAGATCGTTTACATATCGTCTTAGCAGAAAAGCTCTTGAAACCATGTATAGGTCTTTTATATTACCGCAGTTAGATTACGCCGACGTCATTTGGGATAATTGTAGTCTAAAATTAGCAGAAGACCTGGAAAGTGTACACCTCGATGCAATAAGAACCATTATAGGAGCTGTTCGCGGAACAAGTCACCAGAAACTATACAGTGAATCAGGGTTCACAACTTCACGAAAAAGACGCTTCAGACACAAAATTATTAAGTACCACAAGATTGTCCAAGAAAATACCCCGACTTTCTTGAAAGAACATTTACCCCCACTTGTTTCCTCAACTAATCCATACCATCGACAGGTACCAAAACATAAAACTGAGACTTACAGGCAATAATTTTTCCTATCGACAACTACACTGTGGAATAATTTACCGGAAAACATACAGCGAACAAAATCAGTTAGTCAAGTTAAACACTTTCTCTCCAGAAATGACACAAATCCCCCGCTTTTCTTTTACAACGATAGTCGAAAAAAGTCGAAAAGCACAGATAATACATTGCAAACTCCGTCTTGGCATGAGTGACTTAAATTATGACCTATTAAACAGACACTTAACAACAAATAACTCTTGTGATTGTGGAGAAAGAAAAGAAACATCTGAACAATACATTCTACACTGCCCACGTTTTACACATGTACGTGAAAGCACCCAGGGGTCGCGCTCATTGCAAACTTTTGCGTAAATATTGCATTTTCGGGTGTCGTACGCATTTTGGCCACATCGCTGTGTCACCGTACGCAAAATGACTGAACACCGATTCAGCAAGTTACGGCTCACTGGTGGTTGCCGCGCCACTCAACACTAGATCGATTTGCAAACTCCGTGTGATCTCAGCCCTGGCTCCACTCTCCTCCCCTCCTCCTTACGTCCAGTCAATGAAGGGCGGAATCTGGACGACGAAATAAAAGCGCAAGCTGCCGTTATTTTCGTCTATATGGCGATACCCCCCCCCAATCACTGATCTATGCGCATTATAGTCGGTAGCGCCGTGTGTCTGTGAATAAAATTCGGATGCACAATGATTTGTTTGAACCGAATCCTAACGAACCCGTATCTGGAAGTATAATCGGTCTCCGTATCAGTCTGGCCAGCGAGAAATCGCATATCCTGCTAAACTGATCAGTAATAATTTCCGGTCAGTCGACAGAGGACACGATCCCAAACATGAAATCTGAAACAACCCAATGTGCCTAGTCTAACCGTCCGCGTGTAACAGAATTTACTCAAATGTGGACGACTACGATGTCGTAAACAAAACGCGCGTTGACATCAAATACGAATGAGAAAAAATGGCGTCAGCCTCGATTTCAACTTCATCTCGTTACCAAAACCCGCGGTAGACAAGAACTGGGTTTGCCGACATCGTCTGCTCATCTTGGGAAAATGATGCCGTGTACGATGTTCCGATCTATTCAAACTCTTTATGAATGGCATATTTACTGAACGTTTCCACTTTTTCGTGCATGGATAGACTTTCGTTTTACTATTTTTGTCTGCTCACTTTATAGATCGTGAGCTCTAACAATTTCGCTTTGTGCACTAATTCAGTCCAAGGTGTATGCTGTAGGCTACGCATTTTTCATATCAGTGACGCAAAATACGTAATGTTTCGCGTCGGTTGACGCAAATCTCTGAAAGGCAGCGTGACCCCTGGCACCATATACAAACTCCCTGCAAATCTGCTGAATATTACTACCCTCCTACCAGGGGATCCAAACGTATCATGCCTGGAGAGGGTCGGGGATTGAGGCAAGGGGAGAGGGAGAGACACGGGATGTTTCACTATTAAAACTGTTAGTATGTTAGGTTCCTGTTTTGCATGATACCTGTGATTTTAGTTTGCTACTTTTTAGTGTGAGGTTTGCTATGCTATTTATGTGATAGTACTGGTCTGAATAGAGATGTTTACGTGTAGGTATTTTGTTTGTTCAGTGTTTGGGTTAAATCTGATGAACTGTACTTATTTGTTGAAAATGCCTGACCTGTGAGTGCATGTGTTGATGCGTGTAACTGGTCGGGTTGACTGTTTCGGATGTGTGTGTTTGTGTGTGCCCTCCAGACTCTAAGATAAAGTACTCTGTGTTTTATGTGTACTTATGTTCATGTATTATACTGTGTGTCATTTTATATCTTTTATGCAATCGTAAGGCAAATTTCTATGTTATTCATAGACAATAAAGATTCGGTATTCTGTATGTCAAACAATATGAACTCATTACTATTTAAAGCTGTTCAGGACTTCATTGCCCAGTCCGGTCGTTTTGCCATGGAATGACAAACTCAACTAAACAGTTACTGGCATAAGAGCATTTTCTCTCTCTCTCTCTCTCTCTCTCTCTCTCTCTCTCTCTCTCTCTCTCTCTGATTTTTGATTGATTTCTGTTGTTGTTTTCATGTTGTTTAATATAAACACACATACCAGTTGTTGCAAAACGAATTTAGTAAATTATGTGTGTGAGCACTTACTATAAGCCTAGTTTGTTTAATGCTCATACAATACATGATTGTCCACATTTTTATGAATGTAAATAAACTTTGTTTAAACCAATTATGACGGGGGAAGAATGGAATGGGGAATGAGAGCCAAGACCCACCCATCCTGTTCACACAACTCACAGTCTCACAAAGTAAACATGGTGCTTAACGTCCATAGAAACCACAAGGCGGATTAGGATCGGGAAGGAGGGGAGGAGGGGGGTGCGGAGGCAGGGAAAGAGATTATATACCTATCGCTACGCTGTCACCACCTGCATTAAGATGGGCAGCGATGAGATCCATTTTAATGTTTCATTAATTATGAGGGACAAAGTCACAGGACAGTGTCCACAGACCACAACTTTGGAAGAGAGAGGAGAGCCGAAGCGGAATCGAACCGAGGTCCTTCTGCTTACCAACCTAACGCCCTACCGCTAGGCCAAACTGGCTCACATACCTACTCGCCGGTTTCGGGGCCTATTTATTTTCCGAGGACACTCAACACGGGAACCTGAAGCAATTGGTTGTGACGACGGGCAGGGTGACCTATTTGAGTCCACGGGCCAACACGGGAAACTGCGCTAGAAGACAGTAACGTTTTAAAACAAAACAAAACAAAAACATGTAGAGATAGGGTTTGGAAGAAATGAAGGTGAATGGACCGGGAAGGTAGAAACTAGCGCAAGAAAGAAATGTTCGGCAGTGAGCGAAGCATGTATGTCTGCATATGAATCTGATCTACTCCAAGCTTTTAAACGGGAGACGCTCTGTCTGCTCTGGGTTCTCAAAAGAGTGGACCTTAATTTCTGCGTCCGCAGCACCCTACTGCGTGAACGTCGTTCGATAGCGTCTGAAACACGCTGGATGGGTGCCGTATCGGGAGAGCAAGCGGGCCAGTCCCCCCCTGGGTACCCTGTTCCTGCAGGAAGTCTGCGACCACCTGCGTTCTATGAGGCGTTGCGTGGTCGTCATGTGTGTCCTGTATGTATGTAGACGTCTCTCTCTCGATTTTTGTTGTTGTTGTTTTCATGTTGTTTAACATAAACATACCCGTTGCTGCAAAATGAATTTAGTAAATTATGCTTGTGAGCAGTTACTATAAGCTTAGCCTTGTTTAATGCTCCTACAATGTTTGTGATTGTCCACATTTTCATGAATGTAAATAAACTCTGCTTAAACCAATATAAGAGAAAGCCACGCACTCCCCTCTGAGACCCCATCAGACGACCGTCAGTGCCATCGCTAGTCCATACAGTGGTTTGGGTGCTTTTAATAGAGTCAAGATCAATCTACTCTCCTTAACATAAAACATATCTCTCTCTCTCTCCCCCCCCCCCCCCCCACCTCCAACCACCACCTTCCAAAGGACGGCTGTGGTGAACCGTGAATTGGAGTCGATGCTAGCCTACCTCTGAGTGGTCAGTGTGCTCGCTGCATCTTTGAAGGCAGACACCGCCCACAGTGTTTGAAGGTGACACACGTGCCATCCCTGGAGGGGCTGCCTTGTTCCAATCAGCGGTTAGCCAATCGGTAATCGATAGGGTCTGACGTCAGCCGCCACCTACTTGGCTCTGGTGCTTGGCTTTGTACCAAGCGCCACTGGAGCAGCATCACAGCTAGCGCAGGCAGCGGGCAGCAGACAGCGGGCAGCGGTGGTTTTTGTTTCCTTTCCAGGCCCAAGGCCGTCAGCACTGGGGCCCGGCCCGGACCCCTACTTCATTCCGTTCCACTTCCTTCCTTCGTGTCAGCCGCTTTGGCCTAGCTATAAGGCGTTAGATTAGTAAGCTAAGGGACCTCGGTTCGAATCCACTTCGGCTCTCCTTTCTCTTCAAAAGTTGTAGTCTGTGGACACTGTCTTGAGACTTTGTGCCTCACAATAATAGACGATTTCCGGAAATAACAGGCAAAGATAATTTGACAGTGTTTTCTTACTCCGGGAGAGTGAAGTCCCCTGAATGTAGGCGGCAGCTGAGAAGAGCCGATCTGCAACAGTTTTAGATCTTCAGTCATGGACCTATTATAATTTATACTAGACTACCAGCTGGGGGAACCTACTATCCGATCTGCATATTCCCCACGAACAGTGAGCGCTTGATCGGCATTTCTGATCCTTTTCTGCCTTTGTTTACGGGTATCCGTCATCTTGCCCACGTGCTCAGTGTACCCCCAACAAAAGCGTGACTACTCTGCGCTACACCCGCGATTCAGGCGGGGTTGTTAACTCCCTTGACTTTTGCCCGGCATCGCTTAAGTCCCTTGGCTGCTTTTACTTCCGGTGCGTACTTTCTTCACACTGGTAGGCGGTGACAGTGAATTTGCGAATTTTACACTGCCAACTTTAAAGGCATTTTTGGAGGCCCGTAGTCATAATGTGTCTGGAAATAAGCAATAACTTGTTGCTCGTACTTACACCTAACACCACACTGTCATCAACGGATTAAAAAAATCAAAAATCTCTCTCTCTCTCTCTCTCTCTCTCTCTCTCTCTCTCTCTCTCTCTCACTTTTTGGCATTAAGATGGGCCGCGATGAAAGGTATTTTTAATGTTTCATTCACTGTGATGGGGAAAAGTCACAATTATTCAAGACAGTGTCGACGTAAACCGCAGCTTTGGAAGAGAAAGAGAGCCGAAGCGGCGAATGGAACCGACCGCTGGGCCACAGCCGCTCACAGGTACCAGACAGTAGGCCACTTGCACTCGGGCTTCTTCTTATTCTTCGAAGTTGCTCCACGTCCATAATTTCGATTTGGGCTCAGTGATGATGATGATGTGGGGCTTAATCTCCTCAGATGCACATCGGCTCTGGCGCGAGCTCCTGCATTTATATCTGCGATCAGGACCAGACCTGAATCCGTAGAAATCATACACATAACACGAAATCAAGACATTCCGGTGCCTGTGCATCATATCAGCACGACGGCTCTGTATGTGAAAATCGCTGCGGCCTTTTGGTAGCGGACAAAAGGGCGACAACGTATCAGAGCGCAAATAACTGCAGCAGCCCTGCAGCCAGTCGCCAGTTTTGTCCGATTCGCTGTTTCTATCAGAACTCTCAAGACTCTCTCTCTCTCTCTCTCTCTCTCTCTCTCTCTCTCTCTCTCTTCCTCTCTCTCTCTCTCTCGTCGTCCTCTTAAATCTTATTCTCTTATCGAGAAACGTTGTGGTCCGTCACTGTCGCTTTTTTGGTTGTGGTGTGGTGTGGTGGGGAGGGGTGGGGGGGGGGGGGGGGGGCGGTATGCTTGTGTACTGCTTTCTTTTCTGTGTTGTAGACTGACAACGACAGTTACAATATTAACCTACCTTACTATATAAGCGATCATCAATCATCAAAACCTGAACTGTTGGTAACACACACACACACACACACACACACACACACACACACACACACACACACACACACCACACGCACGCACGCACGCACGCACGCACGCACACAAACACTGATGAAATGGAAACTCTCTCTCTCTCTCTCTCTCCACCCCCCACCCCCCCCTTCCCCCGCCCTGGCCCTGGCCCTGATAACGTGTCCGCCATGGTTGACAGAGCGTTAAAATCCAAGTATCTATCTAATCCCTACCCCTCTCTCACTCACGTCGATTACGGCCACCGGTAACACTGCACTCCGCCCAGCAGAGCGAACAAGGGGATTCCCGTGGCACAATCCGCTGTAAAAGTGAATCACGGACTTGGACTCCACTTTGCTCCCGGCTCAATCGATAAGCGTCTGTTTTCCCAGTCAGGTTAGCTTTTCGTCATCGTAAAGCCTCCGAATCCCAACTCTTTTCCGTTTCCTTTTCTTCTTCTTCTTTGACTTTTCTCAATTTATACAAAACGACCTTTTAGTGCTACAAACATTTTGTGTGTGGTTCCCACGCGCTTATACACTGGTCGCATGCACATATTCTGTAAGTACAGCCATTGCCTTCATCATCGTCGCTCGCGTCCTAACGTTGATCTGTTTGTTGTGCCGTTTATTTATAAGTTTCAGTTTGAATCTCTCTCTCTCTCTCTCTCTCTCTCTCTCTCTCTCTCTCTCTCTCTCTCTCTCTCTCTCTCTCTCTCTCAGGAGTTCTCTGCCCCTGGCTACCAGAGAGCAGCAACTAATTTGGAGCTCCACAATTTTATACCATATTTTGGATTTCTATGAAAGCAAAAGATGGATAATGGGTGCCTTCCGTTTGCTCTTCAGTCTATGCTTGAAACCCTGATAACAAAATGCCATCTTACATCATGGGACGTCCACGGTAAGGGAAAAACAACAACTCTGGTCCTCAGATGGGACAGTGACAACATGGCAGCCATTGCCAGGCCCGACCAGAGCGAATCGGTGAGTTTTGCACGGTATCGCAAAAAGTCACCGAGTGAACTGAGCCGTGACGCTCACCGCGCTATGACCAGACAACAGCAACTGCTCGCCCAAGGACAATCAGTCAGACCAAGTAAGGACGACATTTGTTCTACACAAGTTACTGACACAAACTTTGCTTTGTTTAAAAGCCCAACTACAGAGCCAAACCCAGCCGTTACGATCGACAATGACAGTTCAGACGATAGCGAAAAAGTGCAAGAAGAATATGTAATAGCCAAAGAACATGAACCTGACAAAGAGCAAAGTGACAGTTTCTCGGAGACGACACACGAGATGTTTAGTGAGGTGCATAGTGGAACTGTGGAAGAGGAAAAAGATCAGATTCGCCAGTTCTGGGAGGAGCAACGTGGTACCGTAGGTTACTACTTGTCAACTCTTGAAGAGGAGGAGAGAAATGCAGTTGTGGCGTCTGCTGAAAACCACACAGTACAGAAAGTGGTTTGTGACATCGATGCGGCAAGTATTCTCTGTTTGCACTGACCACTGGAATTGTGTTTGAGTACGACTTGAAAACGGGTGTGGTGAAGGATTGGTTCCCGTCTGATCTGAAATATGGCACGGATCATTTAAACAAGACTATTGACTGCGTGAAAAGATGGCCAGAGGTAGGCAAGCGGATCAGGTAAGCAGATCACATCGATAGGATGAAACAACACATTGAATTCTGCTGTCGCATCATACAACAACACGGTGTGTAACCAGCCCGCTGTAGACGACACTGTCACTGAGCTGACAGCACGTGCCGAAGCTGCAACTCGCAAACAGACTACAACAGCAAAAGTCCGTGGACATTCAGTGAACTATGAACTGTTTGCTTCGTGGCAGGTGTGGCCATATCTGTGACAGACTGCATGAACATATCGCGATCAGACTTTCAAAATAACATGGCGGTATCCATGACATTCAAAATGTGTACATGCGTACTTCGTTCGGTGTTTGTGCCGATCCCCTCCCCCCAATCACCCCCTCCCCCCAACCACCCCGCTCAATGGGCTTAAAGCCTGGGAGTAATAAACCATCGGAATCTGAATCTCTCTCTCAAACAATCGCATACGTGAGATGGACTGCTTTAGGCACTACCCTTGAATTGGGTTAATGCCAAGAACATGCGTTTCAGTGGACAGATAAATATTTATTTGGTTTTAACGCCGAGTCAACCATGATGGTTATATAAGGAGGCTTATTTGGCTATTGGCATTAGCCGTTCCTAACAGACCGCATGGGGTCTCTGTGGACATTAAGCCCTACAGTCATCCTCTTCTTCGCGTTCCGTTTTAGACCATCTCGTGGAAATTGTTCTACACAGGGCCTACTGAGTGTGACTTGCTGTTTGTCTGTCAATGAAGATTAGAGTTCACAGGTCAACCAATTTGGATTATTGACCAAACAGCTCAGGGCTGTTACACGATCGGCCAGTACCTCCACGATAATGCTGGTGTTTTTGCCAGCAGTAAGTAGATTAAATAAGACAAACGAAAGGCTTATTTCAATGCCGTTTGATTCTAACGGGACAAGACGCTCAAATCAACCCTTCCTTGAACGCTTTTTGATCCTAAGACTGAATCGCTCTTGAAAGTAAACCTTTTTGTGTGCTTTGATTTTTGTCTTGAACACTGGCGGTCACCTTGGTTTGTACATGTCCTAGCTGTCCAATGGCAATAACTGACCCCAGATGACAAACCCTGGCAAACTGCTCTAAATGGCCCGGAGGATACGTTTGAACTTTAAACGGTGTGCGTGCGTACATGCGAGCGCGCGTATGTGTGTGTGTGTGTGTGTGTGTGTGTGTGTGTGTGTGTGTGTGTGTGTGTGTGTTGGTGTGTGTGCGTGCGTGTGTGTGTGTTGGTTGTGTGCATGCGTGCGTTCGTGCGTGCACCAGACGACGTGACGCGTGCTTGCTCATCCCACCCAAAGAAAAATAAATACCCCAAAAGCCGTTGTATTCAAGCAAGCTGAGTGTGATACCTTACTACGTTTTCTACAGACCATTATTCGCCATTATTCACAAAACTGCTTTTCGAAATACCAAAGGGCACTTATAAACAAAATCTTAAATTCCATCGGCTAAGGTACTGCTTTGACCACTTCTAAACGACAAAACCTGTTTCTGAGAGGGCTAGTTCCTTTAAGGGGTCAACAAACGCAATTGGTTGCTCACACCTCTCGCTCTACACCCTTGGATCCCCTCCATTATCTGCATTTCAATCTCACCTTGGATCCAACCGCGACACAACACACCTGACAAATTGTTCTGATTCAAAAGCGACACGCCCAGCTGATGTCTCGTTTGACATACAAGCGTCAACCCCCCCCCCCCCCCCAAAAAAAGAGAGTGACAGACAGAGGCAGAGAGAGGCAGCTAGGCAGACAGAGACGGAGAGACAGAGACAAGAAAAGAAAGAGAAAAATAGGTTCCAGGTGACTGCGATTCTCAGCGCGACCAACCCAAAGGTGTGGGACTCCCCCCCCCCCCCCCCCCCCCCTCCCCCCCCCCCCCCCGCACAAATTGAAAGGGACTGTTTACAGCAACAGTCGTCGTCGACCCCGCGGTTTGCCACGCTACACCGCATGCATGTACGTGGACATGTAGCCGTGGTGGTGGTGCCGTGCTGTACACACCTACAGTAACACGTCCTGGCTGGCAGTTAATATGTACCTTGCACTGATGCACGCACACGTCTTCAGTGTGACCGTCCTCAGCATCAGACATGAACATTTTACTATCGCCAAGCGGCAGACATAAGAATTTTACTATCGCCAAGCGGCAGACAAGAATTTTACAATCACCAAGCAGCAGACATAAGAATTTTACTATCGCCAAACGACAGACATAAGAATTTTACTATCGCCAAGCGGCAGACACAAGAATTTTACTACCGCCAAGCATCAGACATAAGAATTTTACTCTCGCCAAGCATCAGGCATAAAAAAAATTATACAGCCAAGTAAAAGACACAAATTTTACTCACGCCAAGTAGACGCACAAGGAATGTCTCTTGGTGCTGGTTCATTGCTTCACCATCACCGTGAATCATACCCCACAACAAAACAGCTCTATTCCGAAAAACAAACAAACAACAAAACTGCCATATGGATTGATCTAATGTTTATAGTCAATTGTATTATAGTTTATTCATCGTGTGTGTGTGTGTGTGTGTGTGTGTGTGTGTGTGTGTGTGTGTGTGTGTGTGTGTGGTGTGTGTGTTTTAAAGCATTATGCGCACGCACTGAGATATAACCTTCTAATCTCCCGTCCTTTCAGTAGATGCAACGGGCTGTCGATCGATATTACGGAGGCGGGAGAGAGAGGGGCAGACGAGGGGGTGGGGGGCGAGGGTGGGAGGAGCGGGGTAGGGGGAGGGAGAGGCAACGGAAAGGCGCCTTGTTCAGGAAGGAACAATCAAAGCAACAAGATCAGTTAGGACACGCTGGTCATGGCGAACAGAAAATGTCTACCCAAAACGTGTTATCGATCCCACCCCCACCCCCGCCCCCTTCTACACCCACCCTCGCTTTTCGCTTTCAAGCCGACTGGACGTTAAAGTAAGGGTGGGTGGGTGGCGGAAGGGGGGTGGGGGGGGGGGGGGGGCGGAATCAACAACAACAGACTCACACACACACAAAAAGGGGGGGGGGGATTTTATTTTATAAATGTATAATATTTTGTAGACATCTGTCGTAATAAACAGAAAGGGGATTTGTATAGCGTTCATCTTCCACACAGAGTGGGAGCACAGATCATGAGCGCTTTACATTAACACTACCAAAAGCCACACACACCTATCGCTGAGGCTTTACATTAACACTACCAACAACCACACACACACATACACCTATCGCTGAGGCTTTACATTAACACTACCAACAACCACGCACACATACACCTATCGCTGAGGCTTTACATTAACGCTACCAACAGCCACACACAAATACACCTATCGCTGAGGCTTTACATTAACACTACCAACAACCACACACACATACACCTATCGCTGAAGCTTTACATTAACACTACCAACAACTACACACACCTATCGCTGAGGCTTTACATTAACACTACCAAGAACCACACACACAAATACACCTATCGCTGAAGCTTTACATTAACACTACCAACAACCACACACACACACATACACCTATCGCTACCAACAACCACACACATACACCTATCGCTACCAACAACCACACACATACACCTATCGCTTCCAACAACCACATACATACACCTATCGCTACCAACAACCACACACATACACATACACCTATCGCTACCAACAACCACACACACACACATACACCTATCGCTACCAACAACACACACACATACACCTATCGCTACCAACAACCACACACACACACATACACCTATCGCTACCAACAACCACACACATACACCTATCGCTACCAACAACCACACACATACATCTATCGCTACCAACAACCACACACATACACCTATCGCTACCAACAACCACACACATACATCTATCGCTACCAACAACCACACACATACACCTATCGCTACCAACAACCACACACACACACACATACACCTATCGCTACCAACAACCGCACACATACACCTATCGCTACCAACAACCACACACATACACCTATCGCTACCAACAACCACACACATACACATACACCTATCGCTACCAACAACCACACACACACACATACACCTATCGCTACCAACAACCACACACATACACATACACCTATCGCTACCAACAACCACACACACACACCTATCGCTACCAACAACCACACACACACACATACACCTATCGCTACCAACAACCACATACATACACCTATCGCTACCAACAACCACACACATACACATACACCTATCGCTACCAACAACCACACACACACACACATACACCTATCGCTACCAACAACCACACACATACACATATCGCTACCAACAACCACACACATACACATACACCTATCGCTACCAACAGCCACACACATACACCTATCGCTACCAACAACCACACACACACACATACACCTGTCGCTACCAACAACCACACACATACACATACACCTATCGCTACCAACAACCACACACACACACATACACCTATCGCTACCAATAACCACACACATACACATACACCTATCGTTACCAACAACCACACACACACACACATACACCTATCGCTACCAACAACCACACACATACACCTATCGCTACCAACAACCACACACATACATCTATCGCTACCAACAACCACACACATACACCTATCGCCTCTTCGCCACGCACCCAACCAGTATCCCCTGCTCTTGAAAAACTCCGGTAATCTAAATAATCTAAATCTCGGTCTTCAAATATGACTAGAAATACGTTTTGTTCGTTTGTACAGCGTTTGGGATATAGGCAACACAGACATAAAGTAACCTACAAATTAAACATGTGACGTTTTAAATAATCAAATCGAAGATGGTTTATTTATAACGTGTACAAAGCTCGTTGATTACACACAACACTGAGGGATAATGAGTCGTGGTTTCTGTATAATCGCCTTCAGCCGTGGTGTGGCACATTTTCTCGCCAAAGTCGATTCTCCATCTTTCCTCCTGCTTGAGAGGAGGGCTGCCAGGAACCAACATCTGCCGGCGGTGACGGCGGTTTTTTTTCTTCTTCTTTTTCTTTCTTTCTTCCCTCCAATAATTGGAGCTGGGCGCTAGACTCCCGTGTTTGCTGTTCAGGTTTACTGTGCGCGCTTTGGAACTTCCGCTGGGGTTGTTGCTGTTGGCTCTTTTGTTTGGTTGTTTTGCTTTGTATGGTGGTGGTGGTGGTGGTGTGTGGTGGTGGTGGTGGGTGGTGGTGTGTGGTGTGGTGGTGGTGGTGGTGGTGGTGGTGGTGGTGGTGTGTGTGTGTGTGTGTGTGTGTGTGTGTGTGTGTGTGTGTGTTGTACTGTATTGTTTTGTAGTGGCGCGCGCGTATTGTTTTGTAGTGGCGCGCGCGCGAGCGCGCATGTGTGAGCGAGCGCGCGCGTGCATGCGCGTGTGTGTGTATATGTGTGTGTGTGCGTGCGCGCGCGCGCGCGTGTGTGTGTGTGCGTGTGTGTGCGGGTGTGTGTGGGTATGTGTTTGGACTCTCTCATCCTACGATCGCTGGAGGCCCTTCTTGGTCCAACAACTTGAACTAGATATATATATATATATATATATATATATATATATATATATATATATATATATATATATATATATATATACACACACACACACACACAAAGACACACACATACAGTAAGAGACCGGCGACCATCATGACGTCAGTGTCCGTCACATCGTCCCGTCGTTCTCAGTCGTGTCCGTCACATCGTCCCGTCGTTCTCAGTCGTGTCCGTCACATCGTCCCGTCGTTCTCAGTCAATCACTTCCGTTATTCACTGAGCTTCTGGAACTGATCCCAGGCCATCGGGGCATTCTAAGCACAAACTGCCCTTGACATGTGCTGCGGCCTTTGAGGGGACGGCCCTCTATGTCTCCGTCCTGTCGTGTGCTGACTTCCCAGTCCCATTATGTCCCACTTCCAAAGTCCCTATTCTTGCCACCACATCAAGCAGAACTTGTGTATACAATGCACAAAAGATGGACATCATTGTCCCTATGGCCTATACAAAGAAAAAAAATCTCTTCATGGTCAAACTGTAGACAGTTCACAGGGTCACTTCATGAGCAAGCCCCATAATGTGTTTGTGTATCAACCGCGAGATCGCACGCTGAATATTTCTGGGTCCAAGTTAACCACGTCCACAGGCACATGACATGTTTTCTTCGTTATCAACCAAAAGCAGATAAGCGTCTTAGTGCTACATTTTATTTTTCATCGTATTTCACCGTTTAACTGTTGTTTAAGTGTCGTTTTGTAGCTTGATAAAGGGGATTACCCCGAACATTCGCATGTTGTGTTTTGTCCTAATAAATAGTGTTCTTTTGAACGTTTTATGTGTTTGGATTTTGTTCTTTATCGTTTCTGTTATACATCCAGATCTGTTATTGCTTGCAACAGAGAACAGATCTACGCCAGTGTAACATGTTGCAGTAAAAACATTGAAGCGCAAGCGACAAATACAGGCAAACGTTCAGTCGAGATACAGTCAAAGCGGGAACCCGGGTTGTTTAAGATGAAATAGGTGAGCATGTGCGTGAAGTTCGATAGAAGCTGTCATCACGATGTGTTTCAATGCTCATAGGTGTCGCTTCAACAGAATCAAGGACAACACAAACAATAAAACCAGTGAAGTGTTTGCAGCTGGCAAGAGACGTGTCATTTATGTGCCTTGAATACATGCTATAGTTACTACTGACCACGTCCATGTGTCCCTGCTCACAAACGCAAAAGCTTCAAAACTGACAGACTAAACACATAGGCATGTTTTTAGTTTTGTTTTAGAATTACTGAAAGTGACATAACATTAATAGGTAGTAGTACAGGAATGCGAGGCTCAGTGGCGTTTGAGTTAGCTCCAGCAAATACATCACAACGGCACTAAAAGCATTCTGAGTCTGTAACAAGATTGAATGTGATAGGATAAGGACCCGCCAAGAAAATCCAACTTTCAGTTTTGCTTGTCTGGCGCGTCATTGACAGTGAACGAAAGCAACCGTCCGTGTGACACAAACTGACATGGCGCAAAGCTCAATGGAATTCACCACGGTGCAAAACGTGAAGATCTCCAATACACAGTGCGAACAAAGCCAGCATTAACGTCTTTGTTACACTCATGCAGCCTGACAGACCACGTTACACCCCCCTCCCTCCCCGTTACATTCCGGTGTGTGTGTGTGTGTGTGTGTGTGTGTGTGTGTGTGTGTGCGTGCGTGCGTGCGTGCGTGCGTGCGTGCGTGCGTGCGTGCGTGCGAGCAATACAGTTACAGTATGAGAAATTATTTCTGAGGTTTTACGTGTAAATTTTTCTTCATTTTGAAAAGTGCGATGTGGTCACCCCTGTTGACGAGATCGGGCGCTACAGAAATGACCGTATTATTATCATCATCATCATCATCATCATTAGACGCACGTACGTATACCGATCACTGCACAGACAAGATTTTTCAAGCGAATATTTTATTTTTTTTAAATAAAAAAAACACGGCCGATGTCAGGGGCCTATGCTCAGAGCCAAGACGGACAAGAGTTCCTTGTGAGTGTCCCCTGTTGGGGCCTCAGCTCGGGCCAAACTCTCCTCTTCAGCCTCGATCGCCAACACCGCCTTGCCCCATTAACTTCAAACGCCGGCCTTTTTGGATGCAGATCAAGGCCAAGATAAAACGATGCCGGCTGAAATCTCTCCAACCAGTCTCCAATGCCAACGGTCTAGTTGCCTTCTGTGATGAGAGCTGGTCATGGTGAAGAGATGCCACCTCGGTCACAGTTTCAGCATCGAAATTACAGATCAGACAAGTATGAAAGAACCCCCCCCCCCCCCCCCCCCCCTCTCCCCAACATCCCCTTTTTCCCTCTGCATCATGATCAGCCCCACTACTCCCTGAAAGGGCCTTGGACTTGTGCTGGTCATGGTGAAAGGATGCCACCTCGGGCACCACAGTTTCGGCATCGAAAATACAGATCAGACAAGTATGAAAGCATACCGCGGATTGCCCTAGGACACACACACACACACACACACACACACACACACACACACACACACACACACACACACACACACACACACATTTATAATAAATTATAATACAAACGACTATAAACATTACATCAATCCAGAATATTTATGAGATTTAGAGCAAAGTCTGTCAGGTACGCATCAAGCCAGCCTAAAAAAATAAAAGATATGGAGAGAGAGAGACAGACAGACTGTCTTTTCGTATGTGATGAATGCACACATCAGCCGGCCATTGTAAGCACTACAGGCTCTCATAAGACAGGCAGTCCAAGTCATAAACAATCTGTTGGTATTATCATTAACATTATTCATAGCATAGTTACAGTCAAGAAGAAGACTATAGATCGAAGCAATCTCTGGTGGCCACAGTGTCACTCACACTCACAGTGTCCGTGTTTGGAGCAGCGGTCAGTGACATACAATGCACATTCTTCTAATCACTGGCTCTGCTGAGAGTGCAAAAGATCAGACGGAAGATCACAAAGCAAGCCGGCTGTTTGCCCTCCCCAGCTGCACTGGACAGAGACCAGCGGCAGAAATGTCACAAATGCAGACTGGATACAGCCCAGCCGCAACACTGTGTCCACACTGCCCTGGGAGCCAGCGGCTGAGGTGGGGGCGGAGACTGGGCCAGAGGGAGTTCCTAGACCTACGGTTCAAATCCCACCAAGTTACAGCAGAAAGAAATGAGATGCCAAAGAAAAGCAAGTGCGCTTGTCACACAAAAAAAGTGTGTATGTGTGTGTGCGTGCAGGTGGGGTGGGGTGGGGTGGGGTGGGGTGGGGGGGGGGCTCTTCCATTTCGTTCTTATGCTCCTTGTATAAAATTTCATGTATTTATTCTAGTTATGTTTGTGTGATATTATCAAACAGACATTAACACTATTGTCTACATGTATGTATTATTGTGAACACACACACACACATGCACACACACACACACACACACGCATGCACACACACACACTACACACAACCAAAGTGTTCTGTTGTAAACATTGTCCATTGTTTTGAGAGAAGTTTGACTGACCTGTCAAGATTTACAGCCAAACCCAAATGCTTTGCACCGAACTTCATGACCATCCCAAGGAACACATTCACATAACAGAATGCTTCAGCACACACATTCCCCTTTTGGCTTTCATTCATGCACTCTTATGTGTGAGCAAAGTCAAGAGGATTTCACGTCTTCGTTCTTTAGATTTCAGGGAGAACATTTTTCTCATTGTGAAGCTGGCCGTTTCAAAGTCCAGCTTAGCGGTTTTCTCAGATGAAGAAAATGGACAAAGCTGTTTGAACAGACATTCTCAGTCAAACATTCAGCAGATCTAGGAATTTTCTTGCCATAGTCTCGTGTCTCACACTGTTTGTCAGTCATCAGGATAACTTAGCACATCAAAGAACTCAATACCTTTGTTCAATAGCTTCACACAAATTAAACAGGAACCCAGACACTGAATGTATTTACTATCAAGCCTGTCCCCCCTCCCCCCCCCCCCCCCCCCCCCTTTAAGCTTTTTTTGTGTTTGTGTCATGGTTAGAGAGACTTTCTAATTTAGTTTGGACTGACACTGAACAACATGTTTTGACTTTATGCAGTTCAACCAGGCCAGCAGAAGTTTTAACTGTACCACCACTAGTAACCAGTCTACCATTTCTGAGTACCAGAACAGAATTATTCCTACCTGGAGGTTTTCCTCTAAATTTTTATTACAAAAAGTAAAAAAAAAAAAAATTGTCCATTTTTCACTATGCTGCATTTTATGCAGTTTTAATCAAATTAAAATGGTAACAAAACAAAACTGCTCTGATTTGT